>OX104123.1:52845628-53445628 GCA_944474755.1 Limnoperna fortunei
ACCACCACCCACCACCACCACCACCACCACCACCGATACCACCACCACCACCACTTACCACCACCACCACCACCACAGACCACCACCACCACCACCACCCATCACCCCACCACCACCCACCACCACCGCCACCACCACCCACCACCACCACCACCACCCACCACCGTTACCACCTCCACCACCACCTCCACCACCACCCACCGCCACCACCACCACCACCACCACCACCACCGATACCACCACCACTACCAGCGCTTTTATGACTATTTTTCTTTTCGATGACTTAGAAATCGTTCAAGTTTGTTTTTTTGTATCAGTTCCCATGACTTTTCTATAGTAAATATGAAGAGTCAAATTTAGATCATTTTTCTTATTCATTATATTTTATGAATCAAAGATAGTAAGCATAAAATATGATACACTCAGAGAACTTGCATTTTAGCAGGCGACGTGAACGAGGATTTAATTATAGATTAATATTTATCAGCTGACCATAGAACTAAAGTGGATAATTATACAGGGGAGTTATCTGAGGTCAAAGATAAAAATGAACTTATTTTAGTGAATATAGTACGTAATTTATGTTATCAATGTTGACAATTAAATGTCTGTAATTTCGACAGAAAAAATCATTTCTAATATCTATGAAAGAATTTTAATTTTTGTATGGAGTAACTTTAATAGTGTACGATATGACTGGTAATCCCTGGCAATTGATGTTTGTTTATTTTATCCGAATCAAATCAAGAGTATAGACGTCTGGCACGTGTAAAGGTTACTTGAGACAATGTTGTTGATTGTTATCAGTGTATGAAAGGGTAATTTGAGGATAAACGCTGGGGAAGACCATAGAAAAGTAAATATGAGAACTACATGATATTTCATATAACAGATTTGAGTATAAGCTCCACATGTTGATTTAATTGAACGTGGAAGATAATCGCATAGGCTATAAATAGGTTCCCTAACGTGTTATGTGTGGTAATTGAATTAGCCGCTATGTTTGAAAATAAATTAATGGTTTAGATATATTAATTAAAATAATTATTAACAGAATTACCACCGCTTTAATTTTTTTTACCTGTTTATATACCACAAGCATAGTGTTGATTAAATCAAACAGATGTCCGTGAAAGATTCGTCGTTGAGGGTTAATCAGAAGATAATATAATTAAGTATCGCTGCTATTTAAATGTCTAGTTAACTGACCGTAACGCGTTATAGGAATCGACGCTATGTTTGAAATAATTTATTGTAAATTAATGTTTTAAATATAATAATTAAAATAATTTTTAAAAGAAATAATAAAGATTAAAATCAAATTTTATCTGTTTATATACATAATAAAAATAATTTTGTAGAGAAGGAATATTGTAAATGACCATAAAAGAAATGTAACCCTGAAGACATAACTAGAACGAGATCGTATCATTGTTTAATGATAAAATTGCGATCATTTTATTATTTAATATTAATTTATAACGTACTGGCGGTATAGTCAAATTTTTCAAAATATTTGGTTGTAGAGAAAGGTTTAATTCGACATCCGTAAATACGCATTTATATAAAAGATCATTATACTTGACCTGAATTATTATTTTATTTTTTATTTCGTGGAAGATATATGTAACACAGCAGATTACCGAAATTTACTAACATTGACATAACCCCGAAGACATAACTAGAACGAGATCGTATCATTATTTAATTCAAATAATGTTTAATGTAATAATAATATTAATTCCATCCGGAATGAGCGTTTCGATAGGTGCATTCAAATATTTAAATCTCATTGGCCGTAAGCCGTCATGACAGGTGCGCGATGATTCATGCTATCGGAATCTCGACTTCCGGTGACGTTATGGAAAGTGGGCGGAGCTTCCTCCCTTCCTCCCTGCATTTTTGGGTGACTAAAAAACCTCACACCCTACTACTTCGATTCCTAAAGCGCAATACTTTTTGTTTCATATTTTTAATGTTTATATTTCAGTATCAACAAGGACTGACCATATTTATTGTTTATATTTCAGTATCAACAAGGACTGACCATATGTAATGTTTATATTTCAGTATCAGCAAGGACTGACCATATGTATTGTTTATATTTCAGTATCAACAACAACTGACCATATATATTTATTGTTTATATTTCAGTATCAACAAGGACTGACCATATGTAATGTTTATATTTCAGTATCAACAAGGACTGACCATATGTATTGTTTATATTTCAGTATCAACAACAACTGACCATATTTATTGTTTATATTTCAGTATCAACAACAACTGACCATATGTAATGTTTATATTTCAGTATCAAAAACAACTGACCATATTTATTGTTTATATTTCAGTATCAAAAACAACTGACCATATGTAATATTTATATTTCAGTATCAACAAGGACTGACCATATGTATTGTTTATATTTCAGTATCAACAAGGACTGGCCATATTTATTGTTTATATTTCAGTATCAACAACAACTGACCATATGTATTGTTTACATTTCAGTATCAACAACAACTGACCATATGTAATGTTTATATTTCAGTATCAACAACAACTGACCATATTTATTAATTATATTTCAGTATCAACAAGGACTGACCATATGTAATGTTTATATTTCAGTATCAACAAGGACTGACCATATGTATTGTTTACATTTCAGTATCAACAAGGACTGACCATATTTATTGTTTACATTTCAGTATCAACAACAACTGACCATATGTAATGTTTATATTTCAGTATCAACAAGGACTGACCATATTTATTGTGGGCTATGAGAATGTGTGTGGGCAACGACTAAAGCTGTTACAGAATGTTAATGAAGTAAGAGGAATTGCATCAGTGCTAAATTTAGAAACAAAATATGGAATTGTTCAGTAGGAAGATATTAACCAATAATTACATTGTACATTAAACATACTTTGATTATTTATATCACACTTTATATGGAGTTTGTGCTTCAGCTTCGCCTTCCAGATCATGGGCTTAAGGTTAACAATGTCACCCTGGTATTGTAATATTTTTTTTCCAATTATGGAGATATTTCCATTAAACAGTCTTGGAGTAATTCTGTCAAATCCGAGATTTACCTAGAAAATCTGAACATCTCACATCTTGGATTTAGACTATTTGAACAACTGAAAACTTTGAAACAGTTAATAGACACATTTTTATACGCCCGTCGAAGATGTGTGGTATTATGGGAACACCCAATATTGGCAGGTGGCGTCCACTCTAACTCACACAGTTGTTGTCCGATAAAACTTGGGGAAGTTTATGGGCACAATATCTCGGCCAAGTTCGATAAGCACCCAAATCGCTTCAGCCACTTTAGAGTTATGGCCCTTTATTTCTACACAAAAAATGGCCAATTCGCCTTGTCTGCTCTCTTACCCAAACACTGGTTGTCTGATCTTCATGAAACTTAGGGAAAATGTTTATGGGCATAATATCTCGACCAAGATTGATAACCAGCCAAATTGCTTCAGCCTGTTCAGAGTTATGGCCCTTTAATTATTTTTTGAAAATGGCAAATTTTCTACAACTGTATTCACTTTGGCACTTGTTCTCAGTCTGTACCAATTACAATTGATCTAACACAGTACTATATACCTGTAGATAATCACACTCCTCCCCCAACATGTAACAATTTACTTAAATGTTTACTGTAATAATATTGTATTATTTAGTTTTTTATGGAGAACTCTAAAAGTTACGAAGAGGAGGACTGGTTTCCTAAGACACCAGATTTTGATCTAGACGATGCTGCTGTAAAGGTTGAAGAATCCTTAACAAAAGCTGATGAACTTGCCTCTCGACTCGGAGAACTTAACCAAGAAATGGTTACATGGCTATCTAACTATGCTATAAACAAAGCGTCAAGCAAGTAAGTACTGATAAACAATGAACAGATAGGTCAAAGGTCGTGACACGAGTGGTAGATTGGTAGGTCAAAGGTCGTGACACGAGTGGTAGATTGGTAGGTCAAAGGTCGTGACACGAGTGGTAGATTGGTAGGTCAAAGGTCGTGACACGAGTGGTAGATTGGTAGGTCAAAGGTCGTGACACGAGTGGTAGATTGGTAGGTCAAAGGCCGTGACACGAGTGGTAGATTGGTAGGTCAAAGGTCGTGACACGAGTGGTAGATTGGTAGGTCAAAGGTCGTGACACGAGTGGTAGATTGGTAGGTCCAAGGTCGTGACACGAGTGGTAGATTGGTAGGTCAAAGGTCGTGACACGAGTGGTAGATTGGTAGGTCAAAGGTCGTGACACGAGTGGTAGATTGGTAGGCAACAATTAAGTTATTATTTTATTAGTAGAGCGATATGCAATGGTTTGATAAATTCAGTTAGCTGTAGAGCGATAGAGTTTGAGAACTCAAATTAGCAGTAGGCAGATAAAAAAGTTTTAAATCAGAGTTAAGCTGATATAAAAAAAATTGAGAAATTTAGTTAGCAGTAGACAAATAGAGCCAATGTTTCAATAATTGAATTAATGGTAAGCTGAGATAAAAAAGTGTGTAACCAGTCAACTGCTAGACAAATTTTCAAAATTTAAATCAGGGTTAGACAGACAAAGTTTGAGATATTCAATTAGCTGGTAGACCAGTTAACAAATTGTTTTGGTATATGTTGTCAGGCAGATCTAATGTCTTTACAACTGTTAACAGCCCTCTGGATTCTCAATCTAATTAAATTAAATCTTTCACTAGCTACCCCCTATATGTTATTGTTGCTTTGAAGACCCAACAACATCCCATTACAGGTCATCTTAGCTTGAACTTTTGGTATAAATATTATCCAATGAAATTTTGACATCCCCAAGAAAATTAACCAACCATAAGCTTTTTTTTAAAAATTTGGTTTATATATGTCAATAGTACACTAAACAAATGTATTTTTTTGTAAACCCCTAAAGAGTGCTAGGAATGGTAGATTCCAAGTAAGTCATGTGATTGTCATGTGTGCACACGACCCTAATACACAGGTCACATGGTACACAGGTCACATGGTTTTTATACACATGATTGATCCCTCCTCAGTGTGGATGTTAAGTTTAAATTTTCGTTGAAAAAGATTGTTTTTGCACAATGCACTTTTTTACAAGTTAATATGACAGAGCACATTCTCCTTCATACATGTATTAAAATTCAGCGACAAATGATATTAACAAATATTCTGGGATGTTAAAACTATTGTCATAAGGAACTTGTGAGAATTCAATTTGGAAACATTAAATAATAGGCAAAATTAAATAACCAAATTTAATCTGTCAATATACAATTTTTGAAATTATAAAAATATGTCACACATACTTTAAAAAGGCCAGATATTTTTTTAGTTTTGTGTTTTAATTGTATTATTGATATATTTATTTATCACTATTTTGTTAAATTTTCCTTTGCAAACTGAGAAGTGTATATTACAATCCCTGCTGACAGTTATCTCCCCTCACTAGTACAGATTTCTGATTTTTGTGTTATCCATTATCCCTTACAAGTATTGCAGTTTGTTGAATTCTCATCTCCTAAGAGTATGGCATGTATGAACATTATGAAGTATTTATTTATAACAATAAAATGATAATTAAGTTATATTTTTTACAGTGCATTAGGAAAGTAAGATCATTTTCTTAACTTTACAATTCTGACTTTTGGTTTAATACAGTTAATCTTGGTCTTTATACTTCTCTATTCTAAGCTTCATCTTCAAATTGTGTTGCTTCAGACCTTTTTACTTCCTTGTTTTAACTTACAGTGTAAGATATGTTAATTAAGACTATAAATAGCTTTTTAGTCAGTACTCATTAATGCTTTGGCAATATTTGTTCAGGAACATGCTATCCTAAAAGCTTGTCCTATATCAATTGTTATGTGTATCAATTCAGGATCAGAATATCTTAAAACCTTGTCCTATATGGATTGTTATGTGTATCAATTCAGGATAAGAAAATCTTAAAAGCTTGTCCTATATCAATTGTTATGTATATCAATTCAGGATCAGAATATCTTAAAAGCTTGTCCTATGTCAATTGTTATGTGTATCAATTCAGGATCAGAATATCTTAAAAGTTTGTCCTGTATCAATTGTTATGTGTATCAATTCAGGATCAGAATATCTTAAAACCTTGTCCTATATGGATTGTTATGTGTATCAATTCAGGATAAGAATATCTTAAAAGTTTGTCCTATGTCAATTGTTATGTGTATCAATTCAGGATAAGAATATCTTAAAAGCTTGTCCTATATCAATTGTTATGTGTATCAAGGATCAGAATATCTTAAAAGTTTGTCCTGTATCAATTGTTATGTGTATCAATTCAGGATCAGAATATCTTAAAACCTTGTCCTATATGGATTGTTATATGTATCAATTCAGGATAAGAATATCTTAAAAGTTTGTCCTATGTCAATTGTTATGTGTATCAATTCAGGATAAGAATATCTTAAAAGCTTGTCCTATGTCAATTGTTATGTGTATCATTCAGGATAAGAATATCTTAAAAGCTTGTCCTATATGGATTGTTGTGTGTATCAATTCAGGATCAGAATATCTTAAAAGCTTGTCCAATGTCAATTGTTATGTGTATCACGTCAGGATCAGAACATCGTAAAAGCTTGTCCTATATCAATTGTTATGTGTATCAAGTCAGGATCAGAATATCTTAAAAGCTTGTCCTATATCAATTGTTATGTGTATCAAGTCAGGATCAGAATATCTTAAAAGTTTGTCCTATGTCAATTGTTATGTGTATCAATTCAGGATAAGAATATCTTAAAAGCTTGTCCTATATGGATTGTTGTGTGTATCAATTCAGGATCAGAATATCTTAAAAGCTTGTCCATCGTCAATTGTTATGTGTATCAAGTCAGGATCAGAATATCTTAAAAGCTTGTCCTATATGGATTGTTATGTGTATCAATTCAGGATCAGAATATCTTAAAAGTTTGTCCTATATGGATTGTTATGTGTATCAATTCAGGATCAGAATATCTTAAAAGTTTGTCCTATATCAATTGTTATGTGTATCAATTCAGGATAAGAATATCTTAAAAGCTTGTCCTATATCAGTTGTTATGTGTATGAGCAGTATGCAATGAAAAATTATCTCATACAATGTTTAGTTTTGATTTAGTGTCATTGGCATTTTAAACTTAACTTTACAGCTGTATACAATTACACTATAACTAAGCAGTCACATCATCAGTTGTGGATTTTTTAATGTTTTAAGTATTTCTTGTATTTTCCATAACATCAGTTGCAATGCCACAGAGGCACTTCACTGCCAACCATGGCATTGTTGACAGCTGTGTTATCATCATTAATGGAGTTAAAGATAAAAACATCATCATGATCATGCTTAAATTTTACCTTAGGTCTGGCAAAGGAATGCAGATTGTATGGAAAGTCTTGCAAAGGGAGATAATTTAACAAAAAATCCTTGATAATCAGCTTTGTTATTATATTGATTGATTGTTCTATTTTTTATCTAATTTTCAAGGTTAAAAGAGTAAGTACCAAGCAAGCTTTGTCATGACTTAGATTCAATAATATTGCATGATGGGTAATTATAATCCTGGAAATATAGAATAGCTACTATGTATGTAAATTGGCTGCTTTTCCTTGACAGTTTTATGTTGCATTATGGGTAATTATAAGTGAGAAAACTTGCAATAATAGTTATTTCTGTTCTGTGAAATGGTTTTTATGTAATAATGCATGGCAGAAAACAAATGTTTACAGAAAGGAATGGCTAGAATGATCATGTTAAAATTTCTGTTTTCTTTAAGATTACATTATGTTACAGTGGATGCTGGGAAATTATAACATGATACTTAAAATAGTTTAATGAATGTTTATTGTCTCACATTCTCTGATTTACATAGATTATATTTTGTAGTTATTGATATATCATATTATTTCCCATTTTTCTTTTGATTGATAACTATGTTATCTCCCTTTTTGCAGATTTAGGACTATATTATCTCCCCTTTTGTTTTTATGTAGGCCCGAGACCACAATTAATTAGTCATATTTGTTTATTGAAGCATAAAGTCAATGAAAAAAGAATTCAACCTTTGCATTTGGAATAAATTAGAAAAATGGAACATATTTCCACATATAACTCTCTGGAAGTGTCCTTCAGGGATGAAGTCAGAGAGACTCCGAAAACATTAAATTTGCACTTTTTCTACTAGACAAAATTACTCCTAATCCATCATATTCAACAAATGTTTAATTTAATTTTTTTTTAAAAGATTTGTCTTTCCAATAAGCCCAAAAAGCAGCACTGAAACTAGAAAAAATTACAAAGAAATAAACTATTTTATGGGGAACTATATTCACGGACAACTAGTTGCAAAGTTCATTAATTGTGGTGTTGTACCTGTAGGACCAAGTTATCCCCCTTTCCTCATGTACAGTAACCAGTATTACAGTTTTCTGGGGATATTATCTTTCATATGCGATAGTTTTCAGTTTATTTCCTGATTGATTTATAAATGACATTGAGTTTGTTTAGCATGCTAGTAAACACTTGTTTAGTAACTGTTTATATAGTACTTGCTTTCTTTATAAACAGAGTTATTGCCCTTTATTTCAGAAAAAATTCAATTATAAACATACTTGTATCTGAGTATACTATTCCTGACTTCTGTGTTATTTCTGAAGATTAGTTTAGATATTTTACTGTTAACTTCACATTATATGTTTTTTGTACATTTTTAATTAAAGATGCATTATGGTTGTTAGGTTTTATTGGGTCTATCCGATTATTATTCTTTTATTGTTAGGTTTTTTGGGACTATCAGATTATTATTCTTTTATCGTTAGGTTTTATTGGGACTATCAGATTATTATTCTTTTATCGTTAGGTTTTATTGGGACTATCAGATTATTATTCTTTTATCGTAAGGTTTTATTGGGACTATCAGATTATTATTCTTTTATCGTTAGGTTTTATTGGGACTATCAGATTATTATTCTTTTATCATTAGGTTTTATTGGACTATCAGATTATTATTCTTTTATCGTTAGGTTTTATTGGGACTATCAGATTATTATTCTTTTATTGTTAGGTTTTATTGGGACTATCAGATTATTATTCTTTTATCGTTAGGTTTTATTGGGACTATCAGATTATTATTCTTTTATCCTAAGGTTTTATTGGGACTATCAGATTATTATTCTTTTATCTTTAGGTTTTATTGGGACTATCAGATTAATATTCTTTTATCGTAAGGTTTTATTTGGACTATCAGATTATTATTCTTTTATCATTGGGTTTTATTGGGACTATCAGATTATTATTCTTTAACGTTAGGTTTTATTGGGACTATCAGATTATTATTCTTTTATTGTAAGGTTTTATTGGGACTATCAGATTATTATTCTTTAATCGTTGGTTTTATTGGGACTATCAGATTGTTATTCTTTTATCATTGGGTTTTATTGGGACTATCAGATTATTATTCTTTTATCGTTAGGTTTTATTGGGACTATCAGATTATTATTCTTTTATCGTTAGGTTTTATTGTGACTATCAGATTATTATTCTTTTATCGTTAGGTTTTATTGGGACTAGCCGATTATTATTCTTTTATCGTAAGGTTTTATTGGGACTATCAGATTATTATTCTTTTATCGTTAGGTTTTATTGGGACTATCCGATTATTATTCTTTTATCGTTAGGTTTTATTGGACTATCAGATTATTATTCTTTGATCGTTAGGTTTTATTGGGACTATCAGATTATTATTCTTTTATCGTTAGGTTTTATTGGGACTATCCGATTATTATTCTTTTATCGTTAGGTTTTATTGGGACTATCAGATTATTATTCTTTTATCGTTAGGTTTTATTGGGACTATCCGATTATTATTCTTTTATCGTTAGGTTTTATTGGGACTATCAGATTATTATTCTTTTATTGTTAGGTTTTATTGGGACTATCAGATTATTATTCTTTTATTGTTAGGTTTTATTGGGACTATCAGATTATTATTCTTTAATCGTTAGGTTTTATTGGGACTATCAGATTATTATTCTTTTATCGTTAGGTTTTATTGGGACTATCAGATTATTATTCTTTTATCGTTAGGTTTTATTGGGACTATCAGATTATTATTCTTTTATCCTAAGGTTTTATTGGGACTATCAGATTATTATTCTTTTATCTTTAGGTTTTATTGGGACTATCAGATTAATATTCTTTTATCGTAAGGTTTTATTTGGACTATCAGATTATTATTCTTTTATCGTTGGGTTTTATTGGGACTATCAGATTATTATTCTTTAACGTTAGGTTTTATTGGGACTATCAGATTATTATTCTTTTATTGTAAGGTTTTATTGGGACTATCAGATTATTATTCTTTAATCGTTGGTTTTATTGGGACTATCAGATTGTTATTCTTTTATCATTGGGTTTTATTGGGACTATCAGATTATTATTCTTTTATCGTTAGGTTTTATTGGGACTATCAGATTATTATTCTTTTATCGTTAGGTTTTATTGTGACTATCAGATTATTATTCTTTTATCGTTAGGTTTTATTGGGACTAGCCGATTATTATTCTTTTATCGTGAGGTTTTATTGGGACTATCAGATTATTATTCTTTTATCGTTAGGTTTTATTGGGACTATCCGATTATTATTCTTTTATCGTTAGGTTTTATTGCACTATCAGATTATTATTCTTTTATCGTTAGGTTTTATTGGGACTATCAGATTATTATTCTTTTATCGTTAGGTTTTATTGGGACTATCCGATTATTATTCTTTTATCGTTAGGTTTTATTGGGACTATCAGATTATTATTCTTTTATCGTTAGGTTTTATTGGGACTATCCGATTATTATTCTTTTATCGTTAGGTTTTATTGGGACTATCCGATTATTATTCTTTTATCGTTAGGTTTTATTGGGACTATCAGATTATTATTCTTTTATTGTTAGGTTTTATTGGGACTATCAGATTATTATTCTTTTATTGTTAGGTTTTATTGGGACTATCAGATTATTATTCTTTAATCGTTAGGTTTTATTGGGACTATCAGATTATTATTCTTTTATCGTTAGGTTTTATTGGGACTATCAGATTATTATTCTTTTATCGTTAGGTTTTATTGGGACTATCAGATTATTATTCTTTTATCCTAAGGTTTTATTGGGACTAGCAGATTATTATTCTTTTATCTTTAGGTTTTATTGGGACTATCAGATTAATATTCTTTTATCGTAAGGTTTTATTTGGACTATCAGATTATTATTCTTTTATCGTTGGGTTTTATTGGGACTATCAGATTATTATTCTTTAACGTTAGGTTTTATTGGGACTATCAGATTATTATTCTTTTATTGTAAGGTTTTATTGGGACTATCAGAT
This sequence comes from Limnoperna fortunei, assembly GCA_944474755.1. NCBI lineage: Eukaryota > Metazoa > Mollusca > Bivalvia > Mytilida > Modiolidae > Limnoperna > Limnoperna fortunei. Next base: position 52,857,030 of record OX104123.1, read on the forward strand.
TATTATTCTTTAATCGTTGGTTTTATTGGGACTATCAGATTGTTATTCTTTTATCATTGGGTTTTATTGGGACTATCAGATTATTATTCTTTTATCGTTAGGTTTTATTGGGACTATCAGATTATTATTCTTTTATCGTTAGGTTTTATTGTGACTATCAGATTATTATTCTTTTATCGTTAGGTTTTATTGGGACTAGCCGATTATTATTCTTTTATCGTGAGGTTTTATTGGGACTATCAGATTATTATTCTTTTATCGTTAGGTTTTATTGGGACTATCCGATTATTATTCTTTTATCGTTAGGTTTTATTGCACTATCAGATTATTATTCTTTTATCGTTAGGTTTTATTGGGACTATCAGATTATTATTCTTTTATCGTTAGGTTTTATTGGGACTATCCGATTATTATTCTTTTATCGTTAGGTTTTATTGGGACTATCAGATTATTATTCTTTTATCGTTAGGTTTTATTGGGACTATCCGATTATTATTCTTTTATCGTTAGGTTTTATTGGGACTATCAGATTATTATTCTTTTATTGTTAGGTTTTATTGGGACTATCAGATTATTATTCTTTTATTGTTAGGTTTTATTGGGACTATCAGATTATTATTCTTTAATCGTTAGGTTTTATTGGGACTATCAGATTATTATTCTTTTATTGTTAGGTTTTATTGGAGTATCAGATTATTATTCTTTTATCGTTAGGTTTTATTGGGACTATCAGATTATTATTCTTTTATTGTTAGGTTTTATTGGAGTATCAGATTATTATTCTTTTATTGTTAGGTTTTATTGGACTATCAGATTATTATTCTTTTATCGTTAGGTTTTATTCGGACTATCAGATTATTATTCTTTTATCGTTAGGTTTTATTGGAGTATCAGATTATTATTCTTTTATCGTTAGGTTTTATTGGGACTATCAGATTATTATTCTTTTATTGTTAGGTTTTATTGGAGTATCAGATTATTATTCTTTTATTGTTAGGTTTTATTGGACTATCAGATTATTATTCTTTTATCGTTAGGTTTTATTCGGACTATCAGATTATTATTCTTTTATTGTTAGGTTTTATTGGGACTATCAGATTATTATTCTTCTATTATCGTTAGGTTTTATTCGGACTATCAGATTATTATTCTTTTATCGTTAGGTTTTATTGGAGTATCAGATTATTATTCTTTTATCGTTAGGTTTTATTGGGACTATCAGATTATTATTCTTTTACTGCAGATATATAACCCCTAGATGTAAAGAGGCAATTAATAATTACAGAACTCTACTTTCAGACTTTAATATAAAATTCGAAGCTTTTTTTTAGAACAGTTTAATATAGTTCCTTTTCAGACCTTAATTTAGATGCAGTGCCATAAATTTTGTTTATCACTAGAAAAGTCTTACCATTAAAAAGTTCAAATTTGTTATCTGTAAACCAGAAGCTTAAAGATATATGAGAAAGTCACAAATTATTTGCACATAAAAATTACTGACTGCAAAAAATTAAAATAAAAAATCTGTGAAAGAATTTAACCCTAGTTTTTGGTGGAGGCCCATGGAAACATACCTGGTACTAAATTCCTAGTCCTCAGAAACATACGTGGTACTAAATTTGTAGTCCTCAGAAACATACCTGGTACTAAATTCCTAGTCCTCAGAAACATTCCATGGTACTAAATTCCTAGTCCTCAGAAACATTCCATGGTACTAAATTCCTAGTCCTCAGAAACATACCTGGTACTAAATTCCTAGTCCTCAGAAACATTCCATGGTACTAAATTCCTAGTCCTCAGAAACATACCTGGTACTAAATTCCTAGTCCTCAGAAACGTACCTGGTACTAAATTCCTAGTCCTCAGAAACATACCTGGTACTAAATTCCTAGTCCTCAGAAACATACCTGGTACTAAATTCCTAGTCCTCAGAAACATACCTGGTACTAAATTCCTAGTCCTCAGAAACATACCTGGTACTAAATTCCTAGTCCTCAGAAACGTACCTGGTACTAAATTCCTAGTCCTCAGAAACATACCTGGTACTAAATTCCTAGTCCTCAGAAACGTACCTGGTACTAAATTCCTAGTCCTCAGAAACATACCTGGTACTAAATTCCTAGTCCTCAGAAACGTACCTGGTACTAAATTCCTAGTCCTCAGAAACATACCTGGTACTAAATTCCTAGTCCTCAGAAACATACCTGGTACTAAATTCCTAGTCCTCAGAAACGTACCTGGTACTAAATTCCTAGTCCTCAGAAACGTACCTGGTACTAAATTCCTAGTCCTCAGAAACGTACCTGGTACTAAATTCCTAGTCCTCAGAAACGTACCTGGTACTAAATTCCTAGTCCTCAGAAACATTCCTGGTACTAAATTCCTAGTCCTCAGAAACGTACCTGGTACTAAATTCCTAGTCCTCAGAAACGTACCTGGTACTAAATTCCTAGTCCTCAGAAACGTACCTGGTACTAAATTCCTAGTCCTCAGAAACGTACCTGGTACTAAATTCCTAGTCCTCAGAAACGTACCTGGTACTAAATTCCTAGTCCTCAGAAACATACCTGGTACTAAATTCCTAGTCCTCAGAAACATACCTAAGGCTTCTATTTAGGGGGATCAGATGGTGACATACTTTTTGATTATTTTGTGGCATCAGGTCTTAGTTGGCTGATAATGATCCATTGATCATACGAGTGTCGTACAGAAATGTATATTTTGTGGCATCAGGTCGTAGTTAGCTGATTTGATCCTACGAGTGTCGTACAGAAATGTATTTAGGAATACTATTGAATTATGACTGATATTTTTAGGAGAAGTCATAGTTTTATAGCAGAGTAAGTCTGAGTCACTCAAATGTTTTGATGCATGTACTTACACCTGGCATGTAGAAACACAGTCATATACGTTTTGCAGGAAACACAAAATGCTTCATATATATATTGTCATTTTCACACAAACACATTTTGTTCTTTTTAAAACATATTTTTTTAAGAATTGTATTTTATTTCAGTGACCAACCAGCAATGGTTACATTTCGTGTGTATGTTCCTTTTATAGACAAATCTGTAGAATTATTTTTAAATTTTAATTCTCAAGAATAACACCAAAACAGTCATATGTTAATAACAAGGGAGTTTAAACAGACCTATTTTGGGAAGGATTTGATAGTAGTTACATACATGTAGACAGACATTCCATATCTCATTTTGGCAAGCTTAAATAAGTGTGATATAATTTACTAAGGGAGATAAACAAATGATGAATTTGATTCCCAACTCTATGGTTATCTCCCCTTTCAGTTAACATTTAATAGCTAAATGTGTTGTATATAGACAAAATTTACTCAGTCTTCGGAAAATCACTTTCCAACATACTTTTTTCAGGTAGCTGGTTTTGGACTATTTTTTATGGGTGTAAGTTTATATATTGGAGTGATTGGGTTCATTTTTGGTGGCAGGTGATATCCAGAGTAGCCTCCCCTCTTTCAGATGCATAGTTTTATTGTTTTGTGTGATAATTTGACCTAATATGTAATTGTTAAGTTTTATACCTAATTGAATAATTTATGCATTTCTGAGATATTAAGTGTAGCTTTTCTACATGAAATTGTGTTAAAAAGTTATGTAAAAAAATTACAGCTAAACTTGACCAGAAAAATATATCAGACAAATTACAATCATAATGGCCACATGGAACTCTGCCATAGATGTTGGTTAATGAAATATTATCTTCAGTTAATGGCGATTCTACATGACTGAGAACATGGAGTCAGTCCTCTTTCTGCTGTAGAAAAGTTACACTTTGTCATCTTCTGTTGTAATCCCTCATTTGTAGAACGTTACCTTTCATCCAATATATATTAAATTAAGAAATGAGAAATTATCTTGTTGGGAAACAATTGTGCATGTCAGATGAACATTTGTAACTCTTGAAAACTTAATCTAAGGAATAGGGTTTGTGGAAAAAAGGATGGGTTCATCTAAAAAACACAAAATTACATAGGGCTTGTGGAAAAAACATGGGTTCATCTGAAAACCACATAACTAACAAGTTGTTTATTTGGTAAATTCTGTCCAGTGTTGTACATAATGAGTGGATTACAAGACCTGTTTTTGTTTTAGCTGACTTGGTATATACTGTTAACTCATATTTTATTATTATCATCTTTTGAATGAGCTTCACATGTATTTATGATTAAAGTGTTCTAGTGATTTGTTCTATATGATACTTATAATTATTGGAATTAAGACATATATTTAATTAAATTACTGTGTACTATACAGTAAGGAAACAAAAATTACATTTTTAAAGTAAAATATTTGTTTTTCTTGACATTATAATTAATGGTTAAACAATTTTTTTATCTGCAATACATTTTTCAACACCATTTTGTAGGGGTAAAAAGAAGCTTGAGAAAGCTTTAGACAAGGCCAAAGAAGATATGGCCTCATTATCAGAGAAACTTCATAGTCTACAAACAGGTGAGTGGCCTTGGTGCTCGAGTGGTCAGGGAAGATATGACCTCTCTGTCAGAGAAACTTCATAGTCTTCAAACAGGTGAGTGGTCTTGGTGGCCGAGTGGGTGGCCAGGGAAGATTTGACCTCTCTGTCAGAGAAACTTCTTGTCTACAAACAGGTGAGTGGCCTTGGTGGCCGAGTAGGTGGCCAAGGAAGATATGGCCTCTCTGTCAGAGAAACTTCATAGTCTTCAAACAGGTGAGTGGCCTTGGTGGCAGAGTAGGTGGCCAGGGAAGATATGACCTCTCCGTCAGAGAAACTTCATAGTCTTCAAACAGGTGAGTGGCCTTGGTGGCCGAGTGGGTGGCCAGGGAAGATATGACCTCTCTGTCAGAGAAACTTCTTGTCTACAAACAGGTGAGTGGCCTTGGTGGCCGAGTAGGTGGCCAGGGAAGATATGACCTCTCCGTCAGAGAAACTTCATAGTCTTCAAACAGGTGAGTGGCCTTGGTGGCCGAGTGGGTGGCCAGGGAAGATATGACCTCTCTGTCAGAGAAACTTCATAGTCTACAAACAGGTGAGTGGCCTTGGTGGCCGAGTGGGTGGCCAATGAAGATATGGCCCCTCTGTCAGAGAAACTTCATACTCTACAAACAGGTGAGTGGCCTTGGTGGCAGAGTGGGTGGCCAGGGAAGATATGACCTCTCTGTCAGAGAAACTTCATAGTCTACAAACAGGTGAGTGGCCTTGCTGCTCGAGCCGCCAGGGAAGAGATATGGCTTCTCTGTCTGAGAAACTTCATAGTCTACAAACAGGTGAGTGGCCTTGGTGCTCGAGTGGCCAGGGAAGATATGACCTCTCTGTCAAGAGATACTTCATACTCTACAAACAGATGAGTGGCCTTGGTGGTCAAGTGGCCGAGGAAGAAATGGCCTCAGTGTCAGAAAAATTTCATACTCTACAAACAGGTGAGTGGCCTTGGTGGCCGAATGGGTGGCCAATGAAGATATGGCTCCTCTGTCAGAGAAACTTCATAGTCTACAAACAGGTGAGTGGCCTTGCTGCTTGAGCCGCCATGGAAGATATGGCCTCTCTGTCAGAGAAACTTCATAGTCTACAAACAGATGAGTGGCCTTGGTGCTCGAGCGGCCAGGGAAGATATGACCTCTCTGTCAGAGAAACTTCATAGTCTACAAACAGATAAGTGGCCTTGGTGGTCAAGTGGCCAAGGAAGAAATGGCCTCATTGTCACTTCATAGTCTAAAAACAGGTGGGTGGCCAAGGAAGAAATGGCCTCATTGTCAGAAAAATTTCATAGTCTTAAAACAGGTGGGTGGCCATGGCCTCATTGTCAGAAAAATTTCATAGTCTAAAAACAGATGAGTGGCCAAGGAAGAAATGGCCTCATTGTCACTTCATAGTCTAAAAACAGATGAGTGGCCAAGGAAGAAATGGCCTCATTGTCACTTCATAGTCTAAAAACAGATGAGTGGCCAAGGAAGAAATGGCCTCATTGTGGGTGGCCAAGGAAGAAATGGCCTCATGTCAGAAAAATTTCATAGTCTAAAAACAGGTGGGTGGGCAAAATGGCCTTATTGTCAGAAAAATTTCATAGTCTAAAAACAAATGAGTGGCCAAGGAAGAAATGGCCTCATTGTCACTTCATAGTCTAAAAACAGGTGGGTGGCCAAGGAAGAAATGGCCTCATTGTCAGAAAAATTTCATAGTCTAAAAACAGGTGGGTGGCCATGGCCTCATTGTCAGAAAAATTTCATAGTCTAAAAACAGATGAGTGGCCAAGGAAGAAATGGCCTCATTGTCACTTCATAGTCTACAAACAGGTGAGTGGCTCAGTGGCTGAGTGGCCAAGGAAGATTGTCACTTCATAGTCTACAAACAGGTAAGTATAACAAGTGGGTGGCCAAGTGGCTAAGGTAGTAGTTTACTAAAAGTGGCATTAATCTCCATTGAACTAAATAAACAGTATAAACCGTGTTTATATGTGTAAGCAATATTCCATTAAGAATTCAAAATAAAACATCATATTAACAAACAAAACAAACATAATAAAACCATTTTATCTTGAAAGAAAACATTGCTGAAATCTATTTCTCAGACTTTATTTCCAGAATTAGCCAATTTCAGTTTTTTGAAGCAATACAAAAATTGTTGAATGATGTTTAATTATTATATTTCTGTGCAGATAACTATGCTATTTCAGCCATGTTATGTCATACTAAAATCCTGGCCTCCATTTCACAAAACATTTATGATCGGTCATAAATCTGGTACAAGTCACAAGGCATACAACTTTTTGTGAAGATGTGGGTTATGTCAGTTACAAAAAAATCTCAATTTACTAATAATGATAATATGTTGTCTTTAGAAATAGAAGATAAGGACAAGAAATCTCAAGACTTGTTAAAAATGTTAGAGGCCAAGAACTTAGAAAACCAGAAATTTAAGACTGCTGCAGAGGTTGCTAAGGTAATAATGAGTAAAAGGGAGGTAACAAGAAGTTATAAAATGTCATTGTAGAGAGTCACTGTTAGCAGTAAAGTACATATATTCAACAACAATAAAAGGAAATTAAGAAAATAATATGGGGGAAAGTATCAGAATGTCATATATATACAACAACCATAACAGGAAATAAAAACAAATATAAGAGGAAAGTATCAGAATGTCATATATATACAACAACCATAACAGGAAATAAAAATAAATATAAGAGGAAAGTATCAGAATGTCATATATATACAACAACCATAACAGGAATTTAAAACAACTATAAGAGGAAAGTATCAGAATGTCATATATATACAACAACCATAACAGGAAATAAAAACAACTATAAGAGGAAAGTATCAAAATGTCATGTCCTCTTACAACCTCACAACTAGTTTATACTCTAAAGTGATGTGGCATCCATTTATGTAAATTTAATTGTTACAATTTGTAACATCTTGAGCTCTGCTGCAGGCAGTGTGCACTCAACTCCAACCTGTATTGACAAGGACTGCCAGTTTTCTTGCCCTTGTGTCCGGTGTTTTCACCATGGGGCTTATTGACAAGGATAGCCAGATTTCTTGCCCTTGTGTCCGGTGTTTTCACTATGGGGCTTATTGACAAGGACTGTCAGTTTTCTTGCCCTTGTGTCCGGTGTTTTCACTATGGGGCTTATTGACAAGGACTGTCAGTTTTCTTGCCCTTGTGTCCGGTGTTTTCACTATGGGGCTTATTGACAAGGATTGTCAGTTTTCCTGTCACTATGTCAGGGGTTTTCACTCTGTGGCTTATTGACAAGGATTGCCAGTTTTCCTGTCGCTATGTCAGGGGTTTTCACCCTGTGGCTTATTTACAAGGATTGTCAGTTTTCCTGTCACTATGTCAGGGGTTTTCACTCTGTGGCTTATTGACAAGGATTGCCAGTTTTCCTGTCACTATGTCGAGGGTTTTCATCATGTGTGGCTGTATTGACAAGGATTGTCAGTTTTCCTGTCACTATGTCAGGGGTTTTCACCCTGTGGCTGTATTGACAAGGATTGCCAGTTTTCCTGTGGCTATGTCAGGGGTTTTCACCCTGTGTGGCTGTATTGACAAGGATTGCCAGTTTTCCTGTCACTATGTCGAGGGTTTTCATCATGTGTGGCTGTATTGACAAGGATTGTCAGTTTTCCTGTCACTATGTCCCTGGTTTTCACCCTGTGGCTGTATTGACAAGGATTGCCAGTTTTCCTGTCGCTATGTCATCAGGGGTTTTCACCCTGTGTGGCTGTATTGACGGATTGTCAGTTTTCCTGTCGTTATGTCAGGGGTTTTCACCCTGTGGCTGTATTGACAAGGATTGCCAGTTTTCCTGTCACTATGTCAGGGGTTTTTACTCTGTGGCTTATTGACAAGGATTGTCAGTTTTCCTGTCACTATGTCAAGGGTTTTTACTCTGTGGCTGTATTGACAAGGATTGCCAGTTTTCCTGTCGCTATGTCAGGGGTTTTCACCCTGTGGCTGTATTGACAAGGATTGCCAGTTTTCCTGTCGCTATGTCAGGGGTTTTCACTCTTTTGGCTTATTGAAAAAGTTTCCAGTTTTTCTGTCACTATGTCAGGGGTATTCATCCTGTGGCTGTATTGACAATGATTGCCAGTTTTTCTGTCGCTGTGTCAGGGGTTTTCCCCCTGTGGCTGTATTGACAAGGATTGCCAGTTTTCCTGTTACTATGTCAGGGGTTTTCACCCTGTGGCTGTATTGACAAGGATTGCCAGTTTTCCTGTCACTATGTCAGGGGTTTTCACCCTGTGGCTGTATTGACAAGGATTGCCAGTTCTCCTGTCACTATGTCGGGGGTTTTCACCCTGTGGCTGTATTGACGGATTGTCAGTTTTCCTGTCACTATGTCAGGGGTTTTCATGGTGTAGCTGTAATGACAAGGATTGCCAGTTTTCCTGTCACTATGTCAGGGGTTTTCACCCTGTGGCTGTATTGACGGATTGTCTGTACTGTCACTATGTCAAGGGTTTTCATGGTGTGGCTTATCGACAAGGATTGCCAGTTTTCCTGTCACTATGTCAGGGGTTTTCACCCTGTGGCTGTATTGACGGATTGTCAGTTTTCCTGTCACTATGTCAGGGGTTTTCATGGTGTGGCTTATCGACAAGGATTGCCAGTTTTCCTGTCACTATGTCAGGGGTTTTCATCCTGTGGCTGTATTGACAAGGATTGCCAGTTTTCCTGTCCCTATGTCAAGGATTTTCACCCTGTGTGGCTGTATTGACGGATTGTCAGTTTTCCTGCTGTTATGTTGGGGATTTTAGTTTTTGGCTGTATTGACAAGGATTGCCACTTCCCTGCTGTTTTCATCATGTGGCTGCCTTTCCCAATAAAAACTGGACGCCATGATAGTTAAAAAACAGCTGAAAGTGTTGTGTTGACCCCCATTCAAACAAAACTAAAACAATTGAAAAGCACTAAATTAATAATTGGTTTGTTAGGAATAAAATAATTCCATGGAAACAGAGGTTCCAGAGGGTTGGTATACATTGATTGTTACCAAGTGTGGATCAAATGTTGAGATAATCTGTATTTGTCAAATTCCCTTTTGTAACCCACATTTGAAAAATGGCGTCACCAGCCTTACAACGCTGTATATTATATATATATATTTATATATATATATATATATATATATACACCCTCTAGCATCGTGTGTATTCCTGTTTTGCTTCTGTGTGTTTTCATATTATACACAGTCTTCAGGCCAGACCAAAATGACTTCTAGTTTCAAAAATTTACTTCGTTGCAAATTTTCAAAAAATCATTATTTGCCCACCATCCAATATTTTGGCAGAAACTTTTTCAATATTTAATACATTTGAAGAAAAATTAAAATTTACAAATAAAATATCAGTAAATAATTATAAAATAAATAATAGAAGCAACAACGAGTACCCACAATACTTTTCTGAAACTAAAACACTGTCATTTTATTGAGAATCTGCCTTACACAACAAAACTTTGTTGACATGAATTTAACATCAGTAAGTTATAACAAAATACCATATGAAAAATTTAATGTTAATTTAACGCTACCAGTATATTTATGTTGATGTCATGTTAGAGTTGTTTTGTATGAAATTTATGTTGATGTCATGTTAGAGTTGTTTCGTATGAAATTTATGTTAACAAAATTGGGTTGTGTATTTTGTGTATTGCTTCTTATTCTATGTTGTTAAAAATGTATCAATTTATCTACTGTGTATTGCTTATTTCTAAGTCTTTATACTAATGAGAATTATATTTCAGATATCCTTGTGTACATAATGCTCATTTCTTAATTTTTTCAGCTTTGTATGTACTTGGGTGCATCTCTGCTTATATCTTTCACTGTTTACTAATGGCTGTTTTATTTCAGTTTACCTTGTGTGTTGGTAGGGAGATTTTCTTTTACTAACAAACATAAAATCTTCTTGTATGGCAGTTCTACTGTTTGTCTGTAACATCTTTAGGACACCAAACTGAAAATAATAAAACTTTTTTATGCTTTTTAAACATAGTTTTTAATGCTTTTTCAATGTTGTGACAAATAAATATAGTTTACATACAATTATGTAAACAGAAAACAAACAAGGAAACTCAGTATACCCCCGCTATTCACATCTCTTTATAATGACTAAGTTGATTAGTCAGTAAGCAGGAAGTAGATACGAAGCAGGAAGTAGATACAAAGCAGGAAGTAGATACGAAGCAGGAAGTAGATACGAAGCAGGAGTGCTTTTCACAAATTTTAAGTGTAAAATACATCATAAGTGCTGACGTCACAATGTATTTCCCTTTGATCTTCCAATACTTACGATACATTTTACACTTACGAGTTTTCGTGAAATCCACTGCAGACCTGAAATCGGTACTCACAATGTAGGACAACATAGTAAGGTCACATATGAGATAGGGATGAAAACTGCATCAAGTTTCATTTAACGTAAATAATCTGTTTATTGTTGTTTTGTAACATTGTGACGTCACAGTGTTTACTTAATGACGTCTTGACATGTGAGATTAATAGTTACATACGTTCACCTGAAGTACCCCAAGTATGCCCTGAGGCGAAGCCAAAGGGTGTACAGGGGTGCTGAAGGAGTAAAAAATCGCCATATCTACAAATATGAATGTGTATAACGAATTTATCCTACGGTTTTAGTTTGAAATGATTGATTTTTATGTACTTTGTCAACGCAATGACAGACCTTAAAGTAACGTTTTAATCATTATCAAAGAAAGATTTATTGAAATTTGATGCAAATTACACTTTTTTCACAAGGTGTAGGGTACTACCTTTATTACAACCTACATTTCTAGAAAAAATCTGTTTTTTTGTTGGATTCAAAAAGATGTTGAAAAATTTAGGTATGGCGCCGAATGTCATGCAGAGACGTTATAATGGTGTGACGTCGTTGTTTGTCAAACTGAATATCTTTTGTTTTGTTTTCTGATAAAAATAAAACACATTTGGACATTTGGTCCAAGATTTCATCATATATGACGCAAACCAATTACCATTTCAAATATACCCGCATCTTACGTATTATTGTGAAACTATCGGCTAGCAACACCCAGGTATATGACTTAGCAATGCCTTGGGTATATTGGTTTTGTAACTGACCAATCAAATTGCAGGAGTAATACTGATACAGGGATAAGGGTCCATCTCACACTAGTAGAGTGATCGGATATTATCGCTATTTTGCAGTATTTTCCTTTGATCGTTGTGTGCGATATTATTCCATCTCACTCTACTAGGGTGAGATAGGCCCATCTCAGCTCGCTGTCAAGACGTCGTTATGTAAACACTGTGACGTCACAATGTTACAAAACAGCGATAAACAGATTATTTACGCTTTATGAAACTCGATGCATTTTCTCGTCATCTTATCTCAGGGCTGTCGCCCTTCGATGAGATATGGACGAGAAAACGCATCTCGTATCAAAGAACGTAAATAATCTATAAATACCACACATTAAGATCAAAGGAAAATACAATAAAATAGAGATAAGGTCACATATACAATTTCAAGTGGTTGTGATAAGTATAGTTGCTGAGAAAACTTTTACAAAAGTTATGTTGCAGACAGAAGGATGCCAGTATACACCCCTCTTCTTCGAAGCTGGGGTATAAATATATGTGCAAGTAAATAAACTATTCCTCCTTAGCTCTCTGTTGACAGGGATCCATACATGACTGCTTCTGTAACAAGAATAAACTGTTTCCTTCAAATTTATAGATATAGGTAAAACTGACCAACTTAGTTCTTGCCATATAAGAATATTTATATATACTGTATACTTGTATAAACAACAACAAGCGTGAGGTCATATTGTCATCCATCACTGACCTTGACCAACTGAAAAGGTGTTTCTGACCAACCTAATGGTTTACAGAGATTTTTTTGAGTGCTGTTTATGGATACATTTTGTATTGGTGATCAGAAGGGGAGATAAACATATAAATGTCTAAATGTAATGTCAGAATATTCTGTCTTTTTCATGCTAATTCAGAAAATATATACCGGTAATATATTTTATGTGTGTTGGTCATGAATGGAAGTCATGTGACCTCATAGATTGTGTTCCTATATTTCGTACTTTTAGTAGCAGCTTTTCTCTTATGCTTATCTTCACTAACAGAAAAACTTGGCCGATCTTGAGATACAACACGCCATCATAAAGGAAGATTTAGAGAAACGACAAGAATTTATGAAGGACCTTCAACGAAAATTGAGCAGGGCAGAAAATGAACTGTCCCAAACTAATGCACTACAGGACATACAGGCAAATAGATTCCTTGATGAGAATCAGGAAACACAGGTAGTTATTTCCCCTGTCCTAAATAATTCCCATACCAGCATCACCAAAGTGGGACTACCAGTGTGTACTCCATCCGTGGGTCCATATCAAACAAGTTTTCCTGACTTTTTTGCTGAACGGGTACAGATATTAAGGAGGTATTTGGTGTGCGAGTCAACAATCATGAGTTACAGATTGATTTTGAATTTTTTTTTTGTCCAATTATTTTTGACAAAGTTATGGGCCTTGTTACAAATAACACAGTTTATCTGACTTTTTTCTAAGCTTATGGAGATTTTGAGCTATTTGGCATGAGAGTCAACAATAATACATTCAGTTTAAATTTCATTCTAGTCCAATAATTTTTTATGAAATTTTGGCCCTAGGACTTGATGGCACGGGACTCACTAAAACTTGACAGCTGGGGACTTACTAAAATGCAATGCTATCCAGACTTGTTTATTTGAAAACCAGTTATCTCCCCATAATTTACGTAAGAGTTGTAGCCCCTTAATCTATTGAATTGCAGTTATCTCTTTTTTGACCATTTTATTAAAATATATTGTTTGAAAGAGTTTTTTGTAACGGTGTTAAAAAGGGGGGCCATTTAGAAGTTATTATTAATCGAAATAAGGATGGTTTAGAATTAGAAAACAATTTTTAAAATGTCATAATAGAACTGCATACCTTTTTGTTCTTTTGTTAAATCATGTCAAACCATTAGATCTCCAATTGTGAGGTAGTAAAAGTGTAAAAATCAAAGATCTCAACATACTTTAAATTCACTGATACTATAGTTTTATAAAATGATAAAGTAAAACAAATGAATGAATACTGAAAATATGATCTTAAGTGCAACAGAACACATCAGATTAAACAAGTGCACAATTGTCTGGTTTAAGTACAATGAATGATCCCTTCAAACATTTTCAAACTGTTTTAATAATTGTTAGTATTTATATTAATACCAGCCAAATGCTTTGGAGACCTTAGCCATGAAGGTAAAGTATAAACATATGTATAACCTAGATGTTCCCCGATTCTTTAAGGTGTTTGACACATAGGGATCATGTTGTAACTTTGTAGTCTTTACTTTTTGGTATACAAATTTGTGTTACAAAGACTATTCCAGTCAAATATTGAACAAGGACGTCATATAGTACTAATTTGACCAATATGACCAGACCATTAATGAAATTTTATGACATTTCATTTGATACTTTGGATGAGGACAGTTTATTATTTTTGCTTAGCTAGGTAACTTGCACTGATGACAAGACAACATCTGTTAACAAAACATTTAGTTGAAGCAGAAAGGTGATATTTGTCTTCAAACCGTTAAAACAGTATTAGGTCTTTAAGTGCTGCCTAACAATAGAAGATTTGTCTGAGAACATAATGCTAGAGGCATTAAACAACGATTGCTTGACCCAAAAAATGATGAAAAATAAATCATCAATCCACATGGATTGACCAACGGAAGTCCAAATAAATAAAAACTACAACGGGTGATAACATCAAACAGGTTGCCTTGACAACGAGATGACAAATTTATGACAGTGGTGCTTAAATCTAATGACAAATTTGGTACAGATTAATAACACCCTTATTATGTTGAAAAATGTGACAGATATAAATTTTAAAAAAAATTACAATAAATTTTGTTTGTCGTGTGGTGCTTGCATTTTTTTGCTAAGGAGTTGTTATTCCGCATGCATTGTTTACTTGTGAAGATTTATTTATTAATAACTACAGACAGTTTTAGTTTTCAGTATGAATATATTTTTTTACATGTATTGACAATTTATGAAAAATTGCATGACTAATTGCTTACCTTTGTATATAATCTGCTTCATTAGGACTCTTTGTTGAGGTAAAGCCAATCTCCTTCTTTAAAACCCTTGCATGCCTTTAGAGCTTCCACTACTCTTCTAAGTAGATATAGATTTTGTGAATATAGAATCTTAACTTAGTAGATCTATCATAATTCTAAATTGTAGCAAACAAAAGATTAATTTTCTACTTGTTGTCATAGTGACAATTTATAATTCATTTTAATATAACTTTTTGGTTTTTACTGGTTGTGATATACATACATATTACATATCAGTATCTGTACCACGTCGCGACATCAGTTGTGAACATTAGAATCACTATGAGAAATGTCACGTCAAGTTTTGATGCAGAGTGTTCACACCTGTTCGAGGCGTGATACAGGTACATAGTAGAGTGTTCACACCTGTCGAGGCGTGATACAGGTATATAGTAGAGTGTTCACACCTGTCGAGGCGTGATACAGGTATATAGTAGAGTGTTCACACCTGTCGAGGCGTGATACAGGTATATAGTAGTTATACCTATAATTAAACGTATGTAATAAGTTTATCTAACATTAAGTATATAAAATGGCAGAACAAAACTGAATGTTTAAAATTTAAAATTTAATATTTAATGAAGCATTGTTACATAAAAAGAGTCCCTCACGTCACAGGTATAATGGCATCACATTTTATTCATAGAATGAAAGTCACCATCGCTGTCCTATAGAATCATTAGTTATACCATTCTTTAAAACCTCGTCCTGACAAATGTATATCTTGTATCACCTATTTAGATGATACAAGATTTTGTATCACATAGATTGCACCAATTTCTAATTTTTCAATACAAACTTAATTTAAGAAACATCTTATTACATGGACAGCACGTGATTGATTTTAATGTTACGTTTCTTTAGAGGCACTGCATGAGTGTCTGTCTTACTCTGTCTGTTATCTTACACCTTGTTTTATCTAGGAACAGCCCCAGGTTGAAAGTTTGTTTAATTATATAGTGGAGGAAATGCCATAAACAATACACATCAGATGAAATCTCTATTTATAAAATATAAATTATTTTGCACAATGTAAATTTGCTGAACTTTGACCCTACCGATTGTTATGACTTTTGATCAACAAAGCCCAGTTTATTTAAAAAGTTCTGTTTTTTTTAATTGTGTATTTAGACTTATCTCCCTTGACTCTGTCACATGATTGCTTCTTCATTTGCCATTTATTTAAAAAGTTCTGTTTTTTTTAATTGTGTATTTAGACTTATCTCCCTTGACTCTGTCACATGATTGCTTCTTCATTTGCCATTTATTTAAAAAGTTCTGTTTTTTTTTAATTGTGTATTTAGACTTATCTCCCTTGACTCTTTCGCATGATTGCTTCTTCATTTGCCATTGTCAACTATGCTTTAGTGAAATAAAACAATGAATAAAAATTAAAAATTAAAAACAATAAGTATGTGAATTTTTTGGCATCATATTTCTATCATAAAAGTATACCGAATATAAATCGGGGCATTAAAAAAAAATACTTAAAAAATCTATGTAACAACATCCGTCTTATAGCAAGATGTTATAGTAATTGATTAAAATCTAATTTTAGAAAAAGATGCAAGAATTGCAGGAAGCAGTTGATAAAAATAAATCAAAAACTGAAGAGGTTAAAAGAGGTATGTATGGACTAAGTCCACTATTTAGATAGAGGTATGTATGGGCTAAGTCCACTATTTAGATAGAGGTATGTATGGACTAAGTCCACTATTTAGATAGAGGTATGTATGGACTAAGTCCACTATTTAGATAGAGGTATGTATGGACTAAGTCCACTATTTAGATAGAGGTATGTATGGACTAAGTCCACTATTTAGATAGAGGTATGTATGGACTAAGTCCACTATTTAGATAGAGGTATGTATGGACTAAGTCCACTATTTAGATAGAGGTATGTATGGACTAAGTCCACTATTTAGATAGAGGTATGTATGGACTAAGTCCACTATTCAGATAGAGGTATGTATGGACTAAGTCCACTATTCAGATAGAGGTATGTATGGACTAAGTCCACAGAAGACCTCAGTTGGAATAAGGATTTTGCAAACATTGATGATGAAATGACATGATTTACATTCATCCAAAGGCAGACAGATCTCAGATGGTATATTATATACAAAGTAGAAAATAATACAGTTCATCTTCATGTTTTCTGTTTCTTTGTGTTGTCTTTCATACATGTAATTGTCTTTCTCTTCTTTCTTTATGATTCAGTATATATTCGTGTTTTCTGTTTCTGTTTTTTTTGTTGTTGTTGTTTTTTTTTTCTAAATTGTCTGTAACTTCTTAATTGATGGTAGGAATCTCTTCGTGTTTTCAATTTTTTGCCGAATTTCACAGAGTGAAAATCCGGGTTATAGTATGGAGAATTTCTGGCGGGCGGCATGTGGGCGTGGAACAAATTTTCGTAACAGTTTTCTCAGCAACTACTAATCACATTCTCTTGAAATTTGGTATGCAGCATCAGCATGGCCTCCCATAACGTGGGATTCGATTTCAGTTCTGTCGCTCACCTATTTCCTGTTTAACGAAATCTGGCCATTTCTGTCTTTGATCAATTTTTTATCCGTACGTGGAAGACAGGTCGTACTATGGGGACATCCATGGCATGCGGCAGGTGGGTAGTCAGCGTCCACAGCGATGTCTGCTCTCTAACTCTAACAGTTGTTGTCAGATCTTCATGAAACTTGGGGAAAATGTTTATAGGCATAATATCTCGACCAAGTTCGATATCCAGAGAAATTGCTTTATCCACTTCAGAGTTATGGCCCTTTACTTTATACAAAAAATGGTAAATTTGCCTGGTCTGATCTCAAACAGTTGTTATCTGATCTTCATGAAACTTGGGAAAATGTTTATTGGGCTGTAAATAATATAAAGTGAGCCATGTCATTGAGTCAAAATGTTTAAAATCATGTTTCAACATAGCAATTTATATTAAAAACAATTGTTGTTCACAAATGAACCTATATGTTCTCTATGTATTCATTTTATGTTTTAAACTGAATTCAAATAACTTGCAAATGCCATGTAAAAGGTATTTAATTGGCCTGTTATCAATTCTTTATGGTAATAAGGGTTCCCTTGATTTAAATGCCCTGTAACTTACTATTAATGTGGCTGCTTTTTGACGGGAGTATTTTGTGGCACTTTGGCACTTGTTTGTGTTTTCTTCATTCATTGTCTTTGTGGGAGTCCTTGTTCAGATTATGACATTATTATTGTTATGAGAAATGAGAAAGAAGACCAAAAAATAAAAAAATAATAATGTCCTAATTATCATTAGAAATTTTGTATAATCTGCTATGTGGACCTTGATTTATAGTATTTTAATTTATTTCCACAGAAATAGAGAAATTTCATGAGCAGCAAATCATCGCTATAACACAAGCTCATGCTGCTGAGATAAAGGCCATAAAGAATGATTTTGAAGAGGAACTGAAGAAGGTTAAGGTCAGTTATCTCCCTTTTGTAATGTTTTGTATTTACTTTATTAGTTAATGTTTTGTTGACAATATCAGATAAGAGATTTTTAGTTTACGTGACCCGAAGGCATCAGTCGTCGTTAACTTTTAAAAAAAGATCTTCTCCTCCAAAACCGAAGAAAGGATTGCTTTGAAACTTTGCACACATCATCATTAAAATGTCCTCTACTAAGTTTGCAAAAATCATGGCCCAGACCAACCAACATGGCCTCCTCTGGAAAAAATATAACAAAAAGTATAACAGATACAGGAAAACCGAAGAGACCTTCCTTCTTCAGCATCAAACACTCTACAAAACACTCCATCAGGTTGACTCCTTGTAGGAGTTATTGCCCTTTAATCAGGAAAATTGATGATTTGAAGTAAACCTCCCTCCTTAGCATTAAAACCTCAATAAGACTCTCTTTTTAGCTCACCTGACCCAAAGGGTCAGGTGAGCTATTGTTATCACTTTGCGTCCGTCGGCGTCGTCGTCGGCAGGGCGTCGGCGTCGTCGTCGTCGGCGTCTGTAAACTTTTTACATTTTAATCTTCTTCTCTGAAACCACTTGGCCAATTGAAACCAAACTTGGCCATAATGTTCATTGGATGGACCTTTACAAAGTTTGTGTTTTTTATTTTGATTGGTAAACCAATATGGCCGCCACCTCAAGACTTAGTTTAACATAGGACCCTATGGGAAAAAAGTTAAAAAGGGCTTCTTCTCTGAAACCGTTTAACCAATCAAAACAAAACCTACTAGCAATATTGTTGAGATGGTCCTCTATAAAGTTTGTGTTTTAGATGGGAATTGGAAATTCAAAATGGCCGCCACTGCAGGACTTAGTTTAACATAGAACTCTATGGGAAAAAGTTTTAAAAGGCTTCTTCTCTGAAACCGGTTAATCAATGGAAACAAAAACTTACTAGCAATATTGTTTGGATGGTCTTCTATAAAGTTTGTGTTTTTTATGGCAATTGGAAATTCAAAATGGCCGCCACTGCAGGACTTAGTTTAACATAGAACCCTATGGGAAAAAGTTTTAAAAGGCTTCTTCTCTGAAACCGGTTAATCAATGGAAACAAAAACTTACCAGCAATATTGTTTGGATGGTCCTATATAAAGTTTGTGTTTTTTATGGCAATTGGAAATTCAAAATGGCTGCCACCGCAGGACTTAATTTAACATAGGACCCTATGGGAAAAAGTTTGAAAGGCTTCTTTTCTGAAACCGGCCAACCAATGGAAACAAAACTTACTAGCAATATTGTTTGGATGGCCCTCTATAAAGTTAATGTTTTTTATCCCAATCTGATATTCAAAATGGCCGCCACCGCAGGACTTAGTTTAACATTGGACCCTATGGGAAAAAGGTTAAAAAGAGCTTCTTCTTTGAAACCGGTTAACCAATCAAAACAAAACTTACTAGCAATATTGTTTGGATGGTCCTTTATAAAGTTTATGATTTTTATGCCAATTGGAAATTCAAAATGGCCGCTACCGCAGGACTTAGTTTAACATACGACCCTATTGGAAAAAGTTTTTAAAGGCTTCTTCTCTGAAACCGGTTAATCAATGGAAACAAAAACTTACTAGCAATATTGTTTGGATGGTCCTCTATAAAGTTTATGTTTTTTATGGCAATTGGAAATTCAAAATGGCCGCTACCGCAGGACTTAGTTTAACATACGACCCTATGGGAAAAAGTTTTTAAAGGCTTTTTCTCTTAAACCGGTTAATCAATGGAAACAAAAACTTACTAGCAATATTGTTTGGATGGTCCTTTATAAAGTTTATGTTTTTTATGGCAATTGGAAATTCAAAATGGCCACCTCCCCGGCAGGACTTAGTTTAACATAGGACCGTATGGTCAAATAAAAAAAATCTTCTCTATACAACTGGTTAACCAATGAAACAAAGCTTTCTAGTAATATTGTTTGGATGGTCCTATTTAAAGTTTATTGAAAATTACAGGACTTACTTTAACATCAGGGAAATGCCATCTTCATTGCCTATAAAATCAGGTGAGCGATACAGGCTCTTAAGAGCCTCTGGTTTTCAATTTTCATCAGTAACCTGAAAACCATAATAGCTAGAGAAAATCTTTTCCATGCAAAATTATTCAGCTCCTCAAGATCTGCAAAGGGATTATTGATGCATATGTATAGGAAAGAAAAGCTGAATAAAAAAAATTGAATAGCTGTTCAATTGGTTTCAGTTTCAGGAGAGTGATACAGGCTCCTGGGAGCCTCTAGTTTAGTTTAGGACTGTTAAATGTATTGCATTTAGTTTATTAGTTGAAGAGATTTTTAGTTTAGTACTGTTTCAGTAATAAATATCAGAATGGTCACAAAAGTTATAACACCAATGTGTCACTACTGGGGATGTGAGTTCGAGTCTGACTGGGTAAAGTTGGCTTAGTTCCAAAATTAATTGACAAGTTTTGCCAGTGTGTGTGTGTGTGTGGGTGTGTGTGTGTGTGTGTGTGATTGCTTGCTTATGGGCGTGCGTGCATGTGTGTGCATGTGCTTATACAAGTCAACTTCATTTATCAAAAAATAAATGTCGTTTAAAACATCAACCGGAAGTAATTTAGACCAATTAAATAAACATATTTCTAAATATGCAATCATATTAGAATTATTGGGGGAGGAAGCCGGAGTACCTCCGACCTGCGATAGGAAAACTGGCAATCCTTGTCAATTAAGATTGGAGTCGAGTACACCCTGCCTTCAGTGAGAATCGAACCCGCAATCTCAGTGTTGACAGACCAGGGGATCAATACTAGATGAACTACCTTAACCACTTGGCCACCGAGGTCCCTAGGTAAGAATTAAGTTTACATGTGTACATTTTATTGATATAATTTTCTGCATAAACAATGAAGATTTCTTATTTAATGTTATGTTATTTTAAAAAAGTTGCTTAGTAGCTGCCAGATTTAAAATAGAAGTAGTAAAAGAAAAGTGCATCATATTTTCACTTTTGAGAAATTAACCACAGAAAATTGTCAGTTGTCAGTTTTTTCCTAATCACACAACTGTAGATAGCATTTGATCCTATTGTTATATTGTATGTAATGTATATTGTTATGAACTGTAGCAGACTTGTGATTGGTGACTTTGAATCTGAGCAGTGTTATGATTGGTGACTTTGAATCTGAGCAGTGTTACGATTGGTGGCTTTGAATCTGAGCAGTGTTGTGATTGGTGACTTTGAATCTGAGCAGTGTTGTGATTGGTGGCTTCTGATTGGTCTAATTAGTAAAAGGGAGCAATCTTGTGATTACCACTGGTATTCAAATATGGTATTGGGTTACCATAGTACTACTAAATGTAATGATCTGATTTCCTGCCAGTAGAATGTTCCCATCACAAAGTATCTGGTTACCATAGTTACAGGTCAGTTATAAATGTAATGATCTGATTTCCTACAGTATATAGACTTTTCCCATCACAAAGTATCTGGTTACCATAGTTACAGGTCAGTTATAAATGTAATGATCTGATTTCCTGCCAGTAGAATGTTCCCATAACAAAGTATCTGGTTACCATAGTTACAGGTCAGTTATAAATGTAATGATCTGATTTCCTACAGTATATAGACTTTTCCCATCACAAAGTATCTGGTTATCATAGTTACAGGTCAGTTATAAATGTAATGATCTGATTTCCTGCCAGTAGAATGTTCCCATAACAAAGTATCTGCTTATTTTACAATGTTCTTTCTGACAATTTTCCACAGAGTAATTTGTGTTTTCAAAATATTTGTATAGGAAGCATGGTTTAAATTTTGTAATGAAAATACCTACTTAGTATGGTAGAGATCAGGATGGGAAAAAAAAAGAAAATGTGCAGTTTGCTGATTGAGATACTGTACTAACTGTTGCAGCGTACCAATTTTAGCTTTGGATTGAGTATCAGCCTGAGACTCCCATAACAAGGATCAGAGCTTCGCTGATATAGGTCAAAGGTTGAAAGGTCAATGCGGAATAATGCTATGTCAAAATCTATTTAGCACATATTTTAACCAAGAAGAATCTCATTTGTGATAAAAATAGTTTTGTTTGTAATTTTAATTTATTTATATTAACAATTATAAATTTCTGGAACATCCTGTCGACATGGTAATGCACTGGATATCAACCTGTCATCTTTGATGGCAATGTTCTGATGGCTGATTAGACCTTCCAGGTACGTTGTACCAGGCAAACACATCACTGCTAGACAATATATTACATATAACCATACATATTTTAACTTTGGCCTGATATCCTGTAGTACTAGGAGGTCTTCTGTAATCCTCCCCAGACAACATAATATCATGATAAGACAGTTGTTTGGATTATAATCAAACATCACTGTGCAAACATGCTACTTTCATTTCTAAACAGAAAGTAAACAATCTACTTTTAGTTTTGTTCATAGATTTGTTTAGAGATTAAAACGTGACAGTGTTCAGCACTTACGATCATTGTGATTTATGACGGAGCATGTTTATAAAGAAACTTAATCTTTTTGTATGATTGAACAGCCATATTTTATTATAATGTTGAAATCTAATTAATGGAATGGAATTTGATGTTGACAATTTTAATATGTCACCAAAGCAGTGCAGTTTTATTCTTATTGATCAGTTTCTTTGTGTCAGTAATTCATAGTTATAAACTTCTAAAGGTTGGAGGATTTTTTGATCTGCATGCTTTCCCAAAAAGAAAAATTAGAAGCCAAAACACTGCTGAAAAACCTAATAACAAACAATGTGAAAAAGAAATATCTAGAAATCTAGTTGTTTTTTATATTCAGCGTGTCGATACCCAGAACAGAATAATAAATATGGTTTAGTTTAGTTTAAACATATTTTTTTTGCAAAAATATCAGCAAAAAGCAAAAGACACAAGTTAAACAAACTTTTGAAGTCTTCTCCAACAATAGCAAATATTTTACAATAATATATGTTGAGCATGCTATAAAAGTATCAGTATATACATCTTGAAAAGCTATTAATTAAGTAACGAAAACATAAACATTAACATATTTTAAACATAAATATGGTTTGAAGTGAGGACAAGGGTACCAGGACCCTTTATTAGTTACCACATAAAAAAATTGGAATTTTTGAAGGATAAAAAACATGTCCTTAATATGAAGAATAAAATGTCACCTGTTTATCAAAGAAACAATCTGTTTTGTCATTATGAAGGTAAATATGGGTCACTCATACAGGACTTACTGTATCAAACAAAAAAACTTACAATTAAATACACATGTAATGGAGCTGAACCTTTCGTTAATATTAAAATTAATTTATAATGTTTAGCCATTGTTTGGTAGTTATTCGTGTGACTCTCTAATTGTATTGTTCTATGTCTGGTGTCATGTGGGTGATTAGGCCGACAGTGAACTGTATCAAACACCTAACTAGGCTTAAATGGAAGTCTTGAACTGGAAAATATTGAAACCATATACACTTCTGTACGTAAAGCATATTGTTTGATATCTACTGTATAAAACCTCCAAACACACTGTAGTTATAGCAGAATAATTGTTAACCACCCTCCTCAGTCGGTTCAGTTAAGCACCTTCAGGACCACCCTCCTCAGTCGGTTCAGTTAAGCACCTTCAGGACCACCCTCCTCAGTCGGTTCAGTTAAGCACCTTCAGGACCACCTTTCTCAGTCGGTTCAGTTAAGCATCTTCAGGACCATCCTCCTCAGTCGGTTCAGTTAAGTACCTTCAGGACCACCCTCCTCAGTCGTTTCAATGAATTCTTACATTTATACTATTAAGGCATTTCTGTTGTAAAGGATATAATTTTTTATTGTGGTTTTTAAACCAAAAAACTTGAAAAATGAACTAATTGTTGCCATAGAAATGGGCTACTGTAAAGACATATTAATACAGGGAGATAACTCTGTATTATTTTATAGAAATGCCCCAATTGTTCACGAGTTCAAACGAAATGGTTACAAATTTGTGCACTCATGAGATCATAAGTCCTCAGACACAAATTTCAGTTTTAAGTATTTCATAAATAGTAGAGAGTTCCTGGCTCTGGATTTAATTAGCCATTTGTTATATGATCCCTGGTTCAATCCTGGCTCTGGATCTAATTAGCCATTTGTTGTATGATCCTGGTTCAAAATAATTGGTTAGAACAATCATTTTTAAAAAGTTTTTAAATGATCGTCATTCTAGAATACTATGATCAAAGTGTGAAATAAGTAAAAAAAAACAAAATTGCTTGATTTGATTAAAGTTAAAACCAAAGAAAGAAAATGTCTTGGCCTAATCAAATATTGACAGTTAAATAGACAGTTACGGGAGATTTGTTTGAAGTGATATGTTTGTTTAAATGTGTGAATCTTATTGACAATGAATGATTTGCTCCCAGATTTTGTCTTCATGGAGGTTTGACTGTTGAACACTTTCAGTGATTTTTGAAAAAAAATAAGGACAATTAACTTTTTGGATTTAATGGCGTCATGGTTCGGAAATGATAAAAAAATGTGCCTGGAAAAATTATTAATGTTAAATGGTATGAATAGCTTAAAATTTACAGATATATTGTAGATCAGCTGTAAAACATCTTGAATCATAACTGGAATATTAAAATTAGGAGAAAACAACCTTCGTTTAAATTTGAAAAGACAACAAGTAAGGCAATTTTTGATATTGAAGAGGTACATTGTCACTTCAGTTTGGAAAAGTTTCTATAACAATCAGAGATTTACCTTGAAAAATCTGTGGTAACTATGTAAATTTTACTAGGACCGTTTCTATGGTTATTAAAGTTGTACAAAATGAAAAATTAAAAAAATAAACATGCAATTACTTACTAAAAATAGATGCTAAAGGAATTGTCTTCACAATGTAAAATTTGCAATGAATAACTTCTGTAAGAAAAGTTCATCAATTCACTTCACATTAAAAATTATTGACGGAACTTACAACATGGCAGACTAAATCAAATTTATTGGACCAATGTTTATATCAACTATAAGTTAATTGTCACCAAACAGTCAACATGGTAAAACTTCAGAATTATTGTAGAAAGTTCAATAATGTATAATTATACTCAATTTTCTAGTAATTATTAAAAGTTGTGATGTTTATCTTGGTATTATAACTGATACTTTAAGCTTCAGCACTGTAGCAATTATCGGAAACATATTGGCCGTAATGCCATGTATAATGGGTCTATTTGCTATAAATGATGTAGAAATGGTTCTGTCGCAATGCTAAAATGAAATTATAAGTAATTATGAGATTTACTTAATTACGTCAGTGGGGTTCTGGGTAAAATTTGATGCTGTTTATAAATAAAAGGAATCAAGCATACATGTTATATGTTAACTCAGTTTGTTGTTTTTTTGTCAGAGCTGGAAATAAAGAAATTGTGAATGTCTTACAGGAAGTGATCATAAGTGTGTAAATGTGGTCTGTTTTTAGTCATTTTACTGTAGGATTTATTCGTCACGAGGTGTTTGGTACACACATATTCAGAGGAGAGAGACACATTAAGCGGACTACCAGTATCTACTAAATATGCCCTTTATTTGTACAGTAAAAAATGAGCAGGATATTAGTACATGATGAGTTACTCTAATATAAATTAGTCTGGGATGTTTCTGTGTGGCATTGTTAGAGATTGTTTTAGTGCCGCTACTCTTGGTCTTGGACATTTCTGTGTGGCATTGTTAGAGATTGTTTTAGTGCCGCTACTCTTGGTCTTGGACATTTCTGTGTGGCATTGTTAGAGATTGTTTTAGTGCCGCTATTCTTGGTCTTGGACATTTCTGTGTGGTGTTGTGACAGATTGTTTTAGTGCCGCTACTCTTGGTCTTGGACATTTCTGTGTGGCGTTGTGACAGATTGTCTGTGTGTAGGTGTACAATTTGTATATGAACAAAATCAGAAACAAAATATTGTATTCAGATTCTTCTTCCTGTATATGGCAAGGTGGATTTAAGAGTGCAGGCTTTACCTGTAATTTACCTGTAATTGTTATAGACAACATGTTCTGAGAAACACTGTAAATGGTGTAGCTTGCACTTATTGACCTACATTCTAATTGTGTAATAGTGTTTTTAATTAATTCAGCATTAGTTGGCTTCAGGAATATAAACAAGAAATTCCGTGGATTGGAAATTTGTCTGTGTAGATACTGCAGATAGATCTCCATGGGTTATTAAAAGTTACAAGTTTGTTGTAAATAAAGCAAATGCATTATCGTTAAATTTTTCATTAGAGTGCTGATGTAAAATTAAATTAACAACGCCGCTTTAATCAGCAGACTTACATAACTTTATTAAGTTTTTAAAACATTTAAAAAACAATTACAATTTAAACACTTGATAAACATTGACATTTTGCTGGTGTAGTATTAATCAAAAGTCGTGTGTGAATTCCGTTAAAGACCCCTTGGAGATTGCTGGAAGGCAAGATAGGGAGCCATTGTAATAAACATAAAATTTTTTTAAATATTCGAAGTTGACCTATAAATGTTTTCTATTAAACTGGGAGATTTTTAGTGACAAAAAGTTGGAAATTTAAGTATCTAGCAAAAATTCTGTTAGCCGTTGTGTTTTCAATAAATAGACCATAGCTGTTCAGGAAAACCAGAAAGGATTCATATGATGTTAACAGAAAAATAATGTGATAGTATTGTGAACTGAAGAGGGATTATAAAGAAAAATTATTGTTGCCAAGAGACAATAATACGATACTGTATCTTCTTGAAGAGGAACAGGAAACACAATGAGTAGATTTGTAGATAACCAACGGCTACAGGGAGTGCTTATTATCAATGACAAGGTGAGATAACTATTGTTTACTTAGTTGTAAAGTAACCAATGCTAAAGGGAGTGATTATTATCACTGAGATATGGGAAGTACTGTTTTTAACTTACATTTATTATAAACAACAGCTAGAGAGAGTGCTTATTATCAGTGACAAGGGTATAGGAAACATATTTGTTGGTGGACATGTTTTCAACATATTGTTGATATTCCAATGGGTATTAATTGTGCTCCACTCCTCGTCGACCTGTTTTGTACTCTTATGAGGCTGAGTTCCTAGAAGGCCAGACCTTTAATGTACTTTTTGCTATATTGATGATCCCTCAACAATGTTTAATTTGGTGACTATTGTATTCAATCTCCCCAAGCTTGCTTGATATTAAGAACACCACCAATACACTGAGGTCTGCCTCTTACTTACACATACTTTTAGATATATACTTGTGAAAACTACAAACTAGACTCTACGAAAAAAGGTGATGACTTCAAATTTCCAAATGTCAAGTCCCCGCTCATCAATAACAACACACCAGCAGCTCCAGCATACATTTCACAACTTATATATTTGTCTATATCCGGATTTGTAACTGTCCCTTGACTTTGGCTCTTGTTGTTTGGACGGTTTTCTTTGTTATTTTCTTATATGTTATTCTAGATCCTACAGCGGTAGACCATCACTGCTGTTGAATACTCAAACAAGGGTTTGTTATACCCCTGCATCGAAGAAGAGTGGGGGGGGGTATACTGGTTTACCCCTGTCGTTCTGTCCTTCTGTCCACAACATTACTTCGTAATAGTTTTCTCAGCAACAACTTATCACAACCACTTGATATATTTTATATGCGACTTTACCATATGGTCCTATATTGCGAGTACCGATTTCAGGTCTGTCGCATATCTACTTCCTGTTTACCAACTAAGTCAATTCAGTGATGTGTATAGCAGGGGTATACTGAGTGAGCCGTAGGTCACAGGTTCCTAGTTGCGCCTAGATTGATGTCATTCCTTCAGAAGTTCTATGTTTGTCATCATGACTTAATTGATCATTATGGGAATTCTAGCTCTCAAATATGATTGGACATTCTCTCTGAAGGGAGTCTTTCCTATAACTGTGCTTGACGTATTTCCTAGACATAACAATGAGTTACTCTACCAGTGTCTAATTAGAGACAGGCACTGCTTACTCAACCGGACCACCTGTGTGCACAAATGGTTTTTTCTGAATAATAATAATAATACTTTATATGTTTTTAGGGTAAACTCAGTTAGCTACACTAATCTTTCTTCAGGCCCTATTGGGTTTGTGTTACTCACTTTCTGTTTTTGTGTTTTTAGGGTAAACTCGGTTAGCTACACTAATCTTTCTTGAGTCCCTATTGGGTTTGGTTACTCACTTTCTGTTTTTATGTTTTTATCTTTTGTTTTGTGTGTTGTATATGGTTGTCTAGAACGAATAATCGTACTCTCAATTTTTTGTGGCTTTTTTTTTAATCAAACAAATCACTAAACTAACATGGGATTATAACAGCAGTAAAATTCGGCCTAATGTTTGTCTATATCCAAATATGTAATTGTCCCGGGAATGGTTAGCAGGCAGTGACGCTGCCGGGAATAGTTAGCAGGCAGTGAAGCTGCCCGAGAATGGTTAGCAGGCAGTGAAGCTGCCAGGGAATGGTTAGCTGGCAGTGAAGCTGCCCGGGAATGGTTAGTAGGCATTGAAGCTGCCTGGGAATGGTTAGCTGGCAGTGAAGCTGCCCGGGAATGGTTAGCTGGTAGTGAAGCTGCCGGGGAATGGTTAGTAGGCAGTGAAGCTGCCCGGGAATGGTTAGTAGGCAGTGAAGCTGCCTGGGAATGGTTAGCTGGCAGTGAAGCTGCCGGGGAATGGTTAGTAGGCAGTGAAGCTGCTGGGGAATGGTTAGTAGGCAATGAAGCTGTCTGGGAATGGTTAGCAGGCAGTGAAGCTGCCGGGGAATGGTTAGTAGGCAGTGAAGCTGCCTGGGAATGGTTAGCAGGCAGTGAAGCTGCCGGGGAATGGTTAGTAGGCAGTGAAGCTGTCTGGGAATGGTATGCAGGCAGTGAAGCTGCCGGGGAATGGTTAGTAGGCAGTGAAGCTGCCTGGGAATGGTTAGTAGGCAGTGAAGCTGTCTGGGAATGGTTAGTAGGCAGTGAAGCTGCATGGAATGGTTAGTAGGCAGTGAAGCTGCTTGAGAAAGGTTAGTAGGCAGTGAAGCTGCATGGAATGGTTAGTAGGCAGTGAAGCTGCTGGGGAATTGTTAATAGGCAGTGAAGCTGTCTGGGAATGGTTAGCAGGCAGTGAAGCTGCCAGGGAATGGTTAGCAGGCAGGGACGCTGCCCGGGAATGGTTAGCTGGCAGTGAAGCTGCCAGGGAATGGTTAGTAGGCAGTGAAGCTGACGGGGAATAGTTAGCACGCAGTGAAGTTGACCGTGAGTAGTTAACTGGGAGTGAAGCTGCCCAGGAATGGTTAGCTGGCAGTGAAGCTGCATGGAATGGTTAGAAGGCAGTGACGCTGCCTGGGAATGGTTAGCTGGCAGTGAGCACGCAGTGAAGTTGACCGTGAGTAGTTAGCTGGCAGTGAAGCTGCCCGGGAATGGTTAGCTGGCATTGAAGCTGCCAAGGAAAGGTTAGCTGGCAGTGAAGCTGCCCGGGAATGGTTAGCTGGCAGTGAAGCTGCCCGGGAATGGTTAGCAGGCAGTGAAGCTGCCAAGGAAAGGTTAGCTGGGAGTGAAGCTGCCTGGGAATGGTTAGCTGGCAGTGAAGCTGCCAAGGAAAGGTTAGCAGGCAGTGAAGCTGCCTGGGAATGGTTACCGGGCAGTGAAGCTGCCTGTGAATAGCGCTGAGCTTTACATCAATCTGTGTCACATGATCAAAATTTGCCTAATGATGATATTGATTTTTTTGTCTGGAAGTTGGTACCATAAAATAAATGTGGAGAAGAGCACTAAAATTAATTTTAAAGGTAGACTTTAAAATAAATGTGACATCGATAAAAAAATTTTTTTTTAAATTACAACAAAAATTTCAGACAATTTTTTTGCAATATCTAAAATGTTCTATTTAAAACCTTACAATCATATGACATTCATGTGACATCACCATTATATAGAAAGACGTCACATGACCACTGGAATTCAGAGGCCCTATTAAGGTGCTTGGAGTAACATCAATTATGAAAATATCATTTAACCATACAATTTTTTAATTAATACAGTTGGTACACTTACTCATAATGTATGCAATCATCAATATCACCAGTAACATTACAGAGCGGCCTGTCCTGTTCAATTTCTAAATTTAATAAAATGCAATATAGACCATTATATTCATTATCTCAAAACACAATATCAACAAACAAACTGGAACAAAAACGTAAACTAACTGTAACTGTAACACTTACAAATGGAACAATATTTACTCCAGCATAAAACATCAAACTGTAAACTGATCCATAAAAACAAACAAATCTTTATAACATATTGTATATTTCTTTATGGAACACATTCTTATCACGTAATGATTTATCAGACTATGAACTTATTGACTGACAAAAATTCTACACATTTTGAATATTTTCCACCAATGCAAACTGTATGTCAGTATGACTATTTTAGGCTATGGCCTTGAATTTTCATTGGACATAAAATAGGAGTTTCAAATAGGGGATAAGGATAGCAACACTTATCAAGGATAACTTTAAACAAAATGAGGTACTCGCAAAATTACATGTTTAAGGGAAATAATTATTGATTAGTCCATCAAATTACATAATGAGTACACATTTATATTATACAGAAAACTGTCTTAATGGGAGATAACTCCTGTTTATGGGAAGTCCTAGTCTCGATCATCCAGACGCTTAATTGCATTTGTGCATCTGGATTCATCTCTATATTGAACTCGTTACTATTACGCCCAAAACTGGGCGTAATTTTTGATTGGATGATATTTTTATTGTCTAAAAAATTACTTCCGTTCATATCAAGAAGTGTATAAAAAATTGTACCAAAGTTTAACATTTGAATATTTATATAAAATATTACTTTATCAATTAATTAAACAAATATTGTTATGCACAATCAAGAGGGAATCTTACTGTGACGTCATTTTATAAGTATAGACACGTTTGCATGGTTTTCCTGATCTAAAAATAAGGCCCTAAAAATAGAATCATTGTTTGTCTCCACCTATTGGTAGCGAAATTAAAATAAGGTGATCCCAGACGCTATTATATATGCATGTGGGTGATCGAGACTAGAGAAGTCTATCAAATTACATAATGAGATACACATTTATATGATACAGAAAACTGTCTTAATGGGAGATAACTCCTGTTTATGGGAAGTAATTATTGATTGGTCCATCAAATATGTAATAAGTACACCCTTGACCTTCTAGCACTTAATTATATCTTTCTTCAAAAATTAATTATAACCGGTGATATTGACAGGAAGTGTTTAAATATACCCAGTTAATTTATAAAAAGTAAACATTAAACACAAAGAATTATTGATTATTGCTGTGCAACTAGAAAGTAAATTGTTGATTGATTTTTATTAAACAAAATATTGTCATAACACATACATCCATGGTTATACATACTTTGTTATATTCAGTTTTTGTCTGTTGAAGCATTTCAAAGAAAATGAAAAATCCTTATCAATGGAATTGAACTTTAACTGAACTTTTGATATTTTATTGTATTTATGTTATGATTTGGAATCATAAGTCTGAAGTCAGTTAAAGTCAGACATCATGGACAAACTTGAAATTCCAGAAATCAGTGTGGTGGATTTCTCTGGAACTCTGATTATTGAACGAATTGAGTTTCATCTTAAGGTAAGATTTGTCACACTGAAACTGATACACAGGGTATCAGTCGTGAACAGCTACACAGCTCAAACATAACAGGGTACCAGTGGTGTTCAGCTCCACAGCTAAAACATAACAGGGTACCAGTTGTGTTCAGCTACACAGCTAAAACATAACAGGGTACCAGTGGTGTTCAGCTACACAGCTAAAACATAACAGGGTACCAGTGGTGTTCAGCTTCAAAGCTAAAACATAACAGGGTACCAGTGGTGTTCAGCTCCACAGCTAAAACATAACAGGGTACCAGTGGTGTTCAGCTACACAGCGGAAACATAGCAGGTACCAGTGGTGTTCACCTACACAGCTAAAACATAACAGGGTACTAGTTGTGTTCAGCTCCACAGCTAAAACATAACAGGGTACCAGTGGTGTTCAGCTACACAGCTGAAACATAGCAGGTACCAAACGTGATCAGCTACATAGCTGAAACAACAGTGTACCAGTCGTGTTCAGCTACACAGCTGAAACATAGCAGGGTACCAGTCGTGTTCAGCTACACAGCTTAAACATAACAGGGTACCAGTTGTGATCTGATACACAGCTCAAACCTAATAGGGTACCAGTTGTGATCAGCTACACAGCTAAAACATAACAGGGTACCAGTGGTGTTCAACTACACAGCTAAAATATAGCAGGTACCAGTGGTGTTCAGCTACACAGCTAAAACATAACAGGGTACCAGTCATGATCAGCTACACAGCTAAAACATAACAGGGTACCAGTCATGATCAGCTACACAGCTGAAACATAGCAGGTACCAGTGGTGTTCAGCTACACAGCTAAAAAATAACAGGTTTATAGTGGCATTTAGCAACAGCATAGAACAAGCGTCGCATTATACAATTCAGGGACAACTGGCCACCCAGCCAAACTTTCTATAAAAATGTAAAACTCAATAAAACTTTAACGGCAATGCTTGATTTTTAAGAAGTATATGTTGAGTCTAAAATAAAATCTGAAGAGACATATTTTAGAGGACTAGTATCTCTTTTGTGATATGTGTATGAATATTGTCATGTTGACTGAGTTATTAGTCTATGGGGATTTCCCTTCGGCACACACAGGTAAAAAAGATGCAACACTTTGTTATTTTTGTTTGGGATTGTTTTGCGAAAAATTTGCAACAGCTTTAAAAACTCACGTTTTCATGCTTCACGTTGATATATGCCATGTTTAAATGTCTAAACATATAGGTTCAGGCTGCAGCATCCAAAATAATCTTATTTACATTGAGGTCTACGGAAATGTCTCAACCATGTAACGAGGCCAGACTAAAAGTAGTGCCATGTGTTATATTTTTCTGTTGATTGATATATGACAGTAATATGACAAACATCAATACTATGGTGCTTCTGTTACAACATCATTCTTAGGAATATCATTTTGTTATGAAATTTTGTCCAAAGGGGAATAACTCTAGAACTCTTCTGAGAACTTGACAGCAGAATGATATTTCTGTACAAAGTATATTTCTTGTTGAGAATGAGATACACTATACTGCTGTTGAGTTTCCTTATATATGTACAAGCTTGATATTATTTTCTTTGGTTTAATCTGAGGGCCTCAGGGAAGATTAGTGTAGCTAACTGAGTTTACCCTCATAAAATAAAGTATTATTATTATTTTTTTTTTTTAATTTGATATAGTGTGATGGAGTAACAGCTACAATGGAAAACATGGAACACTTTATGCAATTATACCTGTATTGACTAACCAGTCAATAATATGTCATATTGAGTAGGCCAATAAAGATCTAAAGCTAAGCCAATATGGCATGTTAGCAGGGTAAATGTGATATTGGCATACCTTTTTGTATTATAATGGCAGTTTAAGACATCAAGACTTGTTAGTAAATAATCTTCAATGTTGATGTCATTGCTGTCTGTCTATTGAGCACCAAAATCTTCATTTGACATGCTCATTGTTGTCTGTAAACTTTTAACCTTTTTATCTTGTTCTAAGCCACATCTGGAACTTTGCAAAACATTGATGGAGTGTTACTACTAAAACAGTTTCTGGTTCTGATTAAGTATTCATCATGGCTGCCAGGGTCATTATTGTGTTCTGATTGGTTGTCATCATGGCTGCCAGGGTCATTAATGTGTTCTGATTGGATGGATGTTCAAACATTTTCCTCTTACAAACCACTAGCCAGAGTGAAGTGTGAAGTACCTTACATGGTCACCTACTTATTTTACTCTTTGGGTTCTGATTCCGAATCTACGATAGTCTCCACTTGATTTGGGGGAGATTTTAAGGTCCTGAATCTACGATAGTCTCCACTTCATTTGGGGGAGATTTTAAGGTCCTATATGCACATTGATAGCTGCCATAACAGTGCATAGTATAAATTCTCTATATAAATCTATAAATATAGTGGGTTTATTGTCCCGTCTACAATAATAGTCTCTGTACGGGTAGACATATATATTACGGCAGCATAAACTCTTGAGATTTTGCTTTATATCTTTGTAAGCTCAAGAGCTAGGTCCATCAAATTCGGTCCAGTGGTAGCTTATGATGAGTACTTGCCAGTCAGTCACCTGACCTTGACCTCAATTTCATGGTCCAGCGACTAAGTTAAAGTTTTTGTATTAAGGCAGTTCATCTGTAACCATGCATGGTAGGATGACAATATTAGGTATATAGGTTGCTGATAAATAGCACATGACTGTCTGGTACATGTCACCTCTCCTTGACCTTATTTTCACATTCCAGTGAAGTTTTTGGATAAGGTCATATCCTTGGTGACCATGCATTGTATTTTAAATGATAACAATTTAATGCTATATTGCATGTTGCTCATGAAGTATTTTTTCTCATTACTCATGCAGACATTTTTCTTTGTTCCACATGTCAGTATGTATGGCCATACATCTCCTTATTATTCTTTTTTTTGTGTCACCAATGTATACGCAAATTTTATTTCAAGATAATTCTAATGATATTTAAATGCCAATAGAATGCAATGATTACAGTAGTTTGTATTGATACAAGGGAGATAATTAGCTCTAATCCTAAGTCCTATTAATTCTATATCTTAGGCTTTGTAGTGATTTGTATATGTATAATTGACTATAAATTAATGCCAACATTACATGATTTATTTTGGGGGCCACAGAAAGGGGATTTTACAATATAAATTTTGTTCTTTTTTATTTAATTTTATTTTGGGAATATATTGAAGAAAACAAAATTAATTAAACTTCAGATTTATTGGACAAATGTGTATATTATAACAATGTTTTTTTTCTATAAAGGAAATTTCCCCTCCAGTTCCCCAGGATTGAAATCTTTAAAATTCACAATCGATATTGGTCAATAGAATCACTGATTTGTGCTCTTTGGGATATCTATTATAATTCTTTGTAAGCTTTTAAAGAATAATTTGAATAAAAATATAAGGTATGTTTACATGCGGGTAAACTTTAATTTAAACAGACGAAAATCTCACAGAGTCCCTACTAGATAATTATTTGGGACGTTACCAGCTCAAGTTACAATAAGTTCAAGTTAAACATTGGTTTAATGATACATGAACTTTACAATGAATTAGTATCACCACGACACCGGGAGAAGTTAATGTGGTGTAACTATCACCCCCTACAAGGGAGAATTAATTTTGTTTTCTTAAGGATTATCATGTTTGATTTTGACATTTAATTGTGTATTTTTTCTGTGTGTGTTATGATAGTGAACCAGTACAATGGAAGGATTCATGGATAATTAATGTTAGTGTTATGGAATGTTTGCTGGACTTTAGGAACCTTTATAATCTGCAAGATATCTAGATTAATGCAGCCAAAATTTGTACCATTCATTATTAGTAATTCAAGGATAATCAGATTCCTGGTTTTACTGGTACCTTGTTGCTTAAACTTCAGATGATCCAGGAAGCCTAATTAACACTAAAAGTTATAGTGCAAAAAGGTCAAACATTCTCTTGACTTTTAGTTATATTGGTTGCTAGGGATAATGTATAGTAACAGATGTGGGTATTTTAAGCGACATTTTTTTTGGTTGCTAAGTTATCGTTGTCGGTAGAGAATTATCAACGATTACTTTACCTTGACGATAACAATTGAAATTGTCACTTGTTAAGAGTAATTGACAGCTTACTAAAACAGGATATTAAATCTCTTACATTTAACGATTTTTTATTTATGGAATTCTGCCGATCGTCTTTTTGACTTTCCGAGTACTGATTATTTAATCAATCTGTGTTTGCATGATAGAAACAATTTTTAATAGGATTTGAATCATTAATTTGTTTTTGTTTCCACAGAATCTTAAAAGTCGTCACATTCTGTCAATAAACACTGTAGACATTAATATTAAATTCTATTTGACTTTTGACGACTGCATATCGAGTGTTATTGACAAATTAGAACGTTAATTTCTTTGACAAACAGATATGAACATCACACTATCTTGTAATTCCTGGATTTGCATGTCAGAACATCGTTAAGAAACAATTGATCCTGATCAATTTTAGCTGTTGTGTTTATCAGATGAAAAACATATAAAAGATGTTATTTTAATATATACCTTGGATCAATGAAGATTTGTAAACCTATCAGCTGAAGTAGGTTTGAACAAACATTTAGAAGATTAGGAATCTGACTTCTGAATTGTTCTTATCAAGAAGTGTTTCAAATTTTGTATTTTACACTAATTCATTGTCACCTGGATGTGGCTTGTGTTTCCGTGGCGATAGTGGCTACAATCAGTGTAACATCTTAAGGATAAATTCTTATTGAATCAATATCAGGAGAAATTTGATACATATTTGTGATATTACTGAGACAAGGAACTCTGGGAGATATCTAATGATTGGTGACAGGTAACCAATACAGGTAGTGACCAAGTTCATGTTCAATTTTTTAATGTAATAAATGATAAGCCCTAGGTACAGTAAAGTTTGTCTTGGAATAGTATGTCTTGAGGATAGAGCAAATTATTTCATGTTTTATATTTTATTATTAAGACATAAATCCGTCAATCATTTGTTCAAATTGAGAAAGTCTTAAGAGAGCTTTTTATTCACATCAGACATTGAAGTGATGGTTTATTCAGACCATCTCTTAGATCACTGGTCATTGAACTGATGGATTGCAGAAACCAGTTAAGTATAGAACAGTATTAATGACAAAATATTAAAACCAGTCTCAGTAGAGTCCTTACTGATCAGAGAACTGATGGTTATGCGAACCAGTCTCAGTAGAGTCCTAACTGATCAGAGGACTGATGGTTACGTGAACCAGTCTCAGTAGAGTCCTAACTGACCAGAGAACTGATGGTTACATGAACCAGTCTCAGTAGAGTCCTAACTGATCAGAGAACTGATGGTTATGTGAACCAGTCTCAGTAGAGTCCTAACTGATCAGAGAACTGATGGTTACGTGAACCAGTCTCAGTAGAGTCCTAACTGATCAGAGAACTGATGGTTATGTGAACCAGTCTCAGTAGAGTCCTAACTGGATCAGAGAACTGATGGTTACGTGAATCAGTCTCAGTAGAGTCATAACTGATCAGAGAACTGATGGTTACGTGAGTCTCAGTAGAGTCCTAACTGGATCAGAGAACTGATGGTTACGTGAATCAGTCTCAGTAGAGTCATAACTGATCAGAGAACTGATGGTTACGTGAGTCTCAGTAGAGTCCTAACTGATCAAAGAACTGATGGTTACGTGAACTAGTCTCAGTAGAGTCCTAACTGATCAGAGAACTGATGGTTACGTGAACCAGTCTCAGTAGAGTCCTAACTGGATCAGAGAACTGATGGTTACGTGAACCAGTCTCAGTAGAGTCCTAACTGGATCAGAGAACTGATGGTTACGTGAACCAGTCTCAGTAGAGTCCTAACTGATCAGAGAACTGATGGTTACGTGAACCAGTCTCAGTAGAGTCCTAACTGGATCAGAGAACTGATGGTTACGTGAACCAGTCTCAGTAGAGTACTAACTGATCAGAGAACTGATGGTTACGTGAACCAGTCTCAGTAGAGTCCTAACTGATCAGAGAACTGATGGTTACGTGAACCAGTCTCAGTAGAGTCCTAACTGATCAGAGAACTGATGGTTACGTGAACCAGTCTCAGTAGAGTCCTAACTGATCAGAGAACTGATGGTTACGTGAACCAGTCTCAGTAGAGTCCTAACTGATCAGAGAACTGATGGTTATGTGAACCAGTCTCAGTAGAGTCCTAACTGGATCAGAGAACTGATGGTTACATGAATCAGTCTCAGTAGAGTCATAACTGATCAAAGAACTGATGGTTACGTGAACCAATCTCAGTAGAGTCCTAACTGATCAGAGAACTGATGGTTACATGAACCAGTCTCAGTAGAGTCCTAACTGATCAGAGAACTGATGGTTACGTGAATCAGTCTCAGTAGAGTACTAACTGATCAAAGAACTGATGGTTACGTGAACCAGTCTCAGTAGAGTCCTAACTGATCAGAGAACTGATGGTTATGTGAACCAGTCTCAGTAGAGTCCTAACTGGATCAGAGAACTGATGGTTACGTGAATCAGTCTCAGTAGAGTCATAACTGATCAGAGAACTGATGGTTACGTGAACCAGTCTCAGTAGAGTACTAACTGATCAAAGAACTGATGGTTACGTGAACCAGTCTCAGTAGAGTCCTAACTGATCAAAGAACTGATGGTTACGTGAATCAGTCTCAGTAGAGTCCTAACTGATCAAAGAACTGATGGTTACGTGAACCAGTCTCAGTAGAGTCCTAACTGATCAGAGAACTGATGGTTACGTGAATCAGTCTCAGTAGAGTCCTAACTGATCAGAGAACTGATGGTTACATGAACCAATCTCAGTAGAGTCCTAACTGATCAGAGAACTGATGGTTACGTGAACCAATCTCAGTAGAGTCCTAACTGATCAGAGAACTAATGGTTACGTGAATCAGTCTCAGTAGAGTCCTAACTGATCAGAGAACTGATGGTTACGTGAACCAGTCTCGGTAGAGTCCTAACTGATCAGAGAACTGATGGTTACATGATAACTGTTCTCAACATACCTTTAGTTGATCAGAGAAGCCATTATTTATTGTATTTGTTCACTGTAGACCTATATTTAATCATAGAAGCAAATGTTTATAGCAGCTTGTCTGATACAGACCTGTTTTTGATGACTTAAGTCATGGATTATTTGCCCCTGGCTGATTATTTTATGACTTTAGCCATGGTTTATTGGCCCCTGGCTGATTATTTGATGACTTAAGCCAAGGTGTATTGGCCCCTGGCTGATATAGACCTTTATTTGATGACAAGCCATGGTGTATTGGCCCCTAGCTGATATAGACCTTTATTTGATGACTTAAACCAAGGTGTATTGGCCCCTGGCTGATACAGACCTTTATTTGATGACTTAAGCCATGGTTTATTGGACCCTGGCTGATACAGACCTTTATTTGATGACTTAAACCAAGGTGTATTGGCCCCTGGCTGATATAGACCTTTATTTGATGACTTAAGCCAAGGTGTATTGGCCCCTGGCTGATACAGACCTTTATTTGATGACTTAAGCCAAGGTGTATTGGCCCCTAGCTGATACAGACCTTTATTTGATGACTTAAACCATGGTTTATTGGCCCCTAGCTGATACAGACCTTTATTTGATGACTTAAACCATGGTGTATTGGCCCCTGGCTGATACAGACCTTTATTTGATGACTTAAGCCAAGGTGTATTGGCCCCTGGCTGATACAGACCTTTATTTGATGACTTAAACCAAGGTGTATTGGCCCCTGGCTGATACAGACCTTTATTTGATGACTTAAGCCATGGTGTATTGGCCCCTGGCTGATACAGACCTTTATTTGATGACTTAAACCAAGGTTTATTGGACCCTGGCTGATATAGACCTTTATTTGATGACTTAAGCCAAGGTGTATTGGCCCCTGGCTGATACAGACCTTTATTTGATGACTTAAGCCAATGTGTATTGGCCCCTAGCTGATACAGACCTTTATTTGATGACTTAAGCCATGGTGTATTGGCCCCTGGCTGATACAGACCTTTATTTGATGACTTAAACCATGGTTTATTGGCCCCTGGCTGATACAGACCTTTATTTGATGACTTAAACCAAGGTGTATTGGCCCCTGGCTGATACAGACCTTTATTTGATGACTTAAGCCATGGTTTATTGGCCCCTGGCTGATACAGACCTTTATTTGATGACTTAAACCATGGTTTATTGGCCCCTGGCTGATACAGACCTTTATTTGATGACTTAAACCAAGGTGTATTGGCCCCTGGCTGATACAGACCTTTATTTGATGACTTAAGCCATGGTTTATTGGCCCCTGGCTGATACAGACCTTTATTTGATGACTTAAACCAAGGTGTATTGGCCCCTGGCTGATACAGACCTTTATTTGATGACTTAAGCCATGGTGTATTGGCCCCTGGCTGATACAGACCTTTATTTGATGACTTAAACCAAGGTGTATTGGCCCCTGCCTGATACAGACCTTTATTTGATGACTTAAACCAAGGTGTATTGGCCCCTGGCTGATACAGACCTTTATTTGATGACTTAAGCCATGGTTTATTGGCCCCTGGCTGATACAGACCTTTATTTGATGACTTAAACCAAGGTGT
This sequence comes from Limnoperna fortunei, assembly GCA_944474755.1. Classification (NCBI taxonomy): domain Eukaryota; kingdom Metazoa; phylum Mollusca; class Bivalvia; order Mytilida; family Modiolidae; genus Limnoperna; species Limnoperna fortunei. The sequence continues at coordinate 52,897,493 of OX104123.1, forward strand.
ATTGGCCCCTGGCTGATACAGACCTTTATTTGATGACTTAAACCATGGTGTATTGGCCCCTAGCTGATACAGACCTTTATTTGATGACTTAAGCCATGGTGTATTGGCCCCTGGCTGATACAGACCTTTATTTGATGACTTAAACCAAGGTTTATTGGACCCTGGCTGATACAGACCTTTATTTGATGACTTAAGCCAAGGTGTATTGGCCCCTAGCTGATACAGACCTTTATTTGATGACTTAAGCCATGGTTTATTGGCCCCTGGCTGATACAGACCTTTATTTGATGACTTAAACCATGGTGTATTGGCCCCTAGCTGATACAGACCTTTATTTGATGACTTAAGCCATGGTGTATTGGCCCCTGGCTGATACAGACCTTTATTTGACGACTTAAACCAAGGTTTATTGGACCCTGGCTGATACAGACCTTTATTTGATGACTTAAGCCAAGGTGTATTGGCCCCTAGCTGATACAGACCTTTATTTGATGACTTAAGCCATGGTGTATTGGCCCCTGGCTGATACAGACCTTTATTTGATGACTTAAACCATGGTTTATTGGCCCCTGGCTGATACAGACCTTTATTTGATGACTTAAACCAATGTGTATTGGCCCCTGGCTGTTACAGACCTTTATTTGATGACTTAAGCCATGGTGTATTGGCCCCTGGCTGATACAGACCTTTATTTGATGACTTAAACCAAGGTTTATTGGACCCTGGCTGATACAGACCTTTATTTGATGACTTAAGCCAAGGTGTATTGGCCCCTAGCTGATACAGACCTTTATTTGATGACTTAAGCCATGGTGTATTGGCCCCTGGCTGATATAGACCTTTATTTGATGACTTAAACCAAGGTTTATTGGACCCTGGCTGATACAGACCTTTATTTGATGACTTAAACCAAGGTGTATTGGCCCCTGGCTGATACAGACCTTTATTTGATGACTTAAACCATGGTGTATTGGACCCTGGCTGATACAGACCTTTATTTGATGACTTAAACCATGGTTTATTGGCCCCTGGCTGATACAGACCTTTATTTGATGACTTAAGCCATGGTGTATTGGCCCCTGGCTGATACAGACCTTTATTTGATGACTTAAGCCATGGTGTATTGGCCCCTAGCTGATACAGACCTTTATTTGATGACTTAAGCCATGGTTTATTGGACCCTGGCTGATACAGACCTTTTTTGATGACTTAAACCATGGTTTATTGGCCCCTGGCTGATACAGACCTTTATTTGATGACTTAAACCATGGTTTATTGGCCCCTGGCTGATACAGACCTTTATTTGATGACTTAAGCCATGGTGTATTGGCCCCTGGCTGATACAGACCTTTATTTGATGACTTAAACCAAGGTGTATTGGCCCCTGGCTGATATAGACCTTTATTTGATGACTTAAGCCATGGTGTATTGGCCCCTGGCTGATACAGACCTTTATTTGATGACTTAAACCATGGTTTATTGGCCCCTGGCTGATACACATGATGGCTTATCAGGTCTACATGTTGTACGGCTGTCATATGTTGTAATCTGTGTCTTCATGACAGAACATTCAGGACAAACTTTACTGTTAACTTTTATTTTTAAATATTTAAGTAGAAATAATTTACCCTAAACAATAGGAACTTAACTGTAACTAAATGACAAATAATAAGGTAACTGTTAAACAATGTTTATTTTATATAAAGCCATGACATGTTACTTAAGGCAGATACAAAATTATTTCTCTTGTTATTTGAATAAACCCCCAAAGTATTTCTGAACCGGCTAAGCTCTATAACCTGGTTTTGTTTATTTACATCTAATAAACCAGTTTATGAATGGCGTAAACAGACCCAAACCAGGTTATAGAGTATAAACTGTTTAGAAATTTGAAATATTCCTTATAATTATTTTTAATGATAATACTTGCCAATTTTAACGTTCAAAACAGTGATGATATCATTGTAGTATTGCAAACAGTGATGATATCATTGTACTATTGCAAACAGTGATGATATCATTGTACTATTGCAAACAGTGATGATATCATTGTACTATTGCAAACAGTGATGATATCATTGTACTATTGCAATTTTAATAGTGCAAGTATTGGTCATGTTACCAGTGCAAGTTATTACATGTAACCATGGTTACTTCATTTGAATTGATCAATTAGATTTCATCTAATTAAAATTATAAAGATATATATATCTGCACACAGATTCAGGATTCTGTAATGGGGCTAATCATGGACAATTCTGTTTGGTTAATCATGGACAATTGTGTTTGGTTAATCATGGACAATTGTGTTTGGTTAATCATGGACAATTGTGTTTGGTTAATCATGGACAGTTCTGTTTGGTTAATCATGGACAGTTCTGTTTGGTTAATCATGGACAGTTCTGTTTGGTTAATCATGGACAGTTCTGTTTGGTTAATCATGGACAGTTCTGTTTGGTTAATCATGGACAGTTCTGTTTGGTTAATCATGGACAATTGTGTTTGGTTAATCATGGACAATTCTGTTTGGTTAATCATGGACAATTGTGTTTGGTTAATCATGGACAATTCTGTTTGGTTAATCATGGACAATTGCGTTTGGTTAATCATGGACAATTGCGTTTGGTTAATCATGGACAATTGTGTTTGGTTAATCATGGACAATTGTGTTTGGTTAATCATGGACAATTGTGTTTGGTTAATCATGGACAATTTTGTTTGGTTAATCATGGACAATTCTGTTTGGTTAATCATGGACAGTTCTGTTTGGTTAATCATGGACAATTCTGTTTGGTTAATCATGGACAATTCTGTTTGGTTAATCATGGACAGTTCTGTTTGGTTAATCATGGACAGTTCTGTTTGGTTGATCATGGACAGTTCTGTTTGGTTAATCATGGACAGTTCTGTTTGGTTGATCATGGACAATTCTGTTTGGTTAATCATGGACAATTCTGTTTGGTTAATCATGGACAATTCTGTTTGGTTAATCATGGACAATTCTGTTTGGTTCAATTCTGTTTGGTTAATCATGGACAATTCTGTTTGGTTAATCATGGACAATTCTGTTTGGTTAATCATGGACAGTTCTGTTTGGTTAATCATGGACAATTGTGTTTGGTTAATCATGGACAATTGTGTTTGGTTAATCATGGACAATTCTGTTTGGTTAATCATGGACAATTATGTTTGGTTAATCATGGACAATTGTGTTTGGTTAATCATGGACAATTGTGTTTGGTTAATCATGGGCAATTGTGTTTGGTTAATCATGGACAGTTCTGTTTGGTTAATCATGGACAATTGTGTTTGGTTAATCATGGACAATTGTGTTTGGTTAATCATGGACAATTGTGTTTGGTTAATCATGGACAATTGTGTTTGGTTAATCATGGACAATTCTGTTTGGTTAATCATGGACAGTTCTGTTTGGTTAATCATGGACAGTTCTGTTTGGTTAATCATGGACAATTCTGTTTGGTTAATCATGGACAATTCTGTTTGGTTAATCATGGACAATTCTGTTTGGTTAATCATGGACAGTTCTGTTTGGTTAATCATGGACAATTCTGTTTGGTTAATCATGGACAATTCTGTTTGGTTAATCATGGACAGTTCTGTTTGGTTAATCATGGACAGTTCTGTTTGGTTAATCATGGACAATTCAACTGCACATTTAAAGCAAATTATTTACGATGTGAGTTGTGGGTTTTACATATTTATGAGATTTTAAAATTTAAAAATGAGTTGGATAGCTGTTTCTGGCCAAAAAAGTGGGGTGCAGTGACCAAGGTGGTGCAGAATTTAACTAAAGGGTAAAATAGCTCCATCCACCCCCCTTTGTAAAATGGATCCATCCACCCCCCTTTTCAGATGTCCTTTTTGTGTTTGACCTTCCGTTCATTGACAGTGTTTACATAAAATAGGAATGGTCTATTATAATGAACATTAATGCAATCAATAGAAGTCAATTAATTTAAAGGGCTTGTCTATCAGTTATTTTATAGAACATGTCATCTCTTGGTTTTTTAAAGGTCCAGAAGTCAGTCAATAATCTGTAGGCGCAAGGGTCCATTAGTCTAAATTGACAATGACTGCACATTTGTAATGGGTACTCTGCTTTCCTCGACCAATAAAAACTGGATGCAACAATTTAGGTGAGAAATCTCTGAAAATGTTTCTAAAGCGCATTCTTTCTCTTAATTTTATAGTCTACCTGTCTAGTATCACAGGATAAGGGTGCATTATTCTGCTAGTTTCGTACTATAAGTCTCCATGTCTTATAAATTTAATGTTTCCATATGAAAATACCTGTAAGTGTCACAGGTCTCATAATTTAAGGGCTATCATGATCTATTAAAGGGAGGGGCCTCTGTGTCTGATTGGTTATGGTAGTTAGTCTACTATTGATCTCAAGACTAAGGTTGCAAGTTTTAGCATTATACTGTAATCAGGATGTACTCAACACCAATCTTTTTCGGTTTTCTCCAAGTACTCGGGCTTCCTCCACCAATAAAAACTGGACACAAAGATATAAATGAAAAATTTCTAATGTGATGTTAAGCACCATTCAAACAAACAAACAAACCAAACATTAGAAGGTCTATTATTCTGTTAGTCTTTTAAAATAGTCCATCAAGGTTGATTCAAGAACAAACTTCCCAAAATAAATTAAATTCATGTAAAATTACCCTGTATGTGACAATATAATAAAAGCATAAACTTGACACAAAAATAAAATCGTTTGACTTTGACACAAAATTAATATATTTTTCATACATTTCCATGATAAGTCGACCGATGTTGATATGTAATATCAGACATTGGTAATTTTAACCCCAGCACAGATAATAGTCTTAACAAATGACTGAATGGATATTACTGAATCTTGTCATTGAAGTAATATCATTTCTTTTTTACTTTAATGAATTTAAATATCAAACTTGAAGGACGACATATTATTGATAAATGTCTGGGGTCATGATATGGACCTATGTTGACATGAAGAAGTCTGTACTTCACACCATGTGACAATCAGTGTTATATAAGGGGGTCTTCCTTATCTAGACAATGATGGTATCTTTAAATATTACATTTTTTCGTGGAGATGTAATGTGTCTTTTTAGCTGTAAACATAAAACACCGAAACAACTTTAAACAAATAAATTGTACAGTTGTTATTAGTCTGGCAGTAAATGTTTGCCATTGTTTATTATGGCTCTGATAAATAACTTATTGGTGTAAATGGCAGGCTTGTTTGAAAGTGAAAACATTAAACACTCCTTGAAGCAAACAATATAATCTGCTTTGTTGAAAAAACCTGTCTAAAAGGAACTGCTTTGTCAGAGAGACCTGCCTAAAATGAACTGCTTTGTTGAAGAAACTTGCCTAAAAGGAACTGCTTTGTCAGAGAGACCTGCCTAAAATGAACTGCTTTGTTGAAGAAACTTGCCTAAAAGGAACTGCTTTGTCAGAGAAACCTTCCTAAAAGGAACTGCTTTGTCAGAGAAACCTTCCTAAAATGAACTGCTTTGTTCAATAAACTTGCCTAAAATGAACTACTTTGTTGAAGAAACTGCTTTGTCAGAGAAACTTGGCCTACAACAAATACCTTTTGTCATAGAAACCTGACTAAAACAAATCCTTTTTGTCATAGAAACCTGAGTAAAACAAATCTCTTTGGTCAGAGAAACCTGCCTAAAACAAATGTCTTTGTCAGAGAGACCTGCCTAAAACAAATCCCTTTTGTCAGAGAAACCTGCCTAAAACAAATCTCTTTGGTCAGAGAAACCTGCCTAAAGCAAATGTCTTGGTGAGAGAGACCTGCCTAAAACAAACTGCTTTGTCAGAGAAACCTGCATAAAACAAATGTCTTGGTCAGAGAAACCTGCCTAAAACAAATGTCTTGGTCAGCGAAACCTGCCTAAAACAAATGTCTTGGTCAGAGAAACTAGCCTAAAACAAACTGCTTTGTCAGAGAAACCTGCCTAAAACAAACTGCTTTGTCAGAGAAACCTGCCTAAAATGAAAACCTTGGTCAGAGAAACCTGACTACAACAAATGTCTTGGTCAGAGAAACCTGCCTAAAACAAGTGTCTTGGTCAGAGAAACCTGCCTAAAACAAGTGTCTTGGTCAGAGAAACCTGCCTAAAACAAATGTCTTGGTCAGAGAAACCTGCCTAAAACAAACTGCTTTGTCAGAGAAACCTGCCTAAAACAAATGTCTTGGTCAGAGAAACCTGCCTAAAACAAACTGCTTTATCAGATAAACCTGCCTACAATGAAAACTATGGTCAGAGAAACCTAACTAAAACAAATGTCTTGGTCAGAGAAACCTGCCTCAAACAAATCTCTTTTGTCAGAGAAACCTGCCTAAAAGAAATGTCTTGGTCAGAGAAACCTGACTAAAACAAATATCTTGGTTAGAGAAACCTGCCTAAAACAAATGTCTTGGTCAGAGAAACCTGCCTAAAACAAATGTCTTGGTCAGAGAAACCTGCCTAAAACAAATGTCTTGGTCAGAGAAACCTGCCTAAAACAAACTGCTTTGTCAGAGAAACCTGCCTAAAATGAAAACCTTGGTCAGAGAAACTTAACTAAAACAAATGTCTTGGTCAGAGAAACCTGCCTACAACAAACTGCTTTGTTGGAGAAAGCTGCCCAAAACAAAGCTCTTTTGAAAAAAAATTTTTAAGAATGCTTAGCACTGTTTTTTTGGTTCAGTTTGAAAAGGTTTAAGATATTTTGTCCTAAATTGAACAGTTTACACATAATAATGGCAGTTTTCCTTATTCAGGGTTAATACAGATAACCATGACATTATTTGTACCTTTTTTTTAGACCTTCTTCAATTTACAACAAAATCCAGAATGCTCTGACTATTCCTCATATCAGTGGGGGATCAAAGATTTCTCACAAAGGGGATGGGGTATGCTTACTAAGGGGCACCTTATCCCTATGGATTCTTCACAGCATAAGAGATATAATCAGAACCATTTCTTATCAAGTTGGATTAATTTTCCCTACTAATTAGTTTTTTAATTACTTTTTAATAACATATGTAAAGACACAAATATAAACATAGTTAAAAGGGCCTTAAATTAAACAGCTTGTTAGAAACCGATAAGGCAGAGTAAAATATGTGAAATCAATATGTGAAACATATGTCCAAACTAATTAGACAGAAACCAGAGGCTCTTAAGAGCCTGTATCGCTCACCTGATTTTATAGGCAATGAAGATGGCATTTCCCTGATGTTAAAGTAAGTCCTGTAATTTTCAATAAACTTTAAATAGGACCATCCAAACAATATTACTAGAAAGCTTTGTTTCATTGGTTAACCAGTTGTATAGAGAAGATTTTTTTTATTTGCCCATAGGGTCCTATGTTAAACTAAGTCCTGCGGTAGCGGCCATTTTGAATTTCCAATTGCCATAAAAAACATAAACTTTATAGAGGACCATCCAAACAATATTGCTAGTAAGTTTTTGTTTCCATTGATTAACCGGTTTCAGAGAAGAAGCCTGTTAAAACTTTTTCCCATAGGGTCCTATGTTAAACTAAGTCCTGCGGTAGCGGCCATTTTGAATTTCCAGTTGGCATAAAAATCATAAACTTTATAAAGGACCATCCAAACAATATTGCTAGTAAGTTTTGTTTTGATTGGTTAACCGGTTTCAGAGAAGAAGCCCTTTTTAACCTTTTTCCCATAGGGTCCAATGTTAAACTAAGTCCTGTGGTGGCGGCCATTTTGAATATCAGATTGGGATAAAAAACATTAACTTTATAGAGGACCATCCAAACAATATTGCTAGTAAGTTTTGTTTCCATTGGTTGGCCGGTTTCAGAAAAGAAGCCTTTCAAACTTTTTCCCATAGGGTCGTATGTTAAACTAAGTCCTGCTGTAGCGGCCATTTTGAATTTCCAATTGCCATAAAAAACATAAACTTTATAGAGGACCATCCAAACAATATTGCTAGTAAGTTTTTGTTTCCATTGATTAACCGGTTTCAGAGAAGAAGCCTTTTAAAACTTTTTCCCATAGGGTCCTATGTTAAACTAAGTCCTGCGGTAGCGGCCATTTTGAATTTCCAGTTGGCATAAAAATCATAAACTTTATAAAGGACCATCCAAACAATATTGCTAGTAAGTTTTGTTTTGATTGGTTAACCGGTTTCAGAGAAGAAGCCCTTTTCAACCTTTTTCCCATAGGGTCCAATGTTAAACTAAGTCCTGCGGTGGCGGCCATTTTGAATATCAGATTGGGATAAAAAACATTAACTTTATAGAGGACCATCCAAACAATATTGCTGGTAAGTTTTGTTTCCATTGGTTGGCCGGTTTCAGAAAAGAAGCCTTTCAAACTTTTTCCCATAGGGTCCTATGTTAAATTAAGTCCTGCGGTGGCAGCCATTTTGAATTTCCAATTGCCATAAAAAACACAAACTTTATAGAGGACCATCGAAACAATATTGCTAGTAAGTTTTTGTTTCCATTGATTAACCGGTTTCAGAGAAGAAGCCTTTTAAAACTTTTTCCCATAGGGTTCTATGTTAAACTAAGTCCTGCAGTGGCGGCCATTTTGAATTTCCAATTCCCATCTAAAACAGAAACTTTATAGAGGACCATCTAAACAATATTGCTAGTAAGTTTTTGTTTTGATTGGTTAAACGGTTTCAGAGAAGAAGCTCTTTTTAACTTTTTTCCCATAGGGTCCTATGTTAAACTAAGTCTTGAGGTGGCGGCCATATTGGTTTACCAATCAAAATAAAAAACACAAACTTTGTAAAGGTCCATCCAATGAACATTATGGCCAAGTTTGGTTTCAATTGGCCAAGTGGTTTCAGAGAAGAAGATTAAAATGTAAAAAGTTTACAGACGCCGACGACGACGACGACGACGACGACGACGACGACGACGACGACGCCGACGGACGCAAAGTGATAACAATAGCTCACCTGACCCTTTGGGTCAGGTGAGCTAAAAAACAAGGATCATTGGGACAAATGATAAACAAGCAAACCTCATTAAACATGGTTAAATATAATTGAAGAAAGTAATTATCATGATAAATGATGTCTCCCCTTCCCTCTGTTGTCATGGAACAGCTTGAATTGTCTGCCTGTTCTTTTTAACAAATGAGCAAAGAAAATTGATCTTTATATGTAGTTATCTTTATAATGTGTATTATGGAGTCCAGAGTTCACAGTATAAATATTCTACAGCCTCAACAAAAAAAATTTCTCAACATGCAAAAGGACAATATGTTATTTTATTTTCACCAAATGGTATTTAATTTCAAATTAGCTTCAATTAAAACCCACGGTACATTAGGCGTTAATTGTGTGAATACACACCTTAAAAATTACCCTTGACAACAGGTGTCCTTTAAAGGAATAAATTACACAAATAGACGTGTATATATTACCATGTACAAATTAAAGAGATGTTTAAGCAGTATATGAACTTAGGGAACATCTTTTTGGGGGGTGGTGGGGGATAGCATGGTATTTTTGACCAACTATAAATAGTATATGGAGAGGATGGGGGATATTCCGTCGGACCAAGGGCATTAAGTTGTCGGTGTAGGACATAAAAAATTCCCCCAATCAATCAATCATGGGGGATATATAGAATTAGATTACTGTTTAAAATCTCGTCCCGTGCACAAACAAGTTTGTTTTTGAATGCGTATGTCCAAGTCAATTTTAACTTCAATGTTTAAGGATTGTAACATGGGTTGAAACTTGGAGATGCTACACAACCCAGTAATATTTATAGATTATTACATGGCATTTTCCATATTGGCCCTGGTATCAGCCCAAGAAGCCCATATCAAGCACGAGAGCTTACTCGAGGGCTGAAATGGGTCAAGGGCTGATACCAGGGCCGATATGAAAAATGACATGCCATAATCTGTTTATCACATATTTGAAAACCACTAGACAAACTTTTATCCGAAAAATAAAGGAGATTAAAACAGTTCAATATTTTAAAAAACGTAATAAAACACAAAAAACATATACAAAACTCTAAAAAGTTCAATATAATAGGTTTATTTAAAAGAAAGCAAGTATTTATAACAGATGTGTCACTCAGTAAAAATTCATTATTTTTTCGTTAGGTATTTTCATATTTCATACTGTCAACACATGTAGATGGTTTTTTCAGCAATGACAGCAACAAACCTGTCATCCATCATTTTGTTAGTTGAAGTTGTCATCTGTCAAAATGACAATTTTGTTAGTTTAAGTTTGTCTGCTATGTTGACATAAGAGCGGAAGTGCAAAATTTAAGTGGAAGCTAAAAACCGATATCAGCCACGGGGGCTAATATCGATATTAGACCCGAGGGCTGCTATAGCTCCATCACTTCCGGTCATATCAAATATGCAAAAATGTTCATATTACTTCCAAATATGTGATTAATTACAATGTAAGTTGTTTCACTATGCAAGAATTGAATATTTAAAAAAAGCTTTAGCCAGTATTTTACATGACACATCACAAAACTATTTTATCCCCACACTCAAGGGAAGGGTATTTTAGGGGGGGGAGGAGAATGTCCGAATGAATCTGGTATATGTCCCCTATCGAATCAAAATTAATCATCTACTTGCTCCCGGTGTTTTACATTGTGACACGTCAACAACAGAAAAGGTGGCAGCAAGTAAGATTAAATTCTAACAAGATTGAGTAGACCATTTGGTGTTTATTTTAGGGACAGTATATTATTAAGTCCTATAGGTGAATGCACATTAGTCTGAACAATCCCCAAACAACTCCTCCCAGACTTTATATTGTATAGATACATTAGTCTGAACAATCCCCAAACAACTCCTCCCAGACTTTATATTGTATAGATACATTAGTCTGAGCAATCCCCAAACAACTCCTCCCAGACTTTATATTGTATAGATACATTAGTCTGACCAATCCCTAAACAACTCCTCCCAGACTTTATATTGTATAGATACATTAGTCTGACCAATCCCCAAACAACTCCTCCCAGACTTTATATTGTATAGATACATTAGTCTGACCAATCCCCAAACAACTCCTCCCAGACTTTATATTGTATAGATACATTAGTCTGAGCAATCCCCAAACAACTCCTTCCAGACTTTATATCATATAGATACATTAGTCTGAGCAATCCCCAAACAACTCCTCCCAGACTTTATATTGTATAGATACATTGGTCTGAGCAATCCCCAAACAACTCCTCCCAGACTTTATATTGTATAGATACATTAGTCTGAGCAATCCCCAAACAACTCCTCCCAGACTTTATATTGTATAGATACATTAGTCTGACCAATCCCCAAACAACTCCTCCCAGACTTTATATTGTATAGATACATTAGTCTGAGCAATCCCCAAACAACTCCTCCCAGACTTTATATTGTATAGATACATTAGTCTGAGCAATCCCCAAACAACTCCTCCCAGACTTTATATTGTATAGATACATTAGTCTGAGCAATCCCCAAACAACTCCTCCCAGACTTTATATTGTATAGATACATTAGTCTGAGCAATCCCCAAACAACTCCTCCCAGACTTTATATTGTATAGATACATTAGTCTGAGCAATCCCCAAACAACTCCTCCCAGACTTTATATTGTATAGATACATTAGTCTGAGCAATCCCCAAACAACTCCTCCCAGACTTTATATTGTATAGATACATTAGTCTGAGCAATCCCCAAACAACTCCTCCCAGACTTTATATTGTATAGATACATTAGTCTGAGCAATCCCCAAACAACTCCTCCCAGACTTTATATTGTATAGATACATTAGTCTGAGCAATCCCCAAACAACTCCTCCCAGACTTTATATTGTATAGATACATTGGTCTGAGCAATCCCCAAACAACTCCTCCCAGACTTTATATTGTATAGATACATTGGTCTGAGCAATCCCCAAACAACTCCTCACAGACTTTATATTGTATAGATACATTGGTCTGAGCAATCCCCAAACAACTCCTCCCAGACTTTATATTGTATAGATACATTAGTCTGAGCAATCCCCAAACAACTCCTCCCAGACTTTATATTGTATAGATACATTAGTCTGAGCAATCCCCAAACAACTCCTCCCAGACTTTATATTGTATAGATACATTAGTCTGAACAATCCCCAAACAACTCCTCCCAGACTTTATATTGTATAGATACATTAGTCTGAACAATCCCCAAACAACTCCTCCCAGACTTTATATTGTATAGATACATTAGTCTGAACAATCCCCAAACAACTCCTCCCAGACTTTATATTGTATAGATACATTAGTCTGAGCAATCCCCAAACAACTCCTCCCAGACTTTATATTGTATAGATACATTAGTCTGAGCAATCCCCAAACAACTCCTCCCAGACTTTATATCGTATATTTCTATTAATATATTTAATGAAAATAATAACCATATAGGCAATATTGAAGTCATAATAGAATTTAATATTGGTTTTCAGGTCTATAAACTCTGTTCAATATGTACAACCTTCTTATGACAAATTTTAATTAGCGCAAAATCTATTTATGTTTATTATTAAAAAGGTTGTAATTGATGCAGCTGAAATATGATTGCACTTCTTGTCACATTCAGAGAACAAACGAACAACCCTTTAGACTTGTAATGACTGTATGACAGATTTCTCCCTCACAGGGAGAATTCTATAAGGGCAGACATTATCATTAATTAAATACTTTTTGTCAGTTGTAAGAAGTTTCTTTGAGTAGATAGTGAATTATTTTTAGAATAATTCAAGGAATTTAATTGCACAAAATTTTGACAAATAAATAATAATAACTAGTTTATTCTAAACAACTCAATGTTGATATGAATACATTTTAATTTTAACACTATTCTGCTAACACCTTCTCTGTCCTAGCAAGCCCCATCATTCGAAGACATAGTTCAAGTTCCAGATATAAAACCTTGTTCTAAATCAGTTTTTACCCAACAATCCCGAAACATTGTATGATAAGGCAAAGGCAGCCCCCAAACATTGTGTTATTAGGCCCAGGCAGCCCAAACATTGTATGATTAGCCACAGGCAGCCCCAAACATTGTATGATTAGCCCCAGGCAGCCCCCAAACATTGTATGATTAGCCCCAGGCAGCCCCCAAACATTGTATGATAAGCCCCAGGCAGCCCCCAAACATTGTATGATTAGCCCCAGGCAGCCCCAAACATTGTATGATTAGCCCCAGGCAGCCCCCAAACATTGTATGATTAGCCCCAGGCAGCCCCCAAACATTGTGTTATTAGGCCCAGGCAGCCCAAACATTGTATGATTAGCCACAGGCAGCCCCAAACATTGTATGATTAGCCCCAGGCAGCCCCCAAACATTGTATGATTAGCCCCAGGCAGCCCCCAAACATTGTATGATTAGCCCCAGGCAGCCCCCAAACATTGTGTTATTAGGCCCAGGCAGCCTAAACATTGTATGATTAGCCCCAGGCAGCCCCCAAACATTGTATGATAAGGCCACAGGCAGCCCCCAAACATTGTGTTATTAGGCCCAGGCAGCCTAAACATTGTATGATTAGCCCCAAGCAGCCCAAACATTGTATGATTAGCCCCAGGCAGCCCCCAAACATTGTATGATTAGCCCCAGGCAGCCCCCAAACATTGTATGATAAGGCCCCAGGCAGCCCCCAAATATTGTATGATAATTAAGGCCCCAGGCAGCCCCAAACATTGTATAATTAGCCCCAGGCAGCCCCCAAACATTGTGTTATTTGGCCCAGGCAGCCCAAACATTGTATGATTAGCCCCAGGCAGCCCCCAAACATTGTATGATAAGCCCCAGGCAGCCCCCAAACATTGTATGATTAGCCACAGGCAGCCCCCAAACATTGTATGATAAGGCCCAGGCAGCCCCCAAACATTGTATGATTAGCCCCAGGCAGCCCCCAAACATTGTGTTATTTGGCCCAGGCAGCCCAAACATTGTATGATTAGCCCCAGGCAGCCCCCAAACATTGTATGATTAGCCACAGGCAGCCCCCAAACATTGTATGATAAGGCCCCAGGCAGCCCCCAAACATTGTATGATTAGCCCCAGGCAGCCCCCAAACATTGTATGATTAGCCACAGGCAGCCCCCAAACATTGTATGATTAGGCCCTGGCAGCCCTGAAGCATTGTATGATTAGCCCCAGGCAGCCCCCAAACATTGTATGATTAGCCCCAGGCACCCCCCAAACATTGTATGATTAGCCCCAGGCAGCCCCCAAACATTGTTTGATTAGCACCAGGCAGCCCCAAACATTGTATGATTAGCCCCAGGCAGCCCCAAACATTGTATGATTAGCCCCAGGCAGCCCCCAAACATTGTATGATTAGCCCCAGGCAGCCCCAAACATTGTATGATTAGCCCCAGGCAGCCCCCAAACATTGTATGATTAGCCCCAGGCAGCCCCAAACATTGTATGATTAGCCCCAGGCAGCCCCCAAACATTGTATGATTAGCCCCAGGCAGCCCCCAAACATTGAATGATTAGGCCCAGGCAGCCCCCAAACATTGTATGATTAGCCCCAGGCAGCCCCAAACATTGTATGATTAGCCCCAGGCAGCCCCCAAACATTGTATGATTAGCCCCAGGCAGCCCCCAAACATTGTATGATTAGCCCCAGGCAGCCCCCAAACATTGTATGATTAGCTCCAGGCAGCCCCCAAACTGTATAATTAAACCCAGGCAGCCCCTAAACATTGTATGATTAGCCCCAGGCAGCCCCTAAACATATGATTAGCCCCAGTCAGCCCCCAAAACATTGTATGATTAGCCCCAGGCAGCCCCTAAACATTGTATGATTAGCCCCAGGTAGCAGAATATTAACCATTCTGAGGTTTATATATTTACCTAAGCATTCAATACAGAGTTGTTAACTACAGCGTATATCCATTACACACCTTTCACTCAATTAACTTTGATGTCCACCTGAGAGTTAATTATAAAAATGGAAGGGGCCACAAAAAGGGTGCAGCTGTAATTAATTAAACGCTACTAAATGAATTCAAGCTATACATTATAAAATAACAGTTTGTTTGGAATGTTAATTTACATTCCAATTTTAAATAACCTACCTGATTGAAAAAGAATTTTAAGAAACAATATTAATTAAAAAACCAATTAGATCCTAGCTAATTATCTCCCTGCTTTTTCTGAAGGCTTATTAGCAAAAAGAAGTGAAGTAAATTACAGGATTCTAATCAATACTGTAGGAGATAACTTCAGGTTCAATATCAGACAGAGAATTAGTCTTTATTAATTGGATTTGAACCTGATAACTAATAAAAAGATTTTACAGTGAAGTAATAAATGGTTGTCTCCCTTTTACAGTGAAGTAATAAATGGTTGTCTCCCTTTTACAGTGAAGTAATAAATGGTTGTCTCCCTTTTACAGTGAAGTAATAAATGGTTGTCTCCCTTTTCATGAGATTTTCTTCTGTTGTTTGGGGGACTCTTTACTGGAAACAACTGACAAATGATGTTCCTAAAGACTAAGAATTAGTCACATGTGTCAGGTATAGATAAAATTAAATTAATATGCAGACCTTCTCCTCGGAGCAATCAGCTTTCAACATAACACAGACCCTCTCGTCATAGCAATCAGCTTTCAACATAACACAGACCCTCTCGTCATAGCAATCAGCTTTCAACATAACACAGACCCTCTCGTCATAGCAATCAGCTTTCAACATAACACAGACCCTCTCGTCATAGCAATCAGCTTTCAACATAACACAGACCCTCTCGTCATAGCAATCAGCTTTCAACATAACACAGACCCTCTCCTCATAGCAATCAGCTTTCAACATAACACAGACCCTCTCCTCATAGCAATCAGCTTTCAACATAACACAGACCCTTTCCTCATAGCAATCAGCTTTCAACATAACACAGACCTTCTCTTCATAGCAATCAGCTTTCAACATAACACAGACCCTCTCCTCATAGCAATCAGCTTTCAACATAACACAGACCCTCTCATCGTAGCAATTAGCCTTTAACATAACAAAGACCCTCTCGTCATAGCAATCAGCTTTCAACATAACACAGACCCTTTCCTCATAGCAATCAGCTTTCAACATAACACAGACCCTCTCTTCATAGCAATCAGCTTTCAACATAACACAGACCCTTTCCTCATAGCAATCAGCTTTCAACATAACACAGACCCTCTCCTCATAGCAATCAGCTTTCAACATAACACAGACCCTCTCATCGTAGCAATCAGCCTTTAACATAACACAGACCTTCTCCTCATAGCAATCAGCTTTCAACATAACACAGACCCTCTCATCGTAGCAATCAGCTTTCAACATAACACAGACCCTCTCCACAGAGCAATCAGCTTTCAACATAACACAGACCCTCTCCACAGAGCAATCAGCTTTCAACATAACACAGACCCTCTCGTCATAGCAATCAGCTTTCAACATAACACAGTACCTCTCCACAGAGCAATCAGCTTTCAACATAACACAGTACCTCTTCACAGAGCAATCAGCTTTCAACATAACACAGACCCTCTCCACAGAGCAATCAGCTTTCAACATAACCCAGACCCTCTCGACATAGCAATCAGCTTTCAACATAACACAGACCCTCTTCACAGAGCAATCAGCTTTCAACATAACACAGACCCTCTCCACAGAGCAATCAGCTTTCAACATAACACAGACCCTCTCCACAGAGCAATCAGCTTTCAACATAACACAGACCCTCTCCACAGAGCAATCAGCTTTCAACATAACACAGTACCTCTTCACAGAGCAATCAGCTTTCAACATAACACAGACCCTCTCCACAGAGTAATCAGCTTTCAACATAACACAGACCCTCTCCACAGAGCAATCAGCTTTCAACATAACACAGACCCTCTCCACAGAGCAATCAGCTTTCAACATAACACAGACCCTCTCCACAGAGCAATCAGCTTTCAACATAACACAGACCCTCTCCACAGAGCAATCAGCTTTCAACATAACACAGTACCTCTTCACAGAGCAATCAGCTTTCAACATAACACAGACCCTCTCCACAGAGTAATCAGCTTTCAACATAACACTGACCCTCTCGACAGAGCAATCAGCTTTCAACATAACACTGACCCTCTCGACAGAGCAATCAGCTTTCAACATAACACAGACCCTCTCCACAGAGTAATCAGCTTTCAACATAACACTGACCCTCTCCACAGAGCAATCAGCTTTCAACATAACACAGACCCTCTCCACAGAGCAATCAGCTTTCAACATAACACAGACCCTCTCCACAGAGCAATCAGCTTTCAACATAACACAGACCCTCTCCACAGAGTAATCAGCTTTCAACATAACACAGACCCTCTCCACAGAGCAATCAGCTTTCAACATAACACAGACCCTCTCCACAGAGCAATCAGCTTTCAACATAACACAGACCCTCTCCACAGAGCAATCAGCTTTCAACATAACACAGTACCTCTTCACAGAGCAATCAGCTTTCAACATAACACAGACCCTCTCCACAGAGTAATCAGCTTTCAACATAACACAGTACCTCTTCACAGAGCAATCAGCTTTCAACATAACACAGACCCTCTCCACAGAGCAATCAGCTTTCAACATAACACAGTACCTCTTCACAGAGCAATCAGCTTTCAACATAACACAGACCCTCTCCACAGAGCAATCAGCTTTCAACATAACACAGTACCTCTTCACAGAGCAATCAGCTTTCAACATAACACTGACCCTCTCGACATAGCAATCAGCTTTCAACATAACACAGACCCTCTCCACAGAGCAATCAGCTTTCAACATAACACTGACCCTCTCGACATAGCAATCAGCTTTCAACATAACACAGACCCTCTCCACAGAGCAATCAGCTTTCAACATAACACAGTACCTCTTCACAGAGCAATCAGCTTTCAACATAACACAGACCCTCTCCACAGAGCAATCAGCTTTCAACATAACACAGTACCTCTTCACAGAGCAATCAGCTTTCAACATAACACAGACCCTCTCCACAGAGCAATCAGCTTTCAACATAACACAGACCCTCTCCACAGAGTAATCAGCTTTCAACATAACACAGACCCTCTCCACAGAGCAATCAGCTTTCAACATAACACTGACCCTCTCCACAGAGCAATCAGCTTTCAACATAACACTGACCCTCTCCACAGAGCAATCAGCTTTCAACATAACACAGACCCTCTCCACAGAGTAATCAGCTTTCAACATAACACTGACCCTCTCGACATAGCAATCAGCTTTCAAGATAACACAGACCCTCTCCTCATAGCAATCAGCTTTCAACATAACACAGACCCTCTCCACAGAGTAATCAGCTTTCAACATAACACTGACCCTCTCGACATAGCAATCAGCTTTCAAGATAACACAGACCCTCTCCTCATAGCAATCAGCTTTCAACATAACACAGACCCTCTCCACAGAGCAATCAGCTTTCAACATAACACAGACCCTCTCCACAGAGCAATCAGCTTTCAACATAACACAGACCCTCTCCACAGAGCAATCAGCTTTCAACATAACACAGACCCTCTCCACAGAGTAATCAGCTTTCAACATAACACAGACCCTCTCCACAGAGTAATCAGCTTTCAACATAACACAGACCCTCTCCACAGAGTAATCAGCTTTCAACATAACACTGACCCTCTCCACAGAGTAATCAGCTTTCAACATAACACTGACCCTCTCCACAGAGTAATCAGCTTTCAACATAACACTGACCCTCTCGACATAGCAATCAGCTTTCAACATAACACAGACCCTCTCCTCATAGCAATCAGCTTTCAACATAACACAGACCCTCTCCACAGAGCAATCAGCTTTCAACATAACACAGACCCTCTCCACAGAGCAATCAGCTTTCAACATAACACAGACCCTCTCCACAGAGCAATCAGCTTTCAACATAACACAGACCCTCTCCACAGAGTAATCAGCTTTCAACATAACACAGACCCTCTCGACAGAGCAATCAGCTTTCAACATAACACAGACCCTCTCCACAGAGTAATCAGCTTTCAACATAACACAGACCCTCTCCACAGAGTAATCAGCTTTCAACATAACACAGACCCTCTCGACATAGCAATCAGCTTTCAACATAACACTGACCCTCTCGACATAGCAATCAGCTTTCAACATAACACTGACCCTCTCCACAGAGTAATCAGCTTTCAACATAACACAGACCCTCTCCACAGAGCAATCGGCTTTCAACATAACACAGACCCTCTCGACAGAGCAATCAGCTTTCAACATAACACAGACCCTCTCCACAGAGTAATCAGCTTTCAACATAACACAGACCCTCTCCACAGAGTAATCAGCTTTCAACATAACACAGACCCTCTCGACATAGCAATCAGCTTTCAACATAACACTGACCCTCTCGACATAGCAATCAGCTTTCAACATAACACTGACCCTCTCCACAGAGTAATCAGCTTTCAACATAACACTGACCCTCTCCACAGAGTAATCAGCTTTCAACATAACACTGACCCTCTCCACAGAGTAATCAGGTTTCAACATAACACTGACCCTCTCCACAGAGCAATCAGCTTTCAACATAACACAGACCCTCTCGACAGAGCAATCAGCTTTCAACATAACACAGACCCTCTCCACAGAGTAATCAGCTTTCAACATAACACAGACCCTCTCCACAGAGCAATCAGCTTTCAACATAACACTGACCCTCTCCACATAGCAATCAGCTTTCAACATAACACTGACCCTCTCGACAGAGTAATCAGCTTTCAACATAACACTGACCCTCTCGACATAGCAATCAGCTTTCAACATAACACAGACCCTCTCGACAGAGCAATCAGCTTTCAACATAACACAGACCCTCTCCACAGAGTAATCAGCTTTCAACATAACACAGACCCTCTCCACAGAGCAATCAGCTTTCAACATAACACTGACCCTCTCCACATAGCAATCAGCTTTCAACATAACACTGACCCTCTCGACATAGCAATCAGCTTTCAAGATACACGTTCTTCTTAGAGCATGTCTGCATGTTAAGGTATATATGGCATATCAATGTTATCCATTAATATGTTACTCAGCAAAGATCTTTTAGACGAGCCTATTAAACCATCAGTTGTCTGCTTTTGCTATGACATAGCTAAAATTGTGCTGACTCAGTATTATGTAAAAAATCCAAGTATGCATTAACCTTATACCAAACATTCAAGATGTCACTGTGTTAAGATCTATGCAATATCAACATTCTAAGGTCTCAATGTTATCGATTTTAAACTTAAGTAATTTTGTTTTCAATATACTCTGTGATTTAAATTTATCTTGTTTCACTGTTGACACAACACCTTGGTATACATGGTAAATCTGTGGAACGCTTTATACCTGGGATTATATCCGTCACGAAAATTATGTTCAAATGTTGATTTAAATCCTGTTTATTTAAGATATTCCATAAATATAGACACTAGAGATTATAAACAGGGAGATGAATTTTTTCAAATGGTTTAGGTCAGCACTGAGGTAACAAAACGTCATGTCATGGTGTACAGTAATGACATTTTAAATTGGTAATGTGAAGTTGTTCTACACAATGAAAGATCCCCAACAACATTTGAACTACACAATCAAAGATCACCAACAACATTTGTTCTGCAAAATGAAAGATCCCTAACAACCTTTTCACTGGACAATGAAAGATCCCCATCAATATTGTACTACACAATGAAAGATCCCCAACAACATTTGTATTACACAATGAAAGATCCCAACAACATTTGTACTAAACAATTAAAGATCCCAACAACATTTGTACTGCACAATGAAAGATCCCCAACAACATTTGTACTGCAAAATGAAAGATCCCTAACGACATTTTCACTGGACAATGAAAGATCCCCATCAATATTGTACTACACAATGAAAGATCCCCAACAACATTTGTATTACACAATGAAAGATCCCAACAACATTTGTACTGCACAATGAAAGATCCCAACAACATTTGTACTACACAATGAAAAATCCCAAACAACATTTGTACTGGAAAATGAAAGATCCCCAACAACATTTGTACTACACAATGAAAGATCCCCAAAAATACATTTGTACTGCACAATGAAAGATCCCAACAACATTTGCACTACACAATGAAAGATCCCAACAACATTTGTACTACACATTGAATGATCCCCAACAACCTTTGTACTACACAATGAAAGATCCCCAACAATATTTGTATGACACAATGAAAGATCCCTAACAACATTTGAACTCCACAATGAAAGATCCCAACAACATTTGCACAAGACAATGAAAGATCCCAACAACATATGCACTGGACAATGAAAGATCCCAAGAACATTAATACTAGACAATGAAAGATCCCCAACAACATTTGTACTACACAATGAAAGATCCCTAAAAACATTTGTATGACACAATGAAAGATCCATAACAACATTTGTACTGGACAATGAAAGATCCCAACAACATTTGTATTACACAATGAAAGATCCCTGACAACATTTGAACTGCACAATGGAAGATCCCAACAACATTTGCACTGGACAATGAAAGATCCCAACAACATTTGTATTACACAATGAATGATCCCCAACTACATTTGTACTACACAATGAAAGATCCCCAACAAAATTTGTATTATGCAATGAAAGGTCCCAACAACATATGTATTACACAATGAAAGATCCCCAACACCATTTGAACTGCACAATGAAAGATCCCTAACAACATTTGTACTGGACAATGAAAGATCCCTAACAACATTTGTACTGGACAATAAAAGATCCCAACAACATATGTATTGCACAATGAAAGATCCCTAAGAACATTTGTATTGCACAATGAAAGATCCCAACAACATTTGTACTCAACAATGAAACATCCCCAAAACAGTTTTTCTTACAATTTTACTGTCGCTTCAATCCTACTCAATGATTTCATTTCTTAGGATCTTTGTTTTAAATTGTTGAATAGAAATCTGATATATATTATACAGTTTTAATACGTAAATAGATTTTAGCCTTTTTGATTTGACTGAAAGCTTCTTTAGGGTCATGTCAACATAACCTAAATTGCATCAAAATATAGTTATGTTTTGGCTGCTACAGTTCATTCTGAAAATAGACTACAAATGGTCAAATGGATTCAAATATAACATGTTTTACCCTAAAAATTGATTGAAAAGTTGAATATTTCAGTAGCCAGACTGATTCGATGATATTTCAGCAGAAATATTAATATTATACGCAAATAAATGCAGTATTTGACTTCCTGTGTATAATACTCACCCAGGCTGATCATTGAAGCCAAATGTGAGTAGTATAGGCAGCTAATTACGGTAATCCTGAATCTGAGTAGTATATATGGCTGGTTATGGTAATCCTGAATCTGTACTTAAGTTGATAGAAAACTTTAATTGAATTTTAAGAGTTTAAGTTACAGATTGTAACTGCATTATCACGATAAATGCTTTAATTGAAAGACTGTTGTAAGTGTTTATATATCTGAAGGTTTTCCGGTACTGCTTACCTTTAAGCTTTGAAAAATATATTTAAAAAATGTGAACTTAAAGGCCTGTATCTGTTAAATGAAAGGATTGAAGTTGTTGTAGTAGATTTAAAGATATTATATAAAAGGCGAATCAGGGCTAAAAAAATTTTACAACTTTACAATTAAATTTGTAAAATATTTCAATTAACAGCATTGTGACATATTTACTGCCTAAACTAAACATTAATTGTAGTGGTTTATACTATATCATTGATGAAACAAAATAATCCTTATATAAGGTTGGTCTTTAATTAAAAATAAAGAAGAAAAAGTATTGCTTGTCAAATAAAATACTAAACATGAACTTGTAACAATGAAACAATATAACATGGCCTGAGCCTGAATACAAACACATGTTTCCATTTAATATTGAATTTTTTCAATTTGATTTGTCCTGTCACAAAGGAATTAAATGAAATTATTGAAGTGCCCCTTTCAGTTAATTTATGCAACAAACCTTTCTTATTGTAGTGGAGACGACAGACAGGTGTTCAGATAAGTCAATTCTCGTTTGAAATTTTTGAGGCATTATGGAAAAAACATTTGCATGATTTTTATTTCGAGTGCATTTTGTGTAGAAAGTAACATTACAGTTGACCTTATACTCGCAACTCATTGAAAATCTCCAATATGGACATTTTGCATAATAGAGTCTTGAATTTACTGTTGAAATGAAACGTTATATTTGATTGGATGAAAAAGATACACCATAGCATTCTATAGATTGTTGCATAAAGTGAAAAAATGGCTGTGCAGTTAGTTCAGTACATGGATCTCAGACAGGCCATTGACATTAACCCTCCTAGTTACCATATCATACAGATACAGGTAAGCCAATCAAAAATTAGTTTACTTATCAATTATGGTTGGAAGACCAATCATAAATAAGGTTTTAAAAGAATGTAAAGGTAAGCCAATCACAACTTTGGTTATAAATGGCTAACTTGATACAAAGATAGCCAATCGTAACCCATTTTGGAACTAACAAATTTTACCTGCCTTAATTGCTTTGACTTCAATATAAATCTATTAACTGACCACAGACATAGACCTAACTGACCACAGACATAGTCCTAACTGACAGTCCTAACTGACCACAGACATAGTCCTAACTGACCACAGACATAGTCCTTTTTTCTTATAACAACTGTATTATATTCTATACATTTATAATACAATCTACAATGTCTGAAGCTTGAGTGAGTCTTTAGGTTTTTAGTCAGATCATTACATTTATAATACAATCAATGTCTGAAGCTTGAGTGTGTCTTTAGGTTTTTAGTCAGATCATTACATTTATAATACAATCTACAATGTCTGAAGCTTGAGTGTGTCTTTAGGTTTTTAGTCAGATCATTACATTTATAATACAATCTACAATGTCTGAATCCTGAGTGAGTCTTTAAGTTTTTAGTCAGATCATTACATTTATAATACAATCTACAATGTCTGAAGCCTGAGTGAGTCTTTAGGTTTTTAGTCAGATCATTACATTTATAATACAATCTACAATGTCTGAAGCTTGAGTGTGTCTTTAAGTTTTTAGTCAGATCATTACATTTATAATACAATCTACAATGTCTGAATCCTGAGTGAGTCTTTAAGTTTTTAGTCAGATCATTACATTTATAATACAATCTACAATGTCTGAAGCCTGAGTGTGTCTTTAGGTTTTTGGTCAGATCATTACATTTATAATACAATCTACAATGTCTGAAGCTTGAGTGAGTCTTTAGGATTTTGGTCAGATCATTACATTTATAATACAATCTACAATGTCTGAAGCTTGAGTGTGTCTTTAGGTTTTTAGTCAGATCATTACATTTATAATACAATCTACAATGTCTGAAGCTTGAGTGAGTCTTTAGGTTTTTAGTCAGATCATTACATTTATAATACAATCTACAATGTCTAAATCCTGAGTGAGTCTTTAAGTTTTTAGTCAGATCATTACATTTATAATACAATCTACAATGTCTGAAGCTTGAGTGTGTCTTTAGGTTTTTGGTCAGATCATTACATTTATAATACAATCTACAATGTCTGAAGCTTGAGTGAGTCTTTAGGTTTTTAGTCAGATCATTACATTTATAATACAATCTACAATGTCTGAAGCTTGAGTGTGTCTTTAGGTTTTTAGTCAGATCATTACATTTATAATACAATCTACAATGTCTGAAGCCTGAGTGTGTCTTTAGATTTTTAGTCAGATCATTACATTTATAATACAATCTACAATGTCTGAAGCTTGAGTGTGTCTTTAGGTTTTTGGTCAGATCATTACATTTATAATACAATCTACAATGTCTGAAGCCTGAGTGTGTCTTTAGGTTTTTAGTCAGATCATTACATTTATAATACAATCTACAATGTCTGAAGCTTGAGTGTGTCTTTAGGTTTTTGGTCAGATCATTACATTTATAATACAATCTACAATGTCTGAAGCTTGAGTGAGTCTTTAGGTTTTTAGTCAGATCATTACATTTATAATACAATCTACAATGTCTGAAGCTTGAGTGTGTCTTTAGGTTTTTAGTCGGATCATTACATTTATAATACAATCTACAATGTCTGAAGCCTGAGTGAGTCTTTAGGTTTTTAGTCAGATCATTACATTTATAATACAATCTACAATGTCTGAAGCTTGAGTGTGTTGTTAGGTTTTTAGTCAGATCATTACATTTATAATACAATCTACAATGTCTGAAGCTTGAGTGTGTCTTTAGGTTTTTAGTCAGATCATTACATTTATAATACAATCTACAATGTCTGAAGCTTGAGTGAGTCTTTAGGTTTTTAGTCAGATCATTACATTTATAATACAATCTACAATGTCTGAAGCTTGAGTGTGTCTTTAGGTTTTTAGTCAGATCATTACATTTATAATACAATCTACAATGTCTGAAGCTTGAGTGAGTCTTTAGGTTTTTAGTCAGATCATTACATTTATAATACAATCTACAATGTCTGAAGCTTGAGTGAGTCTTTAGGTTTTTAGTCAGATCATTACATTTATAATACAATCTACAATGTCTGAAGCTTGAGTGAGTCTTTAGGTTTTTAGTCAGATCATTACATTTATAATACAATCTACAATGTCTGAAGCTTGAGTGAGTCTTTAGGTTTTTAGTCAGATCATTACATTTATAATACAATCTACAATGTCTGAAGCTTGAGTGTGTCTTTAGGATTTTGGTCAGATCATTACATTTATAATACAATCTACAATGTCTGAAGCTTGAGTGTGTTGTTAGGTTTTTAGTCAGATCATTACATTTATAATACAATCTACAATGTCTGAAGCTTGAGTGAGTCTTTAGGATTTTGGTCAGATCATTACATTTATAATACAATCTACAATGTCTGAAGCTTGAGTGTGTCTTTAGGTTTTTAGTCAGATCATTACATTTATAATACAATCTACAATGTCTGAAGCTTGAGTGTGTCTTAAGGTTTTTAGTCAGATCATTACATTTATAATACATTCTACAAATTGTCTGAAGCTTGAGTGAGTCTTTAGGTTTTTAGTCAGATCATTACATTTATAATACAATCTACAATGTCTGAAGCCTGAGTGAGTCTTTAGGTTTTTAGTCAGATCATTACATTTATAATACAATCTACAATGTCTGAAGCTTGAGTGTGTCTTTAAGTTTTTAGTCAGATCATTACATTTATAATACAATCTACAATGTCTGAATCCTGAGTGAGTCTTTAAGTTTTTAGTCAGATCATTACATTTATAATACAATCTACAATGTCTGAAGCCTGAGTGAGTCTTTAGGTTTTTAGTCAGATCATTACATTTATAATACAATCTACAATGTCTGAAGCTTGAGTGTGTCTTTAGGTTTTTGGTCAGATCATTACATTTATAATACAATCTACAATGTCTGAAGCTTGAGTGTGTCTTTAGGTTTTTAGTCAGATCATTACATTTATAATACAATCTACAATGTCTGAAGCTTGAGTGTGTCTTTAGGTTTTTGGTCAGATCATTACATTTATAATACAATCTACAATGTCTGAAGCTTGAGTGAGTCTTTAGGTTTTTAGTCAGATCATTACATTTATAATACAATCTACAATGTCTGAAGCTTGAGTGTGTCTTTAGGTTTTTAGTCGGATCATTACATTTATAATACAATCTACAATGTCTGAAGCCTGAGTGTGTCTTTAGATTTTTAGTCAGATCATTACATTTATAATACAATCTACAATGTCTGAAGCTTGAGTGTGTCTTTAGGTTTTTGGTCAGATCATTACATTTATAATACAATCTACAATGTCTGAAGCTTGAGTGAGTCTTTAGGTTTTTAGTCAGATCATTACATTTATAATACAATCTACAATGTCTGAAGCTTGAGTGTGTCTTTAGGTTTTTAGTCGGATCATTACATTTATAATACAATCTACAATGTCTGAAGCCTGAGTGTGTCTTTAGATTTTTAGTCAGATCATTACATTTATAATACAATCTACAATGTCTGAAGCTTGAGTGTGTCTTTAGGTTTTTAGTCAGATCATTACATTTATAATACAATCTACAATGTCTGAAGCTTGAGTGTGTCTTTAGGTTTTTAGTCAGATCATTACATTTATAATACAATCTACAATGTCTGAAGCCTGAGTGTGTCTTTAGATTTTTAGTCAGATCATTACATTTATAATACAATCTACAATGTCTGAAGCTTGAGTGTGTCTTTAGGTTTTTGGTCAGATCATTACATTTATAATACAATCTACAATGTCTGAAGCTTGAGTGTGTCTTTAGGTTTTTAGTCAGATCATTACATTTATAATACAATCTACAATGTCTGAAGCTTGAGTGAGTCTTTAGGTTTTTAGTCAGATCATTACATTTATAATACAATCTACAATGTCTAAATCCTGAGTGAGTCTTTAAGTTTTTAGTCAGATCATTACATTTATAATACAATCTACAATGTCTAAATCCTGAGTGAGTCTTTAAGTTTTTAGTCAGATCATTACATTTATAATACAATCTACAATGTCTAAATCCTGAGTGAGTCTTTAAGTTTTTAGTCAGATCATTACATTTATAATACAATCTACAATGTCTGAAGCTTGAGTGTGTCTTTAAGTTTTTAGTCAGATCATTACATTTATAATACAATCTACAATGTCTGAATCCTGAGTGAGTCTTTAAGTTTTTAGTCAGATCATTACATTTATAATACAATCTACAATGTCTGAAGCTTGAGTGTGTCTTTAGGTTTTTGGTCAGATCATTACATTTATAATACAATCTACAATGTCTGAAGCTTGAGTGTGTCTTTAGGTTTTTAGTCAGATCATTACATTTATAATACAATCTACAATGTCTGAAGCTTGAGTGAGTCTTTAGGTTTTTAGTCAGATCATTACATTTATAATACAATCTACAATGTCTAAATCCTGAGTGAGTCTTTAAGTTTTTAGTCAGATCATTACATTTATAATACAATCTACAATGTCTGAAGCTTGAGTGTGTCTTTAGGTTTTTGGTCAGATCATTACATTTATAATACAATCTACAATGTCTGAAGCTTGAGTGTGTCTTTAAGTTTTTAGTCAGATCATTACATTTATAATACAATCTACAATGTCTGAATCCTGAGTGAGTCTTTAAGTTTTTAGTCAGATCATTACATTTATAATACAATCTACAATGTCTGAAGCTTGAGTGTGTCTTTAGGTTTTTGGTCAGATCATTACATTTATAATACAATCTACAATGTCTGAAGCTTGAGTGTGTCTTTAGGTTTTTAGTCAGATCATTACATTTATAATACAATCTACAATGTCTGAAGCTTGAGTGAGTCTTTAGGTTTTTAGTCAGATCATTACATTTATAATACAATCTACAATGTCTAAATCCTGAGTGAGTCTTTAAGTTTTTAGTCAGATCATTACATTTATAATACAATCTACAATGTCTGAAGCTTGAGTGTGTCTTTAGGTTTTTGGTCAGATCATTACATTTATAATACAATCTACAATGTCTGAAGCCTGAGTGTGTCTTTAGATTTTTAGTCAGATCCTTACATTTATAATACAATCTACAATGTCTGAAGCTTGAGTGAGTCTTTAGGATTTTGGTCAGATCATTACATTTATAATACAATCTACAATGTCTGAAGCTTGAGTGTGTCTTTAGGTTTTTGGTCAGATCATTACATTTATAATACAATCTACAATGTCTGAAGCTTGAGTGAGTCTTTAGGTTTTTAGTCAGATCATTACATTTATAATACAATCTACAATGTCTGAAGCTTGAGTGAGTCTTTAGGTTTTTAGTCAGATCATTACATTTATAATACAATCTACAATGTCTGAAGCTTGAGTGTGTCTTTAGGTTTTTAGTCGGATCATTACATTTATAATACAATCTACAATGTCTGAAGCTTGAGTGTGTCTTTAGGTTTTTAGTCAGATCATTACATTTATAATACAATCTACAATGTCTGAAGCTTGAGTGAGTCTTTAGGATTTTGGTCAGATCATTACATTTATAATACAATCTACAATGTCTGAAGCCTGAGTGTGTCTTTAGGTTTTTAGTCAGATCATTACATTTATAATACAATCTACAATGTCTGAAGCCTGAGTGTGTCTTTAGATTTTTAGTCAGATCATTACATTTATAATACAATCTACAATGTCTGAAGCCTGAGTGAGTCTTTAGGTTTTTAGTCAGATTGTTACATTTATAATACAATCTACAATGTCTGAAGCCTGAGTGTGTCTTTAGATTTTTAGTCAGATCATTACATTTATAATACAATCTACAATGTCTGAAGCCTGAGTGAGTCTTTAGGTTTTTAGTCAGATTGTTACATTTATAATACAATCTACAATGTCTGAAGCTTGAGTGAGTCTTTAGGATTTTGGTCAGATCATTACATTTATAATACAATCTACAATGTCTGAAGCCTGAGTGAGTCTTTAGGTTTTTAGTCAGATTGTTACATTTATAATACAATCTACAATGTCTGAAGCTTGAGTGAGTCTTTAGGATTTTGGTCAGATCATTACATTTATAATACAATCTACAATGTCTGAAGCTTGAGTGTGTCTTTAGGATTTTGGTCAGATCATTACATTTATAATACAATCTACAATGTCTGAAGCCTGAGTGAGTCTTTAGGTTTTTAGTCAGATTGTTACATTTATAATACAATCTACAATGTCTGAAGCTTGAGTGAGTCTTTAGGATTTTGGTCAGATCATTACATTTATAATACAATCTACAATGTCTGAAGCTTGAGTGTGTTGTTAGGTTTTTAGTCAGATCATTACATTTATAATACAATCTACAATGTCTGAAGCTTGAGTGTGTCTTTAGGTTTTTAGTCAGATCATTACATTTATAATACAATCTACAATGTCTGAAGCTTGAGTGAGTCTTTAGGATTTTGGTCAGATCATTACATTTATAATACAATCTACAATGTCTGAAGCTTGAGTGTGTCTTTAGGTTTTTAGTCAGATCATTACATTTATAATACAATCTACAATGTCTGAAGCTTGAGTGTGTCTTAAGGTTTTTAGTCAGATCATTACATTTATAATACATTCTACAAATTGTCTGAAGCTTGAGTGAGTCTTTAGGTTTTTAGTCAGATCATTACATTTATAATACAATCTACAATGTCTGAAGCTTGAGTGAGTCTTTAGGTTTTTAGTCAGATCATTACATTTATAATACAATCTACAATGTCTGAAGCTTGAGTGAGTCTTTAGGATTTTGGTCAGATCATTACATTTATAATACAATCTACAATGTCTGAAGCTTGAGTGTGTCTTTAGATTTTTAGTCAGATCATTACATTTATAATACAATCTACAATGTCTGAAGCCTGAGTGAGTCTTTAGGTTTTTAGTCAGATCATTACATTTATAATACAATCTACAATGTCTGAAGCCTGAGTGTGTCTTTAGGTTTTTAGTCAGATCATTACATTTATAATACAATCTACAATGTCTGAAGCTTGAGTGAGTCTTTAGGTTTTTAGTCAGATCATTACATTTATAATACAATCTACAATGTCTGAAGCCTGAGTGAGTCTTTAGGTTTTTAGTCAGATCATTACATTTATAATACAATCTACAATGTCTGAAGCTTGAGTGAGTCTTTAGGATTTTGGTCAGATCATTACATTTATAATACAATCTACAATGTCTGAAGCTTGAGTGTGTCTTTAGGTTTTTAGTCAGATCATTACATTTATAATACAATCTACAATGTCTGAAGCCTGAGTGAGTCTTTAGGTTTTTAGTCAGATCATTACATTTATAATACAATCTACAATGTCTGAAGCTTGAGTGTGTCTTTAAGTTTTTAGTCAGATCATTACATTTATAATACAATCTACAATGTCTGAATCCTGAGTGAGTCTTTAAGTTTTTAGTCAGATCATTACATTTATAATACAATCTACAATGTCTGAAGCTTGAGTGTGTCTTTAGGTTTTTGGTCAGATCATTACATTTATAATACAATCTACAATGTCTGAAGCTTGAGTGTGTCTTTAGGTTTTTAGTCAGATCATTACATTTATAATACAATCTACAATGTCTGAAGCTTGAGTGAGTCTTTAGGTTTTTAGTCAGATCATTACATTTATAATACAATCTACAATGTCTGAATCCTGAGTGAGTCTTTAAGTTTTTAGTCAGATCATTACATTTATAATACAATCTACAATGTCTGAAGCTTGAGTGTGTCTTTAGGTTTTTGGTCAGATCATTACATTTATAATACAATCTACAATGTCTGAAGCTTGAGTGAGTCTTTAGGTTTTTAGTCAGATCATTACATTTATAATACAATCTACAATGTCTGAAGCTTGAGTGTGTCTTTAGGTTTTTAGTCGGATCATTACATTTATAATACAATCTACAATGTCTGAAGCCTGAGTGTGTCTTTAGGTTTTTAGTCAGATCATTACATTTATAATACAATCTACAATGTCTGAAGCTTGAGTGTGTCTTTAGGTTTTTGGTCAGATCATTACATTTATAATACAATCTACAATGTCTGAAGCTTGAGTGAGTCTTTAGGTTTTTAGTCAGATCATTACATTTATAATACAATCTACAATGTCTGAAGCTTGAGTGTGTCTTTAGGTTTTTAGTCGGATCATTACATTTATAATACAATCTACAATGTCTGAAGCCTGAGTGTGTCTTTAGATTTTTAGTCAGATCATTACATTTATAATACAATCTACAATGTCTGAAGCTTGAGTGTGTCTTTAGGTTTTTGGTCAGATCATTACATTTATAATACAATCTACAATGTCTGAAGCTTGAGTGAGTCTTTAGGTTTTTAGTCAGATCATTACATTTATAATACAATCTACAATGTCTGAAGCTTGAGTGTGTCTTTAGGTTTTTAGTCGGATCATTACATTTATAATACAATCTACAATGTCTGAAGCTTGAGTGTGTCTTTAGGTTTTTAGTCAGATCATTACATTTATAATACAATCTACAATGTCTGAAGCTTGAGTGTGTCTTTAGGTTTTTAGTCGGATCATTACATTTATAATACAATCTACAATGTCTGAAGCTTGAGTGTGTCTTAAGGTTTTTAGTCAGATCATTACATTTATAATACATTCTACAAATTGTCTGAAGCTTGAGTGAGTCTTTAGGTTTTTAGTCAGATCATTACATTTATAATACAATCTACAATGTCTGAATCCTGAGTGAGTCTTTAAGTTTTTAGTCAGATCCTTACATTTATAATACAATCTACAATGTCTGAAGCTTGAGTGTGTCTTTAGGTTTTTGGTCAGATCATTACATTTATAATACAATCTACAATGTCTGAAGCTTGAGTGAGTCTTTAGGTTTTTAGTCAGATCATTACATTTATAATACAATCTACAATGTCTGAAGCTTGAGTGTGTCTTTAGGTTTTTAGTCGGATCATTACATTTATAATACAATCTACAATGTCTGAAGCCTGAGTGTGTCTTTAGATTTTTAGTCAGATCATTACATTTATAATACAATCTACAATGTCTGAAGCTTGAGTGTGTCTTTAGGTTTTTAGTCGGATCATTACATTTATAATACAATCTACAATGTCTGAATCCTGAGTGAGTCTTTAAGTTTTTAGTCAGATCATTACATTTATAATACAATCTACAATGTCTGAAGCTTGAGTGTGTCTTTAGGTTTTTGGTCAGATCATTACATTTATAATACAATCTACAATGTCTGAAGCTTGAGTGTGTCTTTAGGTTTTTAGTCAGATCATTACATTTATAATACAATCTACAATGTCTGAAGCTTGAGTGAGTCTTTAGGTTTTTAGTCAGATCATTACATTTATAATACAATCTACAATGTCTAAATCCTGAGTGAGTCTTTAAGTTTTTAGTCAGATCATTACATTTATAATACAATCTACAATGTCTGAAGCTTGAGTGTGTCTTTAGGTTTTTGGTCAGATCATTACATTTATAATACAATCTACAATGTCTGAAGCCTGAGTGTGTCTTTAGATTTTTAGTCAGATCCTTACATTTATAATACAATCTACAATGTCTGAAGCTTGAGTGAGTCTTTAGGATTTTGGTCAGATCATTACATTTATAATACAATCTACAATGTCTGAAGCTTGAGTGAGTCTTTAGGATTTTGGTCAGATCATTACATTTATAATACAATCTACAATGTCTGAAGCTTGAGTGTGTCTTTAGGTTTTTGGTCAGATCATTACATTTATAATACAATCTACAATGTCTGAAGCTTGAGTGAGTCTTTAGGATTTTGGTCAGATCATTACATTTATAATACAATCTACAATGTCTGAAGCTTGAGTGAGTCTTTAGGTTTTTAGTCAGATCATTACATTTATAATACAATCTACAATGTCTGAAGCTTGAGTGAGTCTTTAGGTTTTTAGTCAGATCATTACATTTATAATACAATCTACAATGTCTGAAGCTTGAGTGTGTCTTTAGGTTTTTAGTCGGATCATTACATTTATAATACAATCTACAATGTCTGAAGCTTGAGTGTGTCTTTAGGTTTTTAGTCGGATCATTACATTTATAATACAATCTACAATGTCTGAAGCTTGAGTGAGTCTTTAGGATTTTGGTCAGATCATTACATTTATAATACAATCTACAATGTCTGAAGCCTGAGTGTGTCTTTAGGTTTTTAGTCAGATCATTACATTTATAATACAATCTACAATGTCTGAAGCCTGAGTGTGTCTTTAGATTTTTAGTCAGATCATTACATTTATAATACAATCTACAATGTCTGAAGCCTGAGTGAGTCTTTAGGTTTTTAGTCAGATTGTTACATTTATAATACAATCTACAATGTCTGAAGCCTGAGTGTGTCTTTAGATTTTTAGTCAGATCATTACATTTATAATACAATCTACAATGTCTGAAGCTTGAGTGAGTCTTTAGGTTTTTAGTCAGATCATTACATTTATAATACAATCTACAATGTCTGAAGCCTGAGTGAGTCTTTAGGTTTTTAGTCAGATTGTTACATTTATAATACAATCTACAATGTCTGAAGCTTGAGTGAGTCTTTAGGATTTTGGTCAGATCATTACATTTATAATACAATCTACAATGTCTGAAGCCTGAGTGAGTCTTTAGGTTTTTAGTCAGATTGTTACATTTATAATACAATCTACAATGTCTGAAGCTTGAGTGAGTCTTTAGGATTTTGGTCAGATCATTACATTTATAATACAATCTACAATGTCTGAAGCTTGAGTGTGTCTTTAGGATTTTGGTCAGATCATTACATTTATAATACAATCTACAATGTCTGAAGCCTGAGTGAGTCTTTAGGTTTTTAGTCAGATTGTTACATTTATAATACAATCTACAATGTCTGAAGCTTGAGTGAGTCTTTAGGATTTTGGTCAGATCATTACATTTATAATACAATCTACAATGTCTGAAGCTTGAGTGTGTTGTTAGGTTTTTAGTCAGATCATTACATTTATAATACAATCTACAATGTCTGAAGCTTGAGTGTGTCTTTAGGTTTTTAGTCAGATCATTACATTTATAATACAATCTACAATGTCTGAAGCTTGAGTGAGTCTTTAGGATTTTGGTCAGATCATTACATTTATAATACAATCTACAATGTCTGAAGCTTGAGTGAGTCTTTAGGTTTTTAGTCAGATCATTACATTTATAATACAATCTACAATGTCTGAAGCTTGAGTGTGTCTTAAGGTTTTTAGTCAGATCATTACATTTATAATACATTCTACAAATTGTCTGAAGCTTGAGTGAGTCTTTAGGTTTTTAGTCAGATCATTACATTTATAATACAATCTACAATGTCTGAAGCTTGAGTGAGTCTTTAGGTTTTTAGTCAGATCATTACATTTATAATACAATCTACAATGTCTGAAGCTTGAGTGAGTCTTTAGGATTTTGGTCAGATCATTACATTTATAATACAATCTACAATGTCTGAAGCTTGAGTGTGTCTTTAGATTTTTAGTCAGATCATTACATTTATAATACAATCTACAATGTCTGAAGCCTGAGTGAGTCTTTAGGTTTTTAGTCAGATCATTACATTTATAATACAATCTACAATGTCTGAAGCCTGAGTGTGTCTTTAGGTTTTTAGTCAGATCATTACATTTATAATACAATCTACAATGTCTGAAGCTTGAGTGAGTCTTTAGGTTTTTAGTCAGATCATTACATTTATAATACAATCTACAATGTCTGAAGCCTGAGTGAGTCTTTAGGTTTTTAGTCAGATCATTACATTTATAATACAATCTACAATGTCTGAAGCTTGAGTGAGTCTGTAGGATTTTGGTCAGATCATTACATTTATAATACAATCTACAATGTCTGAAGCTTGAGTGTGTCTTTAGGTTTTTAGTCAGATCATTACATTTATAATACAATCTACAATGTCTGAAGCCTGAGTGAGTCTTTAGGTTTTTAGTCAGATCATTACATTTATAATACAATCTACAATGTCTGAAGCTTGAGTGTGTCTTTAAGTTTTTAGTCAGATCATTACATTTATAATACAATCTACAATGTCTGAATCCTGAGTGAGTCTTTAAGTTTTTAGTCAGATCATTACATTTATAATACAATCTACAATGTCTGAAGCTTGAGTGTGTCTTTAGGTTTTTGGTCAGATCATTACATTTATAATACAATCTACAATGTCTGAAGCTTGAGTGTGTCTTTAGGTTTTTAGTCAGATCATTACATTTATAATACAATCTACAATGTCTGAAGCTTGAGTGAGTCTTTAGGTTTTTAGTCAGATCATTACATTTATAATACAATCTACAATGTCTGAATCCTGAGTGAGTCTTTAAGTTTTTAGTCAGATCATTACATTTATAATACAATCTACAATGTCTGAAGCTTGAGTGTGTCTTTAGGTTTTTGGTCAGATCATTACATTTATAATACAATCTACAATGTCTGAAGCTTGAGTGAGTCTTTAGGTTTTTAGTCAGATCATTACATTTATAATACAATCTACAATGTCTGAAGCTTGAGTGTGTCTTTAGGTTTTTAGTCGGATCATTACATTTATAATACAATCTACAATGTCTGAAGCCTGAGTGTGTCTTTAGATTTTTAGTCAGATCATTACATTTATAATACAATCTACAATGTCTGAAGCTTGAGTGTGTCTTTAGGTTTTTGGTCAGATCATTACATTTATAATACAATCTACAATGTCTGAAGCTTGAGTGAGTCTTTAGGTTTTTAGTCAGATCATTACATTTATAATACAATCTACAATGTCTGAAGCTTGAGTGTGTCTTTAGGTTTTTAGTCGGATCATTACATTTATAATACAATCTACAATGTCTGAAGCCTGAGTGTGTCTTTAGATTTTTAGTCAGATCATTACATTTATAATACAATCTACAATGTCTGAAGCTTGAGTGTGTCTTTAGGTTTTTGGTCAGATCATTACATTTATAATACAATCTACAATGTCTGAAGCTTGAGTGAGTCTTTAGGTTTTTAGTCAGATCATTACATTTATAATACAATCTACAATGTCTGAAGCTTGAGTGTGTCTTTAGGTTTTTAGTCGGATCATTACATTTATAATACAATCTACAATGTCTGAAGCTTGAGTGTGTCTTTAGGTTTTTAGTCAGATCATTACATTTATAATACAATCTACAATGTCTGAAGCTTGAGTGTGTCTTTAGGTTTTTAGTCGGATCATTACATTTATAATACAATCTACAATGTCTGAAGCTTGAGTGTGTCTTAAGGTTTTTAGTCAGATCATTACATTTATAATACATTCTACAAATTGTCTGAAGCTTGAGTGAGTCTTTAGGTTTTTAGTCAGATCATTACATTTATAATACAATCTACAATGTCTGAATCCTGAGTGAGTCTTTAAGTTTTTAGTCAGATCCTTACATTTATAATACAATCTACAATGTCTGAAGCTTGAGTGTGTCTTTAGGTTTTTGGTCAGATCATTACATTTATAATACAATCTACAATGTCTGAAGCTTGAGTGAGTCTTTAGGTTTTTAGTCAGATCATTACATTTATAATACAATCTACAATGTCTGAAGCTTGAGTGTGTCTTTAGGTTTTTAGTCGGATCATTACATTTATAATACAATCTACAATGTCTGAAGCCTGAGTGTGTCTTTAGATTTTTAGTCAGATCATTACATTTATAATACAATCTACAATGTCTGAAGCTTGAGTGTGTCTTTAGGTTTTTAGTCGGATCATTACATTTATAATACAATCTACAATGTCTGAAGCCTGAGTGTGTCTTTAGATTTTTAGTCAGATCATTACATTTATAATACAATCTACAATGTCTGAAGCCTGAGTGAGTCTTTAGGTTTTTAGTCAGATTGTTACATTTATAATACAATCTACAATGTCTGAAGCTTGAGTGTGTTGTTAGGTTTTTAGTCAGATCATTACATTTATAATACAATCTACAATGTCTGAAGCTTGAGTGAGTCTTTAGATTTTTAGTCAGATCATTACATTTATAATACAATCTACAATGTCTGAAGCCTGAGTGTGTCTTTAGATTTTTAGTCAGATCATTACATTTATAATACAATCTACAATGTCTGAAGCCTGAGTGAGTCTTTAGGTTTTTAGTCAGATCATTACATTTATAATACAATCTACAATGTCTGAAGCTTGAGTGAGTCTTTAGGTTTTTAGTCAGATCATTACATTTATAATACAATCTACAATGTCTGAAGCTTGAGTGTGTCTTTAGGTTTTTAGTCAGATCATTACATTTATAATACAATCTACAATGTCTGAAGCTTGAGTGTGTCTTAAGGTTTTTAGTCAGATCATTACATTTATAATACATTCTACAAATTGTCTGAAGCTTGAGTGAGTCTTTAGGTTTTTAGTCAGATCATTACATTTATAATACAATCTACAATGTCTGAATCCTGAGTGAGTCTTTAAGTTTTTAGTCAGATCCTTACATTTATAATACAATCTACAATGTCTGAAGCTTGAGTGTGTCTTTAGGTTTTTGGTCAGATCATTACATTTATAATACAATCTACAATGTCTGAAGCTTGAGTGTGTCTTTAGGTTTTTAGTCGGATCATTACATTTATAATACAATCTACAATGTCTGAAGCTTGAGTGAGTCTTTAGGTTTTTAGTCAGATCATTACATTTATAATACAATCTACAATGTCTGAAGCTTGAGTGTGTCTTTAGGTTTTTAGTCGGATCATTACATTTATAATACAATCTACAATGTCTGAAGCCTGAGTGTGTCTTTAGATTTTTAGTCAGATCATTACATTTATAATACAATCTACAATGTCTGAAGCCTGAGTGAGTCTTTAGGTTTTTAGTCAGATTGTTACATTTATAATACAATCTACAATGTCTGAAGCTTGAGTGTGTTGTTAGGTTTTTAGTCAGATCATTACATTTATAATACAATCTACAATGTCTGAAGCTTGAGTGTGTCTTTAGGTTTTTAGTCAGATCATTACATTTATAATACAATCTACAATGTCTGAAGCTTGAGTGTGTCTTTAGGTTTTTAGTCAGATCATTACATTTATAATACAATCTACACTGTCTGAATCCTGAGTGAGTCTTAAATATGTTTTATTCAGGTCATTGTTTATGTTACTTGATTTGTTCTGTATGATTTCTTCTGGTGTGATTAGTTTCTAAAGGTTGAGTTGACAGAAAGTCAAATCTCTTCTGTTGATAAATCTGAATTAAAAATGCTATCTACAGTTGTGATTATGAATTTAATCCTCTAAGCAGCTTATGGACTGAATAATCACTTTAATGCATTTAGAACTAAGCCAACTTTTGCTTATTTTTTTTATGGCCAGAATTCGGCCTTTGTTTGGTTTATTTTTATGGCAAGAATTAGACCATCTATTGTTTGGTTAAACTGATTGGTTTATTTATTGAATATGTCGCAGGTTTTTATATCGCAAAATTGCTTTGATTTATGACAGGTTCATACCGAAGAAACACAGAAAAAAATTGATGAGGCAGAGGCAGCTGCCCGGACAGCTGTAGAGGAGGCTGATAACCTCCGACATGAATTGATAGAATTACAACTCCGTGTAGGTTACCTACCCTTAACCAACACTACTAATGTTACATCAATATACCAAGCATTATTTCAGAATTTATTATTCATAGCTATCTTTCTTTGATACAAATTTTTTTTCCCTTGGGAGTTACCTCCCTTTCAGTGTGTCCTTCAAGGAGAAGTTCTTGATAGTAACTATTGCTGTTTGTGTAAAAATAGGGTGTAGTAAGTATACTGTGTCAATATTACATAGATCTTTTCAATCTATTCTGTCATAGAGTCATATCTAACGGCTGATTTCAGTTACCTTTTCATTGACATGTATTTAAAATTAAAGTCTGAAGTTTTAGCTTTATAATTATTAATGTGCATGGGTTTATTTACTTTCGAAAAAATTTTCGGGTTGGACCAATGTCAATATGCATATTGTAAAGGAGAACTTTGGTTTCTGTAATAAAAGAAGTTTCAAAGAATAATTTAATTTGCTTTGTAACCTGAAATCTGATAGGTTAATTCAAATCGAGCAACCCATATTATAAGATATAACTTACGTAACATTTGACCTAATCTTAATACGCCCTTAAAATTCAAAATAGTTCCATGACGTCATGGAGGTTTTTACTATAAAAATTGTTAAGTTTTATAGTTAAAATTAAATTATAAGGAATATTTCAAATTTCTGAACAGGTTATTTACGATCTAATATAGTTTGGGTCTGTTTACACCATTCATAAACTGCTTCGTGTTTATTAGGCGTAAACAGACCCAAACCATGTTATATTGTATAACCTGTTCAGAAATTTGAAATATTCTTTAAATAAATTGTACTCAGTAAGGTCTAAGCACTATATAAATTTGATCCGAGTCAACTACTACAAGTAATTACTGTTTTTGTATTTTATTTAAAGATGAACTAAAGACATCACATATTTATCCAAAGTTATTAAAAATTGTTTGCTAAATTTCTTTTTATTTAAAAAAATTGATAGTTTGTAATAATTGATACATGGCATCTGAAATATAAATTCATACATAGGCCAAAATATTTCCGTAATGTTCGCTGAGATGTATGATCTATATAAAAAATTGGAATTATAAATTTAAGAAGCTGAAGCATACAACATAACTAGGTCTTTTAAAGTCCTTGTTAGTGAGTTGCCCATGTTTACACTTCCAGAAACTCTTTGAAAGCTTGTATTACAATGATGAATGTTAGCACATCAAAGTTGTAAATTTCAAAACATTCCTTTGATCCAGAATAAACTCTCCTTTGATCCA
Organism: Limnoperna fortunei; assembly: GCA_944474755.1. Taxonomy (NCBI): domain Eukaryota; kingdom Metazoa; phylum Mollusca; class Bivalvia; order Mytilida; family Modiolidae; genus Limnoperna; species Limnoperna fortunei. Next base: position 52,937,973 of record OX104123.1, read on the forward strand.
GAATCAATGACTGCTTGACATATTGTTATTTTAATGACTGTTTTAATTTCTATCTTTAAAATACATCAAATGTATATGCATGTTATACTTAGGGATTGTCTCACAGTGTCAGCCTAACTTTGTTGTAAGGGATTGTCTCTGAGTGTCAGCCTAACTTTGTTGTTAAGGATTGTCTCAGAGTGTCAGCTTAACTTTGTTGTCAAGGATTGTCTCAGAGTGTCAGCTTAACTTTGTTGTCAGGGATTGTCTTAGAATGTCATCCTAACTTTGTTGTCAGGGATTGTCTCAGAGTGTCAGCCTAACTTTGTTGTCAGTGATTGTCTCAGAGTGTCAGCTTAACTTTGTTGTCAGGGATTGTCTCAGAGTGTCAGCTTAACTTTGTTGTCAGGGATTGTCTCAGAGTGTCAGCCTAACTTTGTTGTCAGTGATTGTCTCAGAGTGTCAGCCTAACTTTGTTGTCAGGGATTGTCTCAGAGTGTCAGCTTAACTTTGTTGTCAGTGATTGTCTCAGAGTGTCAGCCTAACTTTGTTGTCAGGGATTGTCTTAGAGTGTCAGCCTAACTTTGTTGTCAGTGATTGTCTCAGAGTGTCAGCCTAACTTTGTTGTCGATCCCCATAACTAATATAAGATATGACAAGCTATTAAGACTAAGTACATAACAAAACCTATTCTTTTCCAGTCATTGCTTAAGTCTTGGTAACAGATTCCATTAAGGACTTATTTCCTGTCATTGCTTAAGTTTTGTTAACAGATTTCATTAAGGACTTATTTCCTGTCATTGCTTAAGTTTTGGTAACAGATTTCATTAAGGACTTATTTCCTGTCATTGCTTAAGTCTTGGTAACAGATTCCATTAAGGACTTTCTTTTCCTGTCATAGCTTAAGTCTTGGTAACAGATTTCATTAAGGACTTATTTCCTGTCATTACTTAAGTCTTGGTAACAGATTCCATTAAGGACTTATTTCCTGTCATTGCTTAAGTCTTGGTAACAGATTCCATTAAGGACTTATTTCCTGTCATTGCCGTGGTAACAGATTCCACTAAGGACTTATTAATTTGATCACTTTCATGTACCAATACTACTCGATTTCCATAAACCCTTAGATTTATAATGAGTTACCATGCAACATTTCATCATATTTCAGATTAAAAAACCATTTTGAGATGGCGCCTTTAAGGAAATAATGCTTGGTATAATATATTCCTCCCCAACACAGGACTGACAAGTACTCGACCTATTGACCTTTGTATTACTTAACACTTTGGTGTGTCAACTAACATTTTCAATTTTTTAATTTTCAGCTTGTAACATGTTACTATATACATATTTATTTATTATGACTTATTCAGGTTGAAATCACTGTGTTTAATTGAATATTTCTGTCCTTCATCTGAGGTTGCATGACTGGTTACAATTTACTGTTTGCCATTTGCTGGTTATTTACCATTTCCAACTTAGGGGTACCAGTTTTTGATCTCCTTACAATTAACAAAGTTTCAAGAAAAGAGAACTTTTTTTTAAAATACAATGGAGGATAGACCAGAATAGTTGTTTAGTTATTTTTATTTTTTGTATCAATATTTATCAATATTTGTTCTTATTGTGAAATTTGATAAAAGCCAGTTTAATGTCAGGAACATGCCATAATGTGGGATTTATTCTCTCCTACTTCCTGTTTAATGACTAAGTCAATTTGTTCACTTTTTAAAATGGACTGGTATTGAAATTTTTCATCACATTTTGTCCAGCTGTGATAAATGAAATACTGATATTTTGTTAATGGCTTTCTAGTATCATTCCATATTGTGGGCTTAATTATAACCCCCCCCCCCCCAAATTCCCCATAAGGGATAAGTGGTTAACTTCTTTGGTAGTTTGTGTGGGAGCAGTCAATATTTGAGTTAATTCCTGATGGTGCTGGGTGTAGTCAGGTTCTGTGTAGTTTGTATATGGACTGGGTTCTCAAGGTGCCTGTATATTAAAGAAATAATTCACTCAGGCTGTGGTTTATCATTGTTTTACAATAGGGTGACCATTTATGTCCTATTATTTTATCTGGAGCGACAGCAAGGGGTAAAATAACGACATAAATGGTCATCCCGTTGTAAAACAATGATAAATCACAGCCTCCGTGAATTATTTCTATTCCAAAAAGACAATTGCGGCACATTTATAATATTTGTAACTACAGAAAACATCATTTCTGCCATAAACTGCCAATAATGTAACACATAATATATTGCAATGGATAATTATAGCCAGTGTCGCTATTTATGCAATAACTTTCCGGTGGCAGTTACAGTTTTGTTATTGGAACAGCTCTTTAAAACACACCCTCCTCAGCGAGTGTTGCTCATACATAAATCATTTTTTTACCACAGTTGTGGTCTCAAAGCCTTAAAGCATGTTATATTAGAATACATAATTTTTGTTTAGTACAAAAACATACAACAGAACCAGATTTTGTGAGTAAAATATTTTATCGTACTTTATACAATATAACTATTATAATAATATATTTATTGTATTATATAATAATTTAAAATTGAATATTATTCAAGTAGAAATACTCTCTTTACAGCTGAATTAATATTGTAAGTTTAACAACTGTATCACACCACGGTTGGATAAGTAAATAAACAACACGGAGGGTTGACTTGTATAATTAGATTAACAACACTGAGGGTTGACGTTTGGGAACATGCATATACCATAATACTTTTTATTTTGGGTTTATTTTGTTGACATTGTCACTTATCAGTGTTCAATTATTGTAAAATTCCAGGCTGCTTCAGCTGACTCCAGACACTCAGAATTAGTTGACTTGGAAGAAGACCCATCTAGACAAGGATCACAGCAGGTAAGGGATATAACTCATGTAACAAACAAGCCATGACTAAGGTATATCCTTCATGGAATGAGGTAAACTAACACTAAAAACAAATAAAGGGAGATAATTCTTCCTGCAGATACTGGGATGTCACTCTTTTAAATAATTAATGGGAGACAACTCAGTTTAGACCTGTGTTTTAGTTGAATGAGATAGGTCAAAGTGTCTAATTTCTATGACAATAAAATCTATTGTATGCAATTGGTAATGCTCTGTTCCTTTATCCTAACATCTGGCCAAAGTTATCATATAAAAGCTCTCTTTAAAGGTGTTTAAATGAAGAATCAATATGGTATAATACAATAATGATTATTTCAAGGGAAGTAACTCCAGTTTATTTTACATGCTGCAGTGGAGATTAAGAAACAGACGGGTATGAAGCTACACATCCCATAATTAATGTTGTTACTTATTTATTGTTGATTAAAAATCGGGCCTAACTGTAAACATGGAACTCTTGTGTCAATTTGTGAATAATTATATAGGTGAAATTAATGTGGGGTAATATTTGTGAAATAATCAATAAATAAATCTTAAACAGTTTCATTTAAGAAATACATTATTGCAATTGGGCTCTATGCGAATTACAACATGGTCAGACTTAATATTTGTCCTTATTTTATACCTCGCTATCGCTCTGTTTAAAATACTGAAAAATATAGGAATGACCATGTTCTTACAATCCAATATTTGATGTTGTACAGTTGTGTATTTTAATTGGTGTTTGTTAAAATTTGTTATTTTTCTGCAACAAATACTTGTTCTAAACAAATATGTGTTTGACAATCACAGCAGTGGTGAGAAACAACCAGAATTTATAATCTGGTGCCCAGCTGTATCAATCACAGCAGTGGTGAGAAGCAACCAGAATTTATAATCTGGTACCCAGCTGTATCAATCACAGCAGTGGTGGGAAGCAACCAGAAGTTTTAATCTGGTACCCAGCTGTATCAATCACAGCAGTGGTGAGAAGCAACCAGAATTTATAATCTGGTACCCAGCTGTATCAATCACAGCAGTGGTGGGAAGCAACCAGAAGTTATAATCTGGTACCCAGCTGTATCAATCACAGCAGTGGTGGGAAGCAACCAGAAGTTATAATCTGGTACCCAGCTGTATCAATCACAGCAGTGATGAGAAGCAACCAGAATTTATAATCTGGTACCCAGCTGTATCAATCACAGCAGTGGTGGGAAGCAACCAGAAGTTATAATCTGGTACCCAGCTGTATGAAGGTTTGTCAAATATTTGTGGTATCACTGGACTATGTGTGGCTTGATGTTACTGTCAGCAATTCTTGTTCTGTGTCTTCAATACAATTCTATTTAGATAAGATATACTAATAAACACCAGTCAGGTGATCTGTAGCCTTCAGGGTCCATCTTCAATTAACATCTCAGATTTGAGGATATCCTCAATTCAAATATGGACCAATCAGATTACTGAAAGTTACAGAAAAAAAACTCAAGGCTTTGGGGGGAAATCTCAATGTGAGAATTTTTTTGTACTTGAGACCCAGTCCCTATGATCTCCAACATGAAGATCTCTGTGACCTCAGACCTGTAGATCTCTGTGACCTCAGACCTGTAGATATATGTGACCTCAGACCTGTAGATCTCTGTGATCTCAGACCTGTAGATCTCTCTGACCTCAACCTGTAGATCTCTGTGACCTCAGACCTGTAGATCTCTGTGACTAGACCTGTAGATCTCTGTGACCTCAGACCTATAGATCTCCGTGACCTCAGACCTGTAGATCTCCGTGACCTCAGACATGTAGATCTCCGTGACCTCAGACCTGTAGATCTCTGTGATGTCAGACCTGTAGATCTCTGTGACCTCAGACCTGTAGATCTCTGTGACCACAGACCTGTAGATCTCCGTGACCTCAGACCTGTAGATCTATGTGACCTCAGACCTGTAGATCTCTGTGACCTCAGACCTGTAGATCTCCATGACCTCAGACCTGTAGATCTCCGTGACCTCAGACCTGTAGATCTCTGTCACCTCAGAACTATAGATCTCTGTGACCTCAGACCTGTAGATCTCTGATGTATGACCTGTAGATCTCTGTGATCTTAGACCTGTAGATCTCTGTGACCTCAGACCTGTAGATCTCTGTGACCTCAGACCTGTAGATCTCTGTGACCTCAGATCTGTAGATCTCTGTTACCTCAGACCTGTAGATCTCTGATGTATGACCTGTAGATCTCTGTGACCTCAGACCTGTAGATCTCTGTTACCTCAGACCTGTAGATCTTTGATGTATGACCTGTAGATCTCTGTGACCTCACACCTGTATATCTCCATGACCTCATACCTGTAGATCTCTGTATTGTACGACCTGTAGATTTCTGTGATGTACGACCTGTAGATCTCCATGACCTCAGACCTGTAGATCTCTGTGACCTCAGACCTGTAGATCTCTGTGACCTCAGACCTGTAGATCTCTATGACCTCAGACCTGTAGATCTCTGTGATGTATGACCTGTAGATCTCTTATCTCAGACATGTAGATCTCCATGATCTCAGGCCTGAAGATCCCTGTAATTTCAGACCTGTAGAACTCTATAATCTCAGATCTGTAGATCTCTGTGATTTCAGACCTATAGATCTCTTATATCAGACCTGTAGATCTTTGTGATCTCAGAAATGTAGATCTTTGTGATCTACATACCTGTAGATCTCTGAGATGTCAGACCTAACTTCTGTGACCTCAGACCTATAGATATCTGGGATCTTAGACCTGTAGATCTTTCTGATATCAGACCTGTAGATCTCCATGTTCTCAGACCTGAAGATCTCTCTGATCTCCGACCTGTAGATCTTTCTTATATCAGACCTGTAGATCTCTGTGATCTCAGATCTGTTCATTTTTCAATATAATTCCTGTAGATCTCTGTGACCTCATTCCTGTAGATCTCTGTGACATCAGACCTGTAGATCTCTCTGATATCAGACCTGTAGATCTCCATGTTCTCAGACCTGAAGATCTCTCTGATATCAGACCGGTAGATCTCCATGTTCTCAGACCTGAAGATCTCTCTGATATCAGACCTGTAGATCTTTCTGATATCAGACCTGTAGATCTCCATGTTCTCAGACCTGAAGATCTCTCTGATCTCCGACCTGTAGATCTTTCTTATATCAGACCTGTAGATCTCTGTGATCTCAGATCTGTTCATTTTTCAATATAATTCCTGTAGATCTCTGTGACCTCATTCCTGTAGATCTCTGTGACATCAGACCTGTAGATCTCTCTGATATCAGACCTGTAGATCTCCATGTTCTCAGACCTGAAGATCTCTCTGATATCAGACCGGTAGATCTCCATGTTCTCAGACCTGAAGATCTCTCTGATATCAGACCTGTAGATCTTTCTGATATCAGACCTGTAGATCTCCATGTTCTCAGACCTGAAGGTCTCTCTGATCTCCGACCTGTAGATCTTTCTTATATCAGACCTGTAGATCTCTGTGATCTCAGATCTGTTCATTTTTCAATATAATTCCTGTAGATCTCTGTGACCTCATTCCTGTAGATCTCTGTGACATCAGACCTGTAGATCTCTCTGATATCAGACCTGTAGATCTCTATGATATCAGACCTGTAGATCTATCTGATATCAGACCTGAAGATCTCTATGATATCAGACCTGTAGATCTCCATGATCTCGGACCTGTAGATCACTGTGATATCAGACCTGTAGATCTTATGATATCAGACCTGTAGATCTCTCTGATATCAGACCTGTAGATCTCTATGATATCAGACCTGTAGATCTCTCTGATATCAGACCTGTAGATCTCTATGATATCAGACCTGTAGATCTCTATGATATCAGACCTGTAGATCTATATGATATCAGACCTGTAGATTTCTATGATATCAGACCTGTAGATTTCTCTGATAACAGACCTGTAGATCTCTATGATATCAGACCTGTAGATCTCTATGATATCAGACCTGAAGATCACTGTGATATCAGACCTGTAGATTTCTCTGATAACAGACCTGTAGATTTCTCTGATATCAGACCTGTAGATCTCTATGATATAAGACTTGAAGATCACTGTGATAACAGACCTGTAGATTTCTCTGATAACAGACCTGTAGATTTCTCTGATAACAGACTTGTAGATTTCTCTGATATCAGACCTGTAGATCTTATGATATCAGACCTGTAGATCTTATGATATCAGACCTGTAGATCTCCATGATATCAGACCTGTAGATCTCTGTGACATCAGACCTGTAGATCTCTCTGATATCAGACCTGTAGATATCTATGATATCAGACCTGTAGATCTCTATGATATCAGACCTGTAGATCTCTCTGATATCAGACCTGTAGATCTCTATGATATCAGACCTGTAGATCTCTATGATATCAGACCTGTAGATCTGTATGATATCAGACCTGAAGATCACTGTGACATCAGGCCTGTAGATCTCTATGATATCAGACCTGTAGATCTCTATGATATCAGACCTGAAGATCACTGTGATATCAGACCTGTAGATCTGTATGATATCAGACCTGAAGATCACTGTGATATCAGACCTGTAGATCTCTATGATATCAGACCTGTAGATCTCTATGATATCAGACCTGAAGATCACTGTGATATCAGACCTGTAGATTTCTCTGATAACAGACCTGTAGATTTCTCTGATATCAGACCTGTAGATCTCTATGATATCAGACCTGTAGATCTCTATGATATCAGACCTGAAGATCACTGTGATAACAGACCTGTAGATTTCTCTGATAACAGACCTGTAGATTTCTCTGATAAGAGACCTGTAGATTTCTCTGATATCAGACCTGTAGATCTCTCTGATATCAGACCTGTAGATCTCTCTGATATCAGACCTGTAGATCTATATGATATCAGACATGTAGATCTCTATGATATCAGACCTGTAGATCTCTATGATATCAGACCTGTAGATCTCTATGATATCAGACCTGTAGATCTCTATGATATCAGACCTGTAGATCTCTATGATATCAGACCTGTGGATCTCTATGATATCAGACCTGTAGATCTCTATGATATCAGACCTGTGGATCTCTATGATATCAGACCTGTAGATCTCTATGATATCAGACCTGTAGATCTCTATGATATCAGACCTGTAGATTTCTCTGATATATATCACAGCAAAGGAAAATGTTGAGTTCTTGTCTTTATGGTTCATCAGTCCAACCCAGTGTACAACTTAATCCACAGATAATTATTAGTTGCCATTGGTAACCCAGTGAATCCTAAGTGTACAACTTACTCCACAGATAATTATTAGTTGATGGATCCAACCCAGTGAATCCTAAGTGTACAACTTACTCCACAGATAATTATTAGTTGCTATTGGTAACCCAGTGAATCCTAAGTGTACAACTTACTCCACAGATAATTATTAGTTGCTATTGGTTACAAATTATTCTGTTTAAAAGTCAATCTTAACAACATAACACCCAATTCAGTCAGAATTGTTCCTGTTTTCTATACATGTATTTACTCTAGTTTTTCACATATCAATTATTGAATTTGAAACAGACTTTAGAAACCATATAAAGGTTTACAAAATGGCCTTTATATGGAAACAGACTATAGGCTACTGATGCAGATCAAATAAACCTTAATTAGGAAATGAGCAGGTATAAAAGTTTTCAGTTAAACATTTGATTTATTCTGTCCCACAATGCAGTTTGGTCCATTAATGTTCATTTCTGCTATAACGAGTGCAGATTGTCGGTGAATTACTATTGAATTATTTTATCATAACTGTGGACAATATTATCAGCATAGAAACCAATTGTTTTTTTAATTGAAATATTAGTGATGGTTTTGATTGACGATAATATCTTTTACTATTGAATGTAAAATAATTAACGATTGGTTTAAACACTTTTAGGATGACATGGTGATATTGATGATTGTAACTATCATCGTTGATCGTTTCTTTGGAGATAGTCGTCTGCTCCCTGTTAAAATTTGGAAATGTTAAATGCTCTGTAGTTAGACATTTGAAAACTTTCTGAAAAAATATGCTCAATGAAATAGTTAGTCATATTTGATATGTGCAAAATATAATAGTTCATACTGTAAAATAAGGTTTGGATGAAGTGATTTCATAATACAATTTTACATTGTCAGATTTTAGTATTTCAAACATTGGAAGAAATTCTGCCATATTTGATGTTATGTCAAATTACCGAAATAGACTTCAACGATGGATTTTAAATGTTGATTAAAAAAAAAAAACAAAATGGAGAGTTTTAAATTTCAATCGAATTCGATTTTGGTTTGATGTGATGGTTATCAAATATTTATGAATCTTAAACAACATCAGTAATTGAAACAAAAATTACTGTCATCGTATCGTTGGATTCTTAAATGTTGAATTACCCTTGTGGCAGATGAAGTGTTGCTTAGACTGACAATACATATCTATGTGACAGATATACAGAATTCAATGTTCACATGTAAATGTTATGTCATATCAGTGGCAGAGTGTTTATATGGTGTTTTGTATGATGGAAAAACTATTCTAAAATTTCCAGTCGTCTTGCCATAAAATTCTTTCTAAAAATAAAGTGAATCTTTGCCTAAATTAAATTGTTGACATTTTCAAAATTTGGTTAGTCTAAATGATATTATTATTTAAATTAAATTAATTAATTACATTAGTTTTTAATGATGACAGTTATTGTATTTCTGAAACATATCACTACTTTTTATTATGAGCGATAACAAATATTTCTCAGAGATAACAGGTTGAATAATTAGCCCACGGAATCAGAGAAAATTGATTATTGAAGATTTTGTCTTTTGATGTGATACATTCCTAGTTTAATTAAGATCTGTCAGAATTTATCATCAGGATGAAGGACTACAGTATATTGCCAGACTGTGAAATTTGACCAAATATAGAGATAATAGTTCCTTTGTACAATAAACAGTTGTTTTCAAGGATTACTATGATAAACATGAGGAGATGGTATTTAGTCAGATCCTGACTGATTCCAAAGATACAAATAACATTAAAATTCTGCCTATTTTTGGAAGTATCATTTTTATCATATTATCAAGGTTTCTTGTCAAAAACAAAGAGATTATATTTTGGTATTGTTTTGATCCAGTGTATATATGTGTAGATAACAACTCATATTTTTAAGGATACATGAATGCAGTGACTATTCTTTACAGAACAATTTCAGATGCTAATATAAACCACATGGTGTATACAATTTTGTTTAGTGATGTATGATCGGATGTACTGATTATCTCCCCTTTGTTTTGACGGATTGATGACATTATAACTGTTGAATAAAATTATCCTCTTAGGATATATGTAATTTGCAGTTTGTAAAAAAATTTTGTTGTATAAATAATGATGCTACTAAGTAGAAGATACCGTTAATAGGACAATAAAATAAAAGAAAAATGAGGAATTGGTTTGAAAGAAAGGGAAAGAGTAAATAAAAGAATAATTAGAAGACAGAATTAAACAACGGGGAAAACTAATAAGGACATATAAGGAACTGACGGAACAAAATAAAATCTTTTAAAGTTTTATAAGAAGACTTTTGTGTACCATTAGAATTGAGAGATTTCCAGTTTTGTTAGGATTTTAATTTGATAGTAATTTTTTTGTTTGGAATATGGCAGAAAACAGCTAACAGTATGTATATCATTTATAAATATGGAATAAATTGGAAGAATACTTCTGTTGAAGACAAGTTACTGACATTATTTGGAAGTTGCCGTTGACTTACACGTGATTGTTTTTCAAGAGTCATTTTCTGAAGATTTCAATGATTTTTAAACATGGAATATTATTACATTTTTAAAAACTAATTATTAAGTCATTTTTTGTACAAACTGTTTTCAATGAGACAATATTTGGAATGTTGTTGATTCTGTTACCATGACAACAGAAGGAAAGAAAATCAAATTAACTGTTACAAAACCTAAGGTAGGTTTCAGTTCGTTAGATAACTTTAATTTCTACTGGAAAATTTGGAAATACATGGAGCTAGATTTTAGAAATAAGTTAAAATTTGTTTTAAAGAATGTTCTGGTATGAATTAGCTCAGAACTGCCGATAATTTTTCCAGGTCTTAGTGGCCTGTACTGTCTCTCTGTTCTTATTCCCTTTAATTTCAACAGTTAGAATGCTTTAAAATAATTAAAATACCTAAACAGTAAAAAAATTAATGTCATGACTTTGTACCATGACCTTAACTTGTCAAGGTCACTCTAAATGTCACATGTCAAGAAGGTCAATGATGACCTTTAGTATCTATGACCTGCATTTCACAGGTTTTTCTATATGAACATTTTCTTTCATTAGTTTTTTTGTGTACCTGTAGCAATTATAATTGTTTTGACAAGGTCCTTTGAAAATGAGACCTTGATTATATAAACCAATGAAGACCTTTGATCATTGAGACTCATGTTTCACAAGTTTGAACAGAATTCTTATATTTTTTAATGAGATAAGTTCTATGAGAACTCACCAAATTGGTTCTTTTCAAAATGTGTTTTAATTTTAACAGTAACATAAAATAGTCTACCTTTCATTTTTGATGTATAATTGTGACTCTGATGGTTCATGCTCAGATCTGTTGGTCCTGTTCAGGAACAGTCTCTGTAATCGTTCTGGACCATGATAAGGTTTTTAGTGTTAAATCCAGGTAACAGTTTAGCTCTGTCCTGACCAGGAATCAGTCTTTGTACTCAGTCCTCCAATTACTCATTTCCTTAAATTGATTAATATGGATACTAATAAATGTTTCCTTAGGACTAACAGATTTAATTTTAACTGAAATTCAAAAAAAAGACAGAATAATTATTTAATGAAGTTTGAGCCTTAAATTAACAGATCATTGTAGAAACACATTCCCCTAATGTGCCTCATTGTTATACAAACACATTCCCCTAATGTGCCTCATTGTTATACAAACACATTCCCCCTAATGTGCCTCATTATACAAACACATTCCCCCTAATGTGCCTCATTGTTATACAAACACATTCCCCCTAATGTGCCTCATTGTTATACAAACACATTCCCCCTAATGTGCCTCATTGTTATACAAACACATTCCCCCTAATGTGCCTCATTGTTATACAAACACATTCCCCCTAATGTGCCTCATTGTTATACAAACACATACCCCCTAATGTGCCTGATTGTTTTACAAACACATACCCCCTAATGTGCCTAATTGTTATACAAACACATACCCCCTAATGTGCCTGATTGTTATACAAACACATACCCCCTAATGTGCCTCATTGTTATACAAACACATACCCCCTAATGTGCCTCATTGTTATACAAACACATTCCCCTAATGTGCCTCATTGTTATACAAACACATACCCCCTAATGTGCCTGATTGTTATACAAACACATACCCCCTAATGTGCCTCATTGTTATACAAACACATTCCTCCTAATGTGCCTCATTGTTATACAAACACATACCCCCTAATGTGCCTGATTGTTATACAAACACATACCCCCTAATGTGCCTCATTGTTTTACAAACACATTCCCCCTAATGTGCCTCATTGTTATACAAACACATACCCCCTAATGTGCCTCATTGTTATACAAACACATTCTCCCCCAATGTACCTCATTGTTATACAAACACATTCCCCCTAATGTGCCTCATTGTTATACAAACACATTCCCCCTAATGTGCCTCATTGTTATACAAACACATACCCCCTAATGTGCCTCATTGTTATACAAACACATTCCCCCTAATGTGCCTCATTGTTTTACAAACACATACCCCCTAATGTGCCTAATTGTTATACAAACACATTCCCCCTAATGTGCCTCATTGTTATACAAACACATTCCCCTAATGTGCCTCATTGTTATACAAACACATACCCCCTAATGTGCCTGATTGTTATACAAACACATACCCCCTAATGTGCCTCATTGTTTTACAAACACATTCCCCCTAATGTGCCTCATTGTTATACAAACACATACCCCCTAATGTGCCTCATTGTTATACAAACACATTCTCCCCCAATGTACCTCATTGTTATACAAACACATTCCCCCTAATGTGCCTCATTGTTATACAAACACATTCCCCCTAATGTGCCTCATTGTTATACAAACACATACCCCCTAATGTGCCTCATTGTTATACAAACACATTCCCCCTAATGTGCCTCATTGTTTTACAAACACATACCCCCTAATGTGCCTAATTGTTATACAAACACATTCCCCCTAATGTGCCTCATTGTTATACAAACACATTCCCCTAATGTGCCTCATTGTTATACAAACACATTCCCCCTAATGTGCCTCATTGTTATACAAACACATACCCCCTAATGTGCCTCATTGTTATACAAACACATACCCCGTAATGTGCCTCATTGTTATACAAACACATTCCCCTAATGTGCCTCATTGTTATACAAACACATTCTCCCCCAATGTACCTCATTCTGAAAAAAAGAGTGAATTGAGAAAAATAACTGCATCAATTATAAGTTGTTCAATATTAAATGACGTTACCCATCTGTAATGATTTTACAGATGCTGTTATCTTAGTCAGACCAAACAGTTGCAGATTTACGCCTAACTAGTCAGTATTGGCAATCAATGGCAGTTATCAATAAACACTTGTTTAAGTGGTTTCCGTAGTTTTCAATTTTTAGAGATTATTCATAAACCCTAAACTGGTCAGGGACAAGAAGAGGTTTATTCTCCGATTGTATCGATCCTAATGTCTATTGTCTTATCTGGGGGATGGGGGTTTTACGGGTGTATGTCAGCTTCTTCCCCTAATGAACAATGGATGCCATGATATAGCTAAAAATCTTCTGAAAGTGGCGTTAACCCTAATTGAACAAACAAGAACACATATTTGGCAGATGTACAGCTAATAGGATCTTGTCAGCTGTAAGGGGAGTGATTTTGTATTTCCGGAACGGGATGATGTTATACATAAGTGACTCAACAATGACCGGAACATCCAGGAAACAGATGTGGGACCTGTACATCTATACAGATATCTTTTGCAACCTGACACCTCTGGTGATATCTATGGGACCTCTACATCTGGCGATATCTTTTGAGACCCCATACCTCTGGTGATATCTCTGGGACGTGTACATCTGTACAAATATCTTTTGAGACCCCATACCTTTGGTGATATTCCTGGGACGTGTACATCTGTGCAGATATCTTTTGAGACCCCATACCTCTGGTTATATCTGTGGGACATGTACATCTGTACAGATATCTTTTGAGACCTGATACCTCTTGTGATATCTGTGGGACCTGTACATCTGTACAGATATCTTTTGAGACCCCATACCTCTGGTGATATCTGTGGGACCTGTACATCTGTACAGATATCTTTTGAGACCTGATACCTCTGGTGATATTCCTGGGACCTTTACACCTGTACAGATATCTTTTGAGACCCCTTACCTCTGGTGATATCTGTGGGACCTGTACATCTGTACAGATATCTTTTGAGACCCATACCTCTGGTGATATTCCTGGGACCTTTACACCTGTACAGATATCTTTTGAGACCCCATACCTCTGGTGATATCTCTGGGACCTTTACACCTGTACAGATATCTTTTGATGCTCTACATCTCTGGCGATATCTCTGGGACCTTTACACCTGTGAAGATATCTTTTCAGACCCCATACCTCTGGTGATATCTCTGGGACCTGTACATCTGTACAGATATCTTTTGAGACCTGATACCTCTGGTGATATCTCTGGGACCTGTACATCTGGATATCTTTTGAGACCCCATACCTCTGGTGATATCTGTGGGACCTGTACATCTGTACAGATATCTTTTGAGACCCCATACCTCTGGTGATATTCCTGGGACCTTTACACCTGTACAGATATCTTTTGAGGCCCCATACCTCTGGCGATATCTCTGGGACCTGTACACCTGTGAAGATATCTTTTCAGACCCAATACCTCTGGTGATATCTCTGGGACCTGTACATCTGTACAGATATCTTTTGAGACCCCATACCTCTGGTGATATCTCTGGGACGTGTACATCTGTACAGATATCTTTTGAGACCCCATACCTTTGGTGATATTCCTGGGACTTGTTCATCTGTACAGATATCTTTTGAGACCCATACCTCTGGTGATATTCCTGGGACCTTTACACCTGTACAGATATCTTTTGAGACCCCATACCTCTGGTGATATCTCTGGGACCTTTACACCTGTACAGATATCTTTTGATGCTCTACACCTTGTTACAACCTGTGATTGATTGACAGCTCTTAAAGTCGATGCTTTATTTGAAAGCAATCATTTTATTGACAAATTCTTTGTAATAAAAAAATCCTGTATAATCAATAACTGTTTGATGTTTACTGTAATTTGATTATGACATAAAACACTGTGGTGATCATCCAATGTCTGAGTCTTAATTACCTGATATAGAAAGGAAATACTAAGGATATCAGGAAATAATAAAAGATAATTGAAATAGGAGTTGTTTATGTTTGCTGCACATTTCGATAAAAGAATTACTTATCACTGGGTACATTGTGAATCTGCTGCAGTGTTTATAAAGGAATTAGACTTATCACTGGGTACATTGTGATTCTGCTGCAGTGTTTATAAAGGAATTATAACTGAAATAGACAGGTCATAAGTTGTTCATGTCGGAGATAGGGGATTTATTTTCAGGGTTTACTTGAGTATGATTAGTGTATATTATTATCATGTCTGAAGCATTTAGAACAAATATACAGTAAACACCTTATATATAGTCTACTTTTTACCCCTGGTTATTGCTTTACCAGAGGCCTCCTCATTGATTGGTCAGTCACAGGGCTAAATTGTCTGTGTATATGAGATGTACTACTATGTTTCATTTAATGACATATATACATACATAAGACTGTGGATATGAACCAGACCCACATTTTTTCCATAAATATTTAGACATTATCAGATAGATATAAATATAAAAATAAGAATTATAAAATTACCTTACGTTTCTACAGGACAGCCGACCCAGCACAAAGAACAGTAAGTCTGGTAAAGGGAAACAACTGCCGACGAAATCTCCTAAACGAGATGTAAGTATACTTCACAAAGGGACAGAGGGGGCTCAAAACGAGATGCAAGTATAATTTAGGAATGGGTGGGGTATATGGTGGAGTGTTAAAGCCTAAATAAAATGTAGGTTGTTGTTTACTTTAGGAAGGGGCAGGGTTAAGGGGGAGGAGAGCATACATATGTATGCCTAAAAAAGATTTGTGTTGTGTTTACTTTGGGTCCGGGGTAGTTAGAGGGGGAGGGGGCAAAGCCTCAATGAGGTGTAATGTTATTTCAGTAAGTGCTGTGTATACTTTGGGTAAGGGGTAGTTAGAATGGGGGTGGAGGGGGGCAAAGCCTCAATGAAGTGTAAGTGTAATATTCAGTAGTGGGCATGATTTTGAATGGGATGGCAAAAAACTGGGATACTTATAGACAGAAGTAGTAAATAAATCTATTTAAGTTATATTGTATATTTAAAGATTGTTTTCATTGATTGTCTCCCCTTTTCTTTGTAGGGCAAATCAAAGGGTAAGTATGAAAATTAACATTTATCTTTAATCTAAATTTGTGACAATAGCGTAGGTACATTAATATTGGCAATATTACCCTGAGTAGAATGTTATATTGCATGAGCTTCCAATGCAATATATATTCTACCAGGAATAATATTATATTCATGCAATAACCCTTTTATTGTATAGCAGAGCATTGATATGCTATGATGACATCGTTAATTTTGAAGTATATTTGTACTAGTGCAATATAGAAATTTATTGACTGATTACTATAGGTTTACTTTGTACAACTGCAATATAGAAATTTATTGACTGATTACTATAGGTTTACTTTGTACTAGTGCAATATAGAAATTTATTGACTGATTACTATAGGTTTACTTTGTACTAGTGCAATATAAAAATTTATTGACTGATTACTATAGGTTTACTTTGTACTAGTGCAATATAGAAATTTATTGACTGATTACTATAGGTTTACTTTGTACTGGTGCAATATAAAAATTTATTGACTGATTACTATAGGTTTACTTTGTACTAGTGCAATATAGAAATTTATTGACTGATTACTATAGGTTTACTTTGTACTAGTGCAATATAAAAATTTATTGACTGATTACTATAGGTTTACTTTGTATTAGTGCAATATAAAAAATTTATTGACTGATTGCTATAGGTTTACTTTGTACTAGTGCAATATAAAAATTTATTGACTGATTACTATAGGTTTACTTTGTACTAGTGCAATATAAAAATTTATTGACTGATTACTATAGGTTTACTTTGTACTAGTGCAATATAGAAATTTATTGACTGATTACTATAGGTTTACTATGTGGTTATACAATAAAATTAATTTTTTATGTCGATGATCATCCTGTTTCACATTCTATTGATAAAATGTATTTGTTAAATCATTGAAATAGATCATGTAGTTTAATTTTAATTTGCAATAAATGATCAATGTGTACTATAATATTGTAACATGTACAAATGTACTATAATATTGTAACATGTACAAATGTACTATAATATTGTAACATGTACAAATGTACTATAATATTGTAACATGTTCAAATGTACTATAATATTGTAACATGTACAAATGTACTATAATATTGTAACATGTACAAATGTACTATAATATTGTAACATGTACAGATGTTCTATAATATTGTAACATGTACAAATGTACTATAATATTGTAACATGTACAGATGTTCTATAATATTGTAACATGTACAAATGTTCTTGCTGTGGTATTTAATTATGTAGAAATAAGTGAACTTACTAGACCTGATCAGTAAAATATTCTGGGTTTAATTCCTCGTCAGACATTAAATTTGGTACTAGCTATGTCTTCCCAAAGCATTGAAGATTATGGAGGTAGAACATTAGGACTGTTTAGAATGTGCCATGGTTGTATCTAAATACTGATTACTATAAACATAAGTCTCATTCTTGCCATGACATGGTTGAACAATTAGTAACCAATAAAATGTTGATTAAAACCAGTATTAATAATTTTAGTGAAAAGTTACATTATACATGTTAGATATTATAGGTAACCAGTATATGTTCTCTTAATTTCAAAGATCTGTCCGATTCCACATCTCAGGATGAAGGTGGCGATCCAAACTCTGCCCACGTGGAAACACGACAGAGTAAACGGGCTAAATCCACACTGGAACCAGTCAAGGAAGGTGACGTTTCAGAGTTCACAGACGAGTATGACCTCAAAGATGACTCGGCCTGGGTATGTCTTGTGTATGGCTTATGATTTTTTCTCCTTAAACATATGGTTGGTGCTTTCGAAATATTGGGGGAATCGTCATTTATGCATTTGATGAACCACAAAAGTATAAAATATATATACTTCATGAATATTTTAAAATTAATTACCTCATAAATATTTACAAATTAACCATGTTACAATATGCTTGACCAATATTAAGACTGAATGGTATGTTTTGTATGTCCGAAAATTATATGGTGAAGGTATTATGCTCAATAAAAGAGGTGTTACCATGAAATGTATTTATTTCTATTTCAGTCATCACTTCCTGTAGAGCAGATGCACAGCAGATATGTACAGTACAGAAGGCTGGTAGGTATCTGATTGGATGGGATTAGTGGGTGACAGGAAGCTGGTAGGTATCTGATTGGATGGGATTAGTGGGTGACAGGAAGCTGGTAGGTGTCTGATCGGATGGGATTAGTGGGTGAAAGGAAGCTGGTTGGTATCTGATTGGATGGGATTAGTGGGTGAAAGGAAGCTGGTTGGTATCTGATCGGATGGGATTAGTGGGTGACAGGAAGCTGGTTGGTATCTGATTGGACGGGATTAGTGGGTGAAAGGAAGCTGGTTGGTATCTGATCGGATGGGATTAGTGGGTGACAGGAAGCTGGTAGGTATCTGATTGGATGGGATTAGTGGGTGAAAGGAAGCTGGTAGGTATCTGATTGGGCTAAAATAATGGGTGAAAGGAAACTGATAGGTATTTGATTGGATGAGATAATTGGATTAGAGGAATAAAAATATAGAAATATTTTATTATGAAATTAATTTGATTTGAATTGTAAAGGTGTATAATTTTAACTCAATTAACTAGAATCAAGTTAAGCTTTTCATTTATGTTTTCAGACAAGAAACAAGCTGGCAGAACTTGAAGAACAGCTGGAAGTAACCGTGGCAAAAACACAGAGGAAGGTCAATAACCTCAAATCCCAGTTCCAGGAACATAAAAATAAATGGGAGTCGGTGAGTACCTTATATCACAGAGGAAGGTCAATAACGTCAAATCCCAGTTCCAGGAACATAAAAATAAATGGGAGTCGGTGAGTACCTTATATCACAGAGGAAGGTCAATAACGTCAAATCCCAGTTCCAGGAACATAAAAATAAATGGGAGTCGGTGAGTACCTTATATCACATAGGAAGGTCAATAACGTCAAATCCCAGTTCCAGGAACATAAAAATAAGTGGGAGTCAGTGAGTACCTTATATCACAGAGGAAGGTCAATAACCTCATATCCAAGTTTCAAAGGTTAGGGGTTTTCTCCATGTACTCCCCCGCCTTCCAGCTTGATGTCATGATATATCTGTAAAATTGCTGAAAGTGGCGTTTATTAACAAACAAACAAAAAATTTAAATGCTCTAAACATTTTATCCACTTAAGCATTAACTACAAAAAATATTTTCTCTATAGAGGGATAACAAAGTTTCCATTTTGCATATTGTATAATCCGCATAATTATACAATGTACAATGTGCAAAACGGAAATTTTGTTAATACTTACCGCAAAACGGTGTGTATAGTCCGCATTTACGTATTGTCCGCACCCCTTTTTTGGACCAGAAAATCACGGAAAAATTCTTACATGCATGTACGATCCGCATGTACAAGTTTTCACAAAACGACTCAAGATGAATTCCAAGTATGACTTGGCCACGCTTCTTAACAAGTCTTTACTTTAATATGTAATTTATTCTCTTTTTATATATCATTTATGTTTATACTTTTATTAATTTCTAGTGATTGTAATAAATTAAATAAAAAATAGAGCATTCTCATATCGTCTATTTTGATCATTGTTAAAACGGAAAATCACACATTTCGAAACCAAAACAATTTATCAACTTTGATTCATTAACCAAAATAAAGAAAACAAAATGATAACACCTTTTTAGCTCACCTGGACCGAAGGTCCATGTGAGCTATTGCTATCACTTGGCGTCCGTCGTCCGTCGTCCGTCGTCTGTCGTCCGTCGTCCGTCGTCCGTCGTCCGTCGTCCGTCGTCCGTCGTCTGTCGTCCGTCGTCCGTCGTCCGTCGTCCGTCGTAAACTTTTTCAAAAATCTTCTCCTCTGAAACCACTGGGCCAATTTTTTTCAAACTTGGCCACAATCATCCTTAGGGTTCCTAGTTTCAAGTTTGTACCCAGGGTGTTGATCAACAGACAAATATGGCCGCTGTTACTAAAAATAGAACATGGGGGTCAACACAGGTTTTTGATCATTATCTAAAAAACTATAATAGCTATAGAGAAAACCGTTACTTCAAATTGATCAGCACATTAAGGTCTACAATAGTTGCTATTAGTGCGAAGTTGTGTATTGGCTTATTGTAGGAGTTATTGCCCTTTTTTGACGATTTTTGACAAAATTTTTGGTATTTACAATATAACCTGAAAAATATACGAGGTAGAGTGAAAGTGTAAATGGTAAAAATGATCAGCAATAAAAGCCCTACAATTCACTTGATTGGTCTGAAATTGTCAGATGACTCTTTATATGAGTTATTGCCCTTAAATGGTAATTTTTTATGAAATTTTCCGTTTTTGTCCTGTAACTTTAAAACTATAACAGCTAGAGTAAAACTGTAAATAGCAAAAATGATCAACAATACAAGCCCTACAATTCACTGTATTAGTCTGAAATTGTCAGATGACTCCTTATAGGAGTTATTGCCCTTAAATGGCAATTTTTTATGAAATTTTCCGTTTTTGTCCTGTAACTTGAAAACTATAGCAGCTAGATTGAAACTGTAAATTGCACAAATGATCAGCAATAAAGACCCTACAATTCACTTGATTGGTCTGAAATTGTCAGATGACTCCTTATATGAGTTATTGCCCTTAAATTGTAATTTTTTATGAAATTTTCCGTTTTTGTCTTGTAACTTTAAAACTATAACAGCTAGAGTAAAACTGTAAATAGCAAAAATGATCAACAATACAAGCCCTACAATTCACTGTATTAGTCTGAAATTGTCAGATGACTCCTTATAGGAGTTATTGCCCTTAAATGGCAATTTTTTATGAAATTTTCCGTTTTTGTCCTGTAACTTGAAAACTATAGCAGCTAGATTGAAACTGTAAATTGCACAAATGATCAGCAATAAAGACCCTACAATTCACTTAATTGGTCTGAAATTGTCAGATGACTCCTTATATGAGTTATTGCCCTTAAATGGTAATTTTTTATGAAATTTTCCGTTTTTGTCCTGTAACTTTAAAACTATAACAGCTAGAGTAAAACTGTAAATAGCAAAAATGATCAACAATACAAGCCCTACAATTCACTGTATTTGTCTGAAATTGTCAGATGACTCCTTATAGGAGTTATTGCCCTTAAATGGCAATTTTTTATGAAATTTTCCGTTTTTGTCCTGTAACTTGAAAACTATAGCAGCTAGATTGAAACTGTAAATTGCACAAATGATCAGCAATAAAGACCCTACAATTCACTTGATTGGTCTGAAATTGTCAGATGACTCATTATAGAAGTTATTGCCCTTAAATTGCAATTTTTTATGAAATTTTCCGTTTTTGTCCTGTAACTTAAAAACCATAGCAGCTAGAGTGAAATAATAAATTGCAAAAATGATCAGCAAAACAGCCCTACAATTCATTTAATTGGTCTGAAATTGTCAGATGACTCCTTATAGGGGTTATTGCCCTTAAATGACAATTTTGTTAAGAAATTTTCCATTTTTGTCCTGTAACTTGAAAACTATAGTTGCTAGATTAAAACTGTAAATTGCACAAATGATCAGCAATAGAAGCCCTTCAAATGATTGCTTAGTCCAAAAATTGCAAGATGACTCTTTATAGGAGTTATTGCCCTTTCATTATGAATTTGGACATATGAACAGTTTTTTAATTATAAATTAGTCTATAACACACCTATTAGTAGAGTAAAACTGTAAATTTCTAAAGTACCCTAAAGGACAATGCCTAAAAACCATTTAATTTTCAGAAATTGTGGATGGCACCTTATAGGAGTTATTGTATTTAACAAATTTTTTTAAAGAAAAGTTTAGTTTTTGCACAGTAACTTAAAAGCTATAACAACTAGACTGAAACTGTTAATTTCAAAAATTTTAATATAGTTTAAGTCATTTGGATTCCAGGTGAGCGATTACAGGCTCCTGGGAGCCTCTAGTTTATTAATCCCTGAATGATTGCAATAAAAACATCGATCTTCAAACACTGGAGGTTACATAATGACGCCATTTGCATTTTACGCAATACAGGTTACACATCTACCATTTTCGTATCTGTTTTAATTTTTATTCGGCCTATATAATTAATATAATACTACTAAAATAATTTATGTAAAAATTAATATCATAGCAACGTATACATATGGAAGTTTGTGAAAGAATAATGTTGGAATAGTATGAAAATGCCGCCATTGACAACAATCAACGGGACGAAAAAAACTCAATCCAGTCTGTATTAATGTATAATCTGCACCATTCCTTTCCAACTAAAATTAAAAGAAATAAAACGCACACAATACGACCCTAATTACAGTATAAATAAACTCAAACAATAGAATAAACTCAACAATTTTATTTTTGTAACTGGACATTTTTGAAAAAAGATAACACAAAAACTGTTAGTTTCCTCTGGAGTAATATATGACGTCAAATGGCGCGTGTCTCCATGACGATCAAATTTGTTTTCGATCCTCTGATAGAAAATATTTTCAAGCCAATCAAAAGTAATTATTCTCGCTTAATTTATTATCGCCGCCCAGGTGGGCGGCGATAGTCCTGGGCGGCGATATATTTGTATTCACTTTCGTTGCTAACGATGGATAAAGGAGAAAATATTTCTAAGTACACTTAGTTACCATAAATGAACAGAAATTTGCAACAAAAATGTCAATCATTTAACTTGAGTGAAAAAACAAGATGATAGCTAAGTTTCGACTGCAAAAATGCTTGGGCAATATCAAAGTTTCATGTAATAATAAATTTTTTGTTATTCCATTTACGGAAGTTAATAATAGAGGGAGACCATTTTTATGCTGGTTGTATATAATTCAGTGATAGTTCTATCGAAGAGCGTAGTTTTGAAAAATCGGAAACCAGAATAAAAGGCAATTTTGTTTATACAATTCCAGAGTATGCCAACATTTGTAAGATTCAATATATAAATGTTGTCAATTATTTCATTGAACAACTTAAATATTAGTTTTAATTCAAGTTTATTTGTGATTTAATATATGACAAAAGATTACATGTGTGCAAATTTAGAAATCGGCAATTCAAATTAGCCACAACAGCAGGACTTAGCTTTACATAGAACATGGGAGAAAAAGTTAAATGCCTTCTGTTTAGAAATTACAATTCTTTCTAAGCGAATGTTCATTAGATAGTCCTTAGAAATTGTGTGTTTTTAGTTCGATTGAAAATCTGAGATGTCTGCTACACAAGCTTTTATATTATATAAAAACAACTTGACTGTGATTATTTATTCTTCTGGTCCTCTACACATACAATTTTTTAATCCAATCTAAAAATTGAGATTATTTTCTCTAATAATTGCCATATTGTCGAGATGATATGTATTTTGCATTTAAGCAAATGCAAACAGATCGAAAAACGCATATTCAAGGTTCGAAACGTTTGATTATAATAAAGCCTCTAAGCAAAACACACTATTGGGTCTAAAGTATATGCTGTTAATGTATAATTTGAACAATATATTAACTTAAAGCTTTGATGCATTACAACATAATTGCAAAGAACATAAAAAATAACCTCTGTAACGTAGGTATAAAAATGCTTTAAAATGCATCCCGTAAAAAAATCGGCGGCGAACTGATGCTTTGCATCAAAAGTTTTCTTGTTTGTATTTAAATGAAGTTTTTATGTCTGTGTAGGTTACTTGTGAAATTGGGAAAAAGGTTAAAATTATACTTTTTTGGTTGCTATGGACTGACCAGTGAAATAAGGTGTAACATGCAAAAATAGAACTTATGTTTTGTTATGAACAGGAGAGAAAGTTGCTGATTGAGCAGGTGGAACAAGCACAGAAACTGCAGACAGAAGCTGAGAAAGAGGCTGATACAGCCATGTCACAGCTGGAAGAGTTCATTAATGAACAGGAAAGACTGGTGAGTTATTACCTCTGTTTTGAAGACTGCTGAGTTATTTCCCCTGTTTTGAAGACTGGTGAGTTATTTCCCCTGTTTTGAAGACTGGTGAGTTATTTCCCCTGTTTTGAAGGACTGATGAGTTATTTCCCCTGTTTTGAAGACTTGTGAGTTATTTCCAATGTTTTGCAAAATAATTCCAATTTCAATGTGTGTCACAGTGTAAATTTTGTGACACATTCCATTGCTAACTGTATCATTGCAGTAATTACATAAGACCCTAAGACTAGGAAGTTATTTTCCTTGTTTTGTATCCAACTTAATTATACCTGTAATAATAACATCTGTTCACATATGTCACCTAGGGAAGGATATTTAAATTCCTTGTGTTTACTAGCTTTTATTTGTTATTTTACAGTGTTGAGTGAAGTCTAAGGAGTTTTCTCCCTTTCTATGGCACATTACATAGTTTCTATACATTGGTTTATACTTTCTTTAAATTTCCACAACCCCCTTCTATTGTTTTCATCCTGCAATGAACACCAAAAAAAATCTTGTTAACATTTTAAAGTTTAATTTTTAATCAGAAAAGATATAGTAAATTTATAAATTTCAAATTTCAAATTCTTTATTGCAAATTACACCCATATGGGTCAAAGCAACATTATAACATTATAAACAAAAACAATAGGACACAAATACAAACATACTCGAAGTATAATAGTTATTATTCTGTAACAAAACAATACAATTTTGCCCCTAATGTGGGTCTCTTTCATTTTACCCTAATGTGGACCTCTAATATTTTACCCCTTATGTGAGCCTCTTTCATTTTGCCAATCGAGGCCCTTTATTAAGTAACTTTGATTAACATTTATTCAAAGGGTTAAATCAACAGTTTTATGTAACAGAACAATTTTGGAATAGAAAACTTTAATTAAACAATGTATAATAAATCTGGTGAACTATAGTATTTATAGAAAATAGTTTGTAACATTAGCAGTTGTGTATTTAGTGGACTTAATTATTGGACACAAGTTTGAGAACTTACATGTCCAGCCTATAAAGACACAATTCAGTAGGTGGGGCTGAATTGACCACCACCTTTTTTTTGGACACACAATAGTGCATTATTTTTTGTCCCAATTGGGTAAATTATTAGGGTTTGCATGAATGAAAGGAGAAATGTTTTCAATTCTATTTAATTTAATATTTAAATACCCCTAATTAGAAAAATAGTAAAAATTATTGTAAATTATGTTCCCTGAAATTTTGTGTAAATATATTATAAATTATTGTCTCCTCAAAATTGGAAAGACCTGTAAATATATTTTTAACAAATTCCCTAATTACAATAAAGACTTGATTTTTTTAATACAAGAATTATCTAATAAAAATGTAAGTGTTAAAGTTTATTGAAAATTTGAATACATTTCAATCCTGTCTGGTCATGGTTGAAAAAATATAAATATATGTCAAAACCTGTCCACTTCAATAAAATAAAAATGGACTAGGTGCCATAATAGTGTTGGCTTCCCCTTAAATAAAAAATAAAATCGGAACAATGGGAAACAATAGTGAATTATCTCTTCCTGAAAATTACCAGATGGCACCGCTGTTCCCGGTCCAGCGTCTTTATATTTACATAAACTGATGCATGTGCGTAACGCTATTAATTGACAATTAAATCTTACTGTAATAAATACGCGAATTTAACAATTTCTGCTTTAAAAGAAGAATGATCAAGAATTAAAAATAGAAATGCAAAACTTTCTGGAATAAAAATTAGTAAATTGAAAAGATTGTAATATATATACTTCTTTCGTAATTTTACTAATATGCATTCTAAGTTTCGAACATCGCCGTTTCACCGTGTTTCTTAAGAAAAAAAACAAAAAAAACCCAGATAATTTATAATAAAGGAGCAATATTTCCATACAAAAAATATATTCTCTTTCAATTTAAATATTTATAAGAAAGCATTGTTTAAAATCTGGTTACAATACCTATGTTACTCTACAGCCGCTGTACGGCAAGTGTAGGTGTCGTCCATTTCGATGTTAGAAAGGTTGAAGCAAAATATTTCAATGCCGTGAAAATAAGACTAAAAAGTATGTTAGTGCTGCTGAAATATCAATTGCTCGGGAATAATGGTAAAGAATTAAGTTCCTACAGTATAAACATGTATGCTCTCGTACAGATAAGAATAGGGGGGGGCTTGGTGGACATGTTTGCGCGAACTGTTTGTCAAATCTGTTGTAAAACGATAATAAATGTATTTCTTTTTTTTATGGCAGCGAGAAAGATCTTTAATGGGTTTTTTTTGAAGATTTAATATTGTTTTTTTCTTCTTTGTGAGTTTACAAACGCTGATATTACATTATAACCGGAAATTAACATGGACCGGCTACCACGGCGCCACCTGCACACGGGCGATAACTCACTACTTTTCCTAATTACCATAATAGTGTTGGCTTCCCCTTAAATAAAAAACTATAGGACACATTCTATAGTAGGGACCAGTATTTACTGTTATGTATGTACCAGAACTAATTAACAAGATTATATCAGGATTAAACACCAGATATTTGATGATAATTATGGCATGACATGTCAAATATATATAATAAACCTGTGAAGCACTCAGAATGAGGTCTGTTATGGGTACGTATTTTCAATAACAGTATTTTTAATTATACCCCTGCTGAGTCTTATTTAGTTAGAGTGTGTGTTTGTGTGACCATTTTTCATCATCATGATACCTGTCAGTAGTTTTGTATGATCATGCCCTAGTGTGGGATTCATTCTCAGACCTCTTGGACTCTTCAGTAACTTCCTATTTTTATCAACTTAGTCAATGTTAAGCTGTCTGTACCATTATCTGTAACAAATTTTTCTCGGCAATGATAAATGATGCAATACTAAAATTTTGTCAGGAGCTTGATATTCTCATGCCATATTGTAGGATTAATTTTCAGATTTCTCAGACTCCTACTTCCTGTTTAGTCAATTTCAGCTATCTGTAACCATTTTTCGTCACATTTTTCTCAGAATCATAACATGATCATACAGTATTGCACAATTGCATTTTAGGTATCATATTACAAGTAAGTCTTTCTTTATATACTGTAAAAAAAAAATTTTTTTCGTGGTGATTTAATTTTCGCTATATTTGCAGTAAAAGTTAAAACACGTAAATAAAAACGCATGAAATATTAGGACAAATGATGAGTTATTCATTCTGATTACGGACCGTGAATATTACATTACGCCAAAATAAACTCGCACGGTTTTTTGACAAAAACGCTATATTTTCCCCTGCGAAAAAAACATTTATACAGTATAACATTCATTTTAAGGTGGTTTCTACATGTCTTTACAAACCCCCCACTGGGGCCTCAATTAATTCAGTTCTGTTTATTATGGGCACCCCCTGTTGGGCCTCATTTAATTCAGTTCTGTTTATCACATTGCAGTTTGGACACCCCCACTTGGGCCTCAATTCAGTTCTGTTTATTACATTCGAGTTTGGGCCTCAATTTATTCAGTTCTGTTTATCACATTGGAGTTTAGACACCCCCACTTGGCCCCAACTAATTCATTTCTGTTGATCACATAGAGTTAACACTTTAATTTATTTTACAATAGGACAAAATTATACAATAACATTTATAATAAATATTGTCAAATGTATAGATACATTGATAATTAATGGGATCTGTTGTTCAGTTGTAATTATTTTATGTTACAAAATTTAAACATATTGGGTTTGGATGTTCCAATTATATTTTTCATTTGAGAATTGTCACTTGTATATGAATGCTTTTCCCGTGTTTTTGACTTGAGATTGGTCACTTATATGTTAATGGATTCACATATTGTTTATTTAAGAACTTTTGACAGGACCAATGTGAATGTTTCATACCTGTTTAGATGATACATAAGTTTGAATTTTTGGGGGATTTTGGATTTGTGTTCAACAAATTAATGTCAATTTAGAAGAGGAAATATTTATCACTTTATAACTGTGATAGTAGTGAGCAGTCTCATTCTATTGGCTGTATTAGGATTCAACGATAGATTCTACATAATATTTTAATTTGCTAATTTTACAGTTGTCACTATTGGTCATTTATTCTTCAGTAGGAAGATATTGGATGTATGATTACTGTTGACTCTCTTGTCTATTATACTGACACCTCCCCTTGTTACATTGGAGGGAGCAACGATGTTATGTCATTAGAGACAAGTACTTAATTTATTCTAGTATTCCTATTACCAGTGATATTACATGGTTATAAAGTGTAGGAAATTGACCTAAATTTGTGTTTGTGTTTGTTTTTTTGTTGCATATGGAAGTAGCATGTAATGCATGTTTGGAAGGAAAATTATAAGTCTGGATTTCTATTCAAATATATCTTTCTAATTATCTGAAAATCTGCTTGAAATTGTTGAAATATAAGAATTATACCATAAGTGAAAATAGTTATATGTGTAATCTTGTCAAGTTTCTACAGAATCATCTGTATGTTTTTAGACATAGCAGATTTCTTGGATCAAACAAGTACTTTAATTAAACTATAATCTTGTCAAGTTTCTACAGAATCATCTGTGTGTTTTTAGACATAGCAGATTTCTTGGATCAAACAAGTACTTTAATTAAACTATAAACTATGTATCCAGCTATTAAAGATTCCAAATTTCTTCTGAAAGGACTCAAAATAGCAAAGGTATATTAGACTGTACAGGGAGAACATAAATGAACGTCAGATAGGACCTGGGCTGGGTAGATTGATGGGCTTTAGGGACCGGTCATGACAGGTCTGGGGACATTAATGGGCTTCAGCCTCAGGGATCAGATATTACCTGGGCTGGGTACATTGATTGGCTTTAGGGATCAGGTGTGACAGGTCTGGGGACATTAATGGGCTTCAGGGATCAGATATTACCTGGGCTGGGTACATTGATGTGCTTTAGGGATCAGGTGTGACAGGTCTGTGGACATTAATGGGCTTCAGGGATTAGATATTACCTGGGCTGGGTACATTGATGTGCTTTAGGGATCAGGTGTGACAGGTCTGTGGACTTTAATGGGCTTAAGTGATCACATATTACCTGGGCTGGGTACATTGATGGGCTTTAGGGATCAGGTGTGACAGGTCTGGAGAAGTTATTGGGCTTCAGGGATCACATATAATTGGGGCTCGGGACACATATTACCGGAGCTGTGTGCTGGTTTGACCTGAAACAGTTCTAAAATTAGACAGTAATATATATATTTTTATTATGAATTGATAGTCACATGACCTTCTGCTGTAAATATGTAGGGGTAACTTCATTTTCATTGTGATCACTGTATATTTAAAATAATTTCCCCAAACAAATGCTTTTGAGAATGCAAAAGAGATTTGTGTCTACACTAATCATTAATATTACCCCAAAGCTAAACTTATCTAGAAGCAAATAGCGAAAATTACCAAATATTTATAAGTTCTTAAAATAGTTAAAATTTTGCACTTTTATAAAAGCTATAAAGGCATGGAAATAAAACTCAGCATTTGTTTTTATTTCCTGCAATTACAGCACAGTTATTAAAATTAAAGCAGTATTGACAAATTTAAAGTCATGTAATAAGTTGGTTGACAGCATATAGCTACTAGCTAAAGATTTCTCCTAAAAAAAATCCCTCAATCCCTGAAAACTAACATGAAAGACACATAAACTTGTGTTTAAGAATTGACTTTTGTTTTGAGAAATTCAGGCCTTGTATTATCAGAACATTAAAAAACAACTTAACCAATGGTTTTATTTCTCTGGATAAAAAACTCTGAATGTTATCTATCATACATTACAGGAAGATGAAGAGGAGGGCAAGCGCACTGACATAGTTAAGGCAGTGACACGTCCAACACGTCATAAACCAGATGAAGCTGGAGACAGGAAGTCTGTATCCTCAGATACCCAAACTCAAAAGGAACCAGAAAATGTGAAGAAACCAGAAGAAACACAGTCTGAAGAACATACAGAACCGGAATTATCCAGATTGATGCAGCAGACAGATGATGCCAAGGTAAAAGCCATTGTTTTGATTGGATAATATAATTATGACAAAACAAACTGGTCCTAGAGTAGTGCAGTAGATAGCATAGGTTTATTTGTAAAATCAATGGTAGCAATAATGATATGGTCACTAGTCTCCCTGGTCCGGCTATGTTGGATGTCCCTCAACTGGCACATTTTAATGGTAATAAGTTTCCTACCAGCTTCGCTGAAGGGGACTATAAGTTTGGACTCCATCTGTCAGTCCTTCACACATGTTTCCAGACTTTTTTCGAAACGCTTGTAGATATTTAGTTGATATTTGGTATGTGAGCCAACCAGGATGATTTATAGATCAGGCGCGAATATTGTTCCGGTCCAATGATTTTTTTAAAGAAATTATGGCCTTTGGACTTAAAAATTACTAAAAAATAAAAAAAATTTCTGACTTTTTTCTAAACCCTTGCAGATATTAAACTGATATTTGGTATGTGAGTGACCCATGATGAGTTACAGATCAAATAAGAATATTGTTCCGGTCTAATGATTTTTGATGAAATTATGGACCTTGGACTTGGAAAATTTATTTGCCAGTAGGGGACTAAGTATTGCCTGAGCAATACTATTTACAATTGTTTAGTGTAAACTGGCAGTGAAATTTAATATGTAAAAATCTTCAGTTTTCGAATACCGTGCACTGCTGTTTTCTGCATGTCAGATTGATCTCCCTTCCTGGTGGTATGGTTTACTTAAATTTGTTAATTTTTTGTGTTACATTATGTTTTATAGCTTTTTAACAATTCCTTGATATAAAACAATTTGTGAAGAATATTGTAAATTTTTATATTTCAAACAACAATTCTGCTTTTTTTGAAAATGTAGAATTGTGTGTAAAAACTACAGAAAAGTTGTCTATTATGTTTTAAGTCTCAACGGCAAAGATCTGAAACGTTAAGCGTGGATTCTGACATTGCCCCTTGGATGAAAGTGTCCAATCGTTCTGAGGTATTGGATACTCCTGATTTGAAGATGAAGTCTAAGCAGAGTTATCGCTCACGCAGTGAATTACATAGATCATCGAGCGAAAGGATTAAATCAGAACGAGTAAGGTCAGGCAGACTTCAATCAGAACCTAGCGATCCCTTGATATCTGATGTCTCACCTGGGAAGGACTTTGATGAACAAGATGAGGCTGACCTCGATGCTGATAATGAGATCTTTGCCAATTACATCAAGTCATCACAAGACGTTCAATCAGTTTCACAAAAAAACTTGAAATCAAAAAATTCACATAATCAATCATCTAGAAAAAAATTATCAAAAGCAGAATCATTTAATGATGGAATCAGACATGGTCAAAGGTCAGATCAGGAAGATATTGAAATTAGCCAATCAAAAATTGGTCAGAAGAGTCGGACGTCAAAGCAACACAGATCAAGAAGGTCATCCTTAGAACTTTCAGCAGAACAGGAATCTAGACGAGGCTCTGTTATATCAGGTGTGATGTCAGACAGAGAGCATTCATCCAGTAATGAGAGATCCAGACAGAAGATTCTCCATTCAAGAGATTCTAGAAGAAGTTCATTAGTTTCAAGAACACCTTCTGTCAGTGATATACACAAAGTGATGGAATCTGATGAAGAACTTGATAATGATTTCCTTATAAAGGTTCAGAGTAAGGGAAAGTCTCAAAAATCAAAACACAATCATGATCTTGATTCTACTACTGGAAGAGAAACAGCTCCACCCCAGCATAAACAGGTTTGAACCAGATTGACTGGTTTGGACTAATCTTTAACCTTCACTTAATTGTTGTACAAAGTCACAGAGATTTATAACCTTCACTGTTGTTGTCTTTTTCAGATTTTGTATCTAAAAATGCATGTAAAAATCTCAATAGTAAATAAAATAAAAGTTCGTGAACATTAATACATTTATGGATTCCTTATCATAAAAATCAATATTCTCCTTTTAACCCAAACTTACAATTACGCTCAGTTAATATTGCCCTGGGAATAATGACTATGGCATCTAACTCAGTTAATGTTGCTCTAGGAGAAATGAACTATTGCATTTCAGCTGAGTTAATACTGCCCTGTGAGGAATCTCCTATTGACCTGTGAGAAATGAACTATGGCATTTCAGTTTAGTTTATACTACCCTGAGCAGAATGAACTATTACATCTCGGCTTAGTATATATTGCCCCGAAAGGCAAATATTTTCTGGACTAGAAGTCTGTATGGACTAATTGGTATTTTCTCTGTATGAATTATAAAAAAACTCATTCATTGACAGCCAAAATGTATGAACATTATGGTCCACTAAGAAAGTATTGGTCTATAATGTTGAACCTTATGGTCCACTAAGAAAGTATTGGTCTATAATGTTGAATCTTATTGTCCACAAAAAATTGGTCTGTAATGTTGAACCTTATGGTCCACTAAGAAAGTATTGGTCTATAATGTTGAACCTTATGGTCCACTAAGAAAGTATTGGTCTATAATGTTGAACCTTATGGTCCACAAAGAAAGTATTGGTCTATAATGTTGAACCTTATGGTCCACAAAGAAAGTATTGGTCTATAATGTTAAACCTTATAGTCCACAAAAAATTTGTCTGTAATGTTTCAGTTTTATATTTGAAGTACTGTATACCATCATTTTATTAAAACAAAACAAAAAAAGACAAAAACAGACAGACAGACAACCTTTATTTCCACCATATTTTGTGTCTGCTAATGTACAATAAAAAAGGGGGGATTCACTGTTATTAACTGTTATCTGTCAAGAACCATAACTCTGTAAGATTACTTAATAAGGAACCATAACTCTAAATGATTTCTCAATAAGGAACCATAACTCTATAAGATTACTTAATAAGGAACCATAACTCTGTAAGATTACTTAATTAGGAACCATAACTCTGTAAGATTACTTAATAAGGAACCATAACTCTAAATGATTTCTTAATAAGGAACCATAACTCTGTATTATTTCTATTCACTTTTCATTTTTGTTTCAGCTTTACATTTGACAACACAGTTGTTTTATTATGTTAAATCACATTTAATAGTTTGCTTATACAGTTGCAGTTGAATCACTTGTAGCACATCTTCAGGCCATCAGGATAGATTAAAATTTTTCCACAAATTTATACCCATTGTATTATAATTTAGTTAATTTTAATTGCACGGTCAGTTTGGAACTAATGTGTGTCTACAGACTATGTGGATAAGAAATAATTTACAAGTTATAAATCTGTTTTATAGACTGAACATATATTCCTGTTACTCAGACACCATGTGAGTTTCTTTGCCAGTATGAACCTCAGTCAAATGAAATAATTTTGTAATTCTGTTTAAATTTTTTTTTTTGGTTAAATTATAAAAAATGTATATTTTGGGTGATATTTGTGTATTGAGTGATATTTGTGTATTGGATGATATTTGTGTATTTGGGTAATATTTGTATATCTTTTTCATTCAGGTAAAAGAGATGAATTCCCGTATGACAGGAGCAATGTCAGCGCCCCCTGCCATAGAGGATGGTGTTGAGGTAACAGACAAGGTAGGTTACTCTGTTACGTAGCAATGTTGTTTGTTAAGTAATCTTTTGATATATGCTGGATACATTTATAATTTTTTTATTGACAATATTATTTCTGATATCAAAAAAGTTGATATGTTCATCCTAGTATTATG
Source organism: Limnoperna fortunei (assembly GCA_944474755.1). Classification (NCBI taxonomy): domain Eukaryota; kingdom Metazoa; phylum Mollusca; class Bivalvia; order Mytilida; family Modiolidae; genus Limnoperna; species Limnoperna fortunei. The sequence continues at coordinate 52,972,107 of OX104123.1, forward strand.
AATGAATTTGTCACTTTATAGAGTAAAACATCTAACATTAACCTGATCGATACATATAATACGATTGATAAATACATAACAAATATCATTAACTTTGTTTAATTTGAACTATTGCATGACTATGATACAATTATTTAAACAAAGACCACAATAATTTGTACTTTGTAGCAAATTCTTGTTGATGAAGAGGTATAATACATGTTGTAAAACACCCAATTGATGTCGTATATACAGAATATCTTACTTCCTGTGGATTCATTTGACTTTGTGGACATATTTATGTCATTAGTTGTTTCCAGGATTTCCTCATTATAACATGCAGGATTCCTTTGGTATTGGAATTCATTGCAGCCTATTCCTCTTAATTGAATAACCAATTTTTCAGAGAAAATTATGCAATTAACTGAAATATCCAATAAACAGAAAATAAGAAGTTTTCACTTTAACTGTCTAATTAAAAGCTGTGTTGATTCATTAAAACATTTATGTGACTCTTTAATATTATCTTGTAACAACAACTATAATATAAAATAAGACATGCTTTATTGGTAGACACTGTTATTACCTCGTTAGGAAAATGACACTTTTTACAAATTAAGGTATCCGACCCATAATTGAAGTCAGCGCTTAAATTTATATTTCGACCAAGAAATACATCTTAATTTAAATCAATGTATTGCAAGTTAATGATACAAATTAAATATCTTGTTTTACTTTGTGTCAATGTTAAAATTTTTGGTAAAAAAAAGTTAGTTACTCAAATAGTATTTCCGATGTTTGCCGAACATTACAGAGGTCTGCTCCATTGAAATACAATGGACATCCGGGACATCAAATATGATCATGTGGTCAATTATGGTCCGGATACCTTAATATGTCCATTACTTGATAATTTTATGCAATAAACAGGAAATTTTTAATTTCTTAAGATTTTTTATGCAACTAACATAAATTTTTTACATGGAGAGTATAGAAAATGGTTGGGTGCTTTAAAGTCTTATGCATTTAAGAGAAAAATGCAATTAACATATATGCGATTAAGTGAAATCAACTGTATTAACAAATGATAATGAATCCACTAATTCTATTCTTATACCAGAAATGTCATATTTATACTTGCTTCGTATCACTAATAGAAAGTATAATGTAGATGTTGCACATGTAAACATCCAATCAAAATCATTGAAGTAGAATGTAGATGTCACACAACTTGACATCCAATCAAAATTATTGTTACATCTATGTTGTAGTACAATGTAGATGTTACACAACTTGACATCCAATCAAAATTATTGTTACATCTATGTTGTAGTAGAATGTAGATGTTACACAACTTGACATCCAATCAAAATTATTGTTACATCTATGTTGTAGTAGAATGTAGATGTTACACAACTTGACATCAAATCAAAATCTGTGTAACATCTATGTTACAGTACAGTGTTCAGTATTTGAATTTCATGATTGTTTTTTTTCTTTTTATTAGTCATGATGAAGTCAAAAGAAAAAAAATGAAAAATATCATTTTCATTGCCCTTCTGTTTGAATTTAAAGTTTGCATCTGGGTGTTTGTTTAGCCGAGTTTCAATGAAGTTGAACTCGGCTATTGTTATGATGATGGCGGGCGGCTGGGTGGGCGGGCGTTCGTCAACAATTGGTTTCCGGACCATAACTCAGAAAGTTGTGAACCGATTTTAATGAAACTTTAGGATATTGCTACATACCATAAGAGGAGGAACCCTATTGATTTTGGGGTAAATCCGTTCAAGGTCAAGGTCACAGCAACAGAAAAACGTTAGAAAATTTCTTGAATTAGTGGTTTCCGGACCATAACTCAAAAAGTTCTCACCCAATTTTATTGAAACTTTGGGATATTATTACATGCCATAACAGGAGGAATCCTATTGATTTTGGGGTAAATCCGTTCAAGGTCAATGTAACATCGACAGAAAAACGTTTGAAAATTTCTTGAATTAGTGGTTTCTGGACCATAACTCGAAAAGTTCTTAACCAATATTATTGAAACTTTGGGATATAGTTACATACCATAAGAAGAGGAACCCTATTGATTTTTGGGTAAATCCGTTCAAGGTCGAGGTCACAGCGACAGAAAAACGTTAGAAAATTTCTTGAATTATTGGTTTCCGGACCATAACTCAAAAAGTTCTCAACCGATTTTAATGAAAGTTTTGGTTAATAAAATACGGCAACTCAGCTTTTGCACCCCTGTGCATATCGATTTTTTTATTTATGTTATTATATTTTGTTGCATGTTTACTCCAGAGATTTTGAGTGACTGTTCCCCATTATTATTTTGTTATATCCGTGAGTGGCATAAAATATTTTTGATTTTGACTTCCAGGAGGGAATATATAACAGACAGGTATAAATGTGTGTTTGTAATGATGTGACTTTAACATCCTGATATTCTCCATTTGTGTAGATTAAGGGCATATAGATGCTTTGTCTTTAGCTGGCTTGCTGACATTCTTTTATGTTCCCCAGTATTGTTTTGGTCCATTAAGATGCTGAAATTTTCTTACTAAATAATCTATCAAATGTCTTCTTCAGATACAGACAAAAAAGAAGACCCAAAAATTGACCTATATTTTGACCCCCCTAAATTATGTGTCTGACATATTGATTGGAGGATAAAAATGGTTACTGCCATTGTGTTTATGTACAGTAACATGGAAATTATCAGAATTTGAGGGCCTTGTTGTCTGGATAGTCATGGGGGGGGGAAGTATCAAAATATGAGGGCCTGATTGTCTGTACAGACAAAGGGAAAGTATCAGAATGTATCTTAACCTTAAAATAATGGTGAGAATTTGAATCTGTAAACTGGTCTGACTCAGTAACAGGGGGCGGGGGGTATAAGAATGTAAACTGGCCTTACTCATTAATAGGGATGGTATAGGAATGTAAACTGGCCTGACTCAGTAACAGGGAGGGTATAAGAATGTATTGTGTGTTATCATGCTTTACAACTTAATGCTTCAAGTAAAGAAACAATTTGGCTAATGCTTTTTGTTGTTGATGATATAGTTTTAACTGGTGTTCAGTCAAGATTCATGTTTCCATGGCAATGACAGACTCCATATGACTACTAATACAATGATGAATTTTATAAAACAAAATTCTGTGACAGATTTATTACATATCAAATTGATTCAATGTCAAACATATTACATCTTTTGAATTAGAAATTTGTATCAAGATCAAAGTCACCCAGACCAGGAAGCAAGGGAGATAACTCTCAATTATTACAGGCAGCTATGTCATCCGCCTATGCCATTGAAGAAATGTCAGAAAGTAACAGTGCAAAGTCAAGGTCACCTCCGCCAAGGTCAGCATCCAGGTCACCAGGTCAATATAGGTCAGCATGGCATACACCACGGGGTGAGAAACCATTATCTGCTAGAAGCATGAGTTCTAGGAGAGATAACTCCCCAGGAAAAATGATGTCAAAAAGAGAGAAAACTCCACGGATAGCATGTACACCAGAAAACTCATTTGAAAAATCATTACCGCCAACTCAAGCAGAGGCTTTTAACAATCTGAAACAAATGATTGCCGATGAAAATTTGTCTTCACTCCAAATGAGAACATTAGAATCAGTTAGAGTAGCCCTGCAGCAAATTAATGAAGACCAAGAAAATCTGACCAATCAGCAACTAGAGAGAACATTGACAATAATCTCATTGGCTAGTCAATTGACTGAGGAATCTTTACAACTTGGAGTTTTCCCAGACAGTATATTTGAAACATTTGCTGCACTGAACTCCCGTGCTTTGTCAGAGTTGACCCACGGAGAGGACGACTACAGCATCACTGATGATACTACACCTGACTTCTTACGGCCTATCACCAAAACATCAATAGGGGATGAGGTTTGTTACCATGGCAACCTCAATAATATCACAGTCTGTGTTCTTCCTCTCACTGTTTTTATTACATCATTTTACCTACCAGATTAAATTTTTTAAAAAATGTTTGCCACTTACACCTGTGACACAATAACTATTATACTCTGTAACATAACAATTGAAGGCATTATCTTGGTGGACATTGAAGCTGGAATCCTGTAGTAAGCAAGTGGAAGCTGGGACTAGATCAGAAATTTCCCACTAAATCTAAAAGTGGGAATAAAGTGAGAAGTTTCTTTTCCCCTCTTCCCCATTGTCCACCAACTTTTTTCTAATACACAGCATGTTTCAGGACTTACCATTCAAACGCTAAAAAATTAAATGCCAACACAAAAAAACTAAATAATGGTGACTATGAACCATATCTAATACACATTAACATCAGTTTGAGCACAGATGATGTATATTAACAAGGTTATTTTATCATATTTAAGTCAAAGTGTTTTGTATAAGACACAGATGTTCAAGTAAATACTATATTCTGTCTCTGAGATTTTTTCTTCAATGATGCAATACATCACAGTAATCCCCTACAGCTTTTCTTAAGAATCATTATCAATATTATTTATTCTAACCACTGATTTTAATGCAGTTTTTTAATTGCCAAGATATATAAATTAGAATTGCATTTTTCCTTGTATCTTAAATTACAGTAATTTGTTTATGATTAATGAGTTATTTCCCCTTTCTGACAGTGTATTACTTTTATGACTAGTCAAAACTCCTATGATTAATGAGTTATTTCCCCTTTCTGACAGTATATTACTTTTATGACTAGTCAAAACTCCTATGATTAATGAGTTATTTCCCCTTTCTGACAGTGTATTACTTTTATGACTAGTCAAAACTCCTATGATTAATGAGTTATTTCCCCTTTCTGACAGTGTATTACTTTTATGACTATAGTCAAAACTCCTATGATTAATGAGTTATTTCCCCTTCTGACAGTGTATTACTTTTATGACTAGTCAAAACTCCTATGATTAATGAGTTATGTCCCTTTCTGACAGTGTATTACTTTTATGACTAGTCAAAACTCCTATGATTAATGAGTTATTTCCCCTTTCTGACAGTTTATTACTTTTATGACTAGTCAAACCTCCAAATCATAGTAATTTGTTTGTATAACTTGTAATTTTTTAACATAAAAAATATTTTAAACATGTTCTAGTTTTTAAAGAATTTGAGATCAACCAAACATAAACCTTTGTTTTAAAAGGAAAACAATTTATGAACAATTCAAGAAAAATAATGAATGAAATGTTGTTTCAAATTACTGTAAGGCACAAGAACCATCCCTTCTTTTTAGAGGTTTTATTGAATTTGGATAGCCAATAGCACCAGTAAAAAGTTTCTAATTCTTGAATTTGTTTTTCAAAGAACTTGTTCATTAATCATAAAATCATTTCAGACACCAATTAAAATTAAAATTTAATTGTTGTGTCATTTTCCACAGAAAGTGATATCATTTCTCCAAGAGTTATCCCACCTAAGCTTAAAATCCTTGCCACCGTTGGACAGTATTTTGACATCATCACAGTCACAGCGGACTTACACGAGAGAAAAAAGCAGTGCATCGATTAGTCGATATAAACCACCTTCAGCACCTCATAGAATGGTGTCCTACTTAGAAGACAGGGCTACAACCTTTGACACTGAAGCTACTGCAGGGTCGTCTCGTATGAATACTGTTACATCATTGGTTTCTAAGCAACCATCAAGAAAACATACAAAGATTCTCCGATCCCGAGGAGTTGATGTCCAGACTTATGACTATCTTGACATGGAGGTATCTGTGGAGTGACCTTTGAACCCAAACCTTGCCCAAACAACAATTGACCCTAACATTAAACATTCAACTAACTCAACAGTCTAATATTTCTGTTGTGTTCTATTAATAGCATTTTGTCACAAGTTCTGTTTCAGGTGAATGTTTTAACATATAAGACTTCAACAAATATCATTGTCACAAGTTCTGTTTCAGGTGAATGTTTTAACATATAAGACTTCAACAAATATCATTGTTATTGTCACATGTTCTGTTTCAGGTTAATGCTTCAACAAATATCATTGTGATTTTATTATATGTACAAATATTAATAGATAGATTAATAGAGAAAAAAACCAAGAAGGGAATTTTTGACTGTTAATTCTGTAAAATAATTTTTTTAGTAATCAAATTTTGTTGGTACATTTAAAGGTATTCTATACCCTAAAGAATAATTCTATAACAAGAAAAATAAACAAATAACATGTGTGTCATTATTTTGAAGAACATTTGTTTCTAGTTTGTCATGTGTTTTTCATTGTTTTAACATGTTTTTATTAAGGGAGCAAGCTGGTGCCCCCATTTGGGAACCACACCCTAGGTTTTTATTAAGGGAGCAAGCTGGTGCCCCCATTTGGGAACCACACCCTAGGTTTTTATTAAGGGAGCAAGCTGGTGCCCCCATTGGGAACCACACCCTAGGTTTTTATTAAGGGAGCAAGCTGGTGCCCCCATTGGGAACCACACCCTAGGTTTTTATTAAGGGAGCAAGCTGGTGCCCCCATTTGGGAACCACACCCTAGGTTTTTATTAAGGGAGCAAGCTGGTGCCCCCATTGGGAACCACACCCTAGGTTTTTATTAAGGGAGCAAGCTGGTGCCCCCATTGGGAACCACACCCTAGGTTTTTATTAAGGGAGCAAGCTGGTGCCCCCATTGGGAACCACACCCTAGGTTTTTATTAAGGGAGCAAGCTGGTGCCCCCATTTGGGAACCACACCCTAGGTTTTTATTAAGGGAGCAAGCTGGTGCCCCCATTGGGAACCACACCCTAGGTTTTTATTAAGGGAGCAAGCTGGTGCCCCCATTGGGAACCACACCCTAGGTTTTTATTAAGGGAGCAAGCTGGTGCCCCCATTTGGGAACCACACCCTAGGTTTTTATTAAGGGAGCAAGCTGGTGCCCCCATTTGGGAACCACACCCTAGGTTTTTATTAAGGGAGCAAGCTGGTGCCCCCATTGGGAACCACACCCTAGGTTTTTATTAAGGGAGCAAGCTGGTGCCCCCATTGGGAACCACACCCTAGGTTTTTATTAAGGGAGCAAGCTGGTGCCCCCATTGGGAACCACACCCTAGGTTTTTATTAAGGGAGCAAGCTGGTGCCCCTATTGGGAACCACAGCCTAAGTTTTTATTAAGGGAGCAAGCTGGTGTCCACATTGGGAACCACACCCTAGGTTTTTATTAAGGGAGCAAGCTGGTGCCCCCATTGGGAACCACACCCTAGGTTTTTATTAAGGGAGCAAGCTGGTGTCCACATTGGGAACCACACCCTAGGTTTTTATTAAGGGAGCAAGCTGGTGTCCACATTGGGAACCACACCCTAGGTTTTTATTAAGGGAGCAAGCTGGTGCCCCCATTGGGAACCACACCCTAGGTTTTTATTAAGGGAGCAAGCTGGTGCCCCCATTATGAACCACACCCTAGGTTTTTATTAAGGGAGCAAGCTGGTGTCCCCCCTTGGGAACCACACCCTAGGTTTTTATTAAGGGAGCAAGCTGGTGTCCCCCATTGTGAACCACACCCTAGGTTTTTATTAAGGGAGCAAGCTGGTGTCCCCCCTTGGGAACCACACCCTAGGTTTTTATTAAGGGAGCAAGCTGGTGTCCCCCATTGTGAACCACACCCTAGGTTTTTATTAAGGGAGCAAGCTGGTGTCCACATTGGGAACCACACCCTAGGTTTTTATTAAGGGAGCAAGCTGGTGCCCCCATTAGGAACCACACCTAAGGTTTTTATTAAGGGAGCAAGCTGGTGCCCCCATTGGGAACCACACCCTAGGTTTTTATTAAGGGAGCAAGCTGGTGCCCCCATTGGGAACCACACCCTAGGTTTTTATTAAGGGAGCAAGCTGGTGCCCCCATTGGGAACCACACCCTAGGTTGGAATGTTTGGCTTGTTTACTTTGACCATTGATACTTACTTTTATTGTACACAGGGAAATATTGTTCACGTGAAATTCACTTGAAATCAGGATTAACGTGAATTTCACATGAAAATTCTGAAAAATGAGAATTTATTTCTAAAGTATTTATAGAATTGCATGAAAGTTAAAGAACATTAAAAATGATGAGAACATTTTTTCACGTGAAATTCACATTAATTTCATGTAAAATTCACGTGAACAAAATTTCCCTGTGTACAATCACTTTATAAGCTAAGTAAACAGAGGTGTTAAAGCTTTACCTCAGGGTGTTCTCAATTCCATCATTTATTTATAATTATTACCAGTTTTCTTGTCGTAAGTCTGGGGTTTTCATCTGGTACTTCTTTCAAAAGTAACAACTGAACACCATATCTGTAAAACTGTTGCAAAATTAAAACTAACATCATTCTGATGAAAGGGAGATAACTCAAATTACTACTTTAACAAACTATGTCAAAAAATTGTTACAATGCCATTCTTAGTTTTATAAAAATTCATTATTTATCCGAGATCATTTTTACTTCTTAATTTGTACTTGTATATTGTCTTTGTACCTGTATATTGTCCTAAATAGTTATCAGATTCTGTATAAGTTATGATTCAATTGAAATTAACTTATACCTTGTATTTATCAGATTCTGTATAAGTTATGATTCAATTAAAATTAACTTATACCTTGTATTTATCAGATTCTTTATAAGTTATGATTCAATTGAAATTAACTTATATCTTGTATTTATCAGATTCTGTATAAGTTATGATTCAATTGAAATTAACTTATACCTTGTATTTATCAGATTCTGTATAAGTTATGATTCAATTGAAATTAACTTATACCTTGTATTTATCAGATTCTGTATAAGTTATTATTCAATTGAAATTAACTTATACCTTGTATTTATCAGATTCTGTATAAGTTATGATTCAGTTGAAATTAACTTATACCTTGTATTTATCAGATTTTTTATAAGTTATGATTCAATTGAAATTAACTTATACCTTGTATTTATCAGATTCTGTATAAGTTATGATTCAATTGAAATTAACTTACACCTTGTATTTATCAGATTCTTTATAAGTTATGATTCAGTTGAAATTAACTTATACCTTGTATTTATCAGATTCTTTATAAGTTATGATTCAGTTGAAATTAACTTATACCTTGTATTTATCAGATTCTTTATAAGTTATGATTCAATTGAAATTAACTTATACCTTGTATTTATCAGATTCTGTATAAGTTATGATTCAGTTGAAATTAACTTATACCTTGTATTTATCAGATTCTTTATAAGTTATGATTCAATTGAAATTAACTTACACCTTGTATTTATCAGATTCTTTATAAATTATGATTCAGTTGAAATTAACTTATACCTTGTATTTATCAGATTCTTTATAAGTTATGATTCAGTTGAAATTAACTTATACCTTGTATTTATCAGATTCTTTATAAGTTATGATTCAATTGAAATTAACTTATACCTTGTATTTATCAGATTCTGTATAAGTTATGATTCAGTTGAAATTAACTTATACCTAGTATTTATCAGATTCTTTATAAGTTATGATTCAATTGAAATTAACTTATACCTTGTATTTATCAGATTCTGTATAAGTTATGATTCAATTGAAATTAACTTATACCTTGTATTTATCAGATTCTGTATAAGTTATGATTCAATTGAAATTAACTTATACCTTGTATTTATCAGATTCTGTATAAGTTATGATTCAATTGAAATTAACTTGTATTTTACGTTTCCATTAATGTTTCTTCTCTAGTATGCAGCTTATGAGATAAGAAATAGTTCTGACAGTTTGTTGAGGTAATACGAAAATTGTTTTTCTTTCTAGACTCAGACCTCTCCCCTTCCACAAACACAAGCTACCAAACCTGACACCCCCGAATCCGGACGTGAAGTATCTGCTAAAAGCCGTGCCTCTTTAAGAAGCCAGTACAAAGCTAAATTGGAAGAAACACGTCAGGCAGTGGAAGAAAGAAGGTCCAAATCACCTGCCATTTCTATACCTTCCCAGAGATCCCTTGAGGATGACCAGTTGATTGATGAAGACGATGACGATGTGGCACTTCCAGATGGTGAGTTTTCCATATTTTATATCATGTAAGGGTATATATATATATTAATAAAAATGGAGTTACTTCACTCAACTACCACAACTTTTAGGAAGATGTCTATTTTATAGTCACTTTGGTTATTTTTATACACCTGTTTAAGAAAGCGTCATGTTATGGAATACCCATGGCAGGTTGCGTCCTCAGCGATATCAGTTCTCCAACTCAAACAGTTATTGTCTGATCTTCATTAAACTTAGGGACAAATGTTTTTGGTCATAATATCTTGACTAAGATTGATAACCAGCCAAATTGCTTCAGCCATTCCAGAGTTATGGCCCTTTATTTATACAGAATAGGGCAAATTTTTGATTAGCGTATTTGGAGCACTGGTACTTGTTATGAAATGTGTAAAACAAATTGACCTTTGAGAGTGTTTCAGTGTTAAAATAGGAAACTACCATGTTGGCAACAGTATAACAACATTATAGGAAAAAGTAAGCCCTCATGGTACACTGAATTCAGCAAGCCAAGGGGAGACAATTTATGAATCTCTCCATTTTCAATTACTATGACAATAACTTAAAAGCTGCAGTTTATCAGTGCCTTTCTGGGGTACATACAGATAAATATGTGGTCCTTTTTACAGCTTTATTTTTATGTCCAAATCTAACAGTTTAACAGCAACTCTGTTGTTTTCCAAGTACTGATGATCTGGTATTGATTTATTGTTTTACACAAGACATGCTTATGATTTAAATGTTTTTTGTATTGTTTTTGTTCCATCCCAACAATTTTGGTTTGCCATTTTCCCCACCTTCAACCTTCAGTATTACTTATATTGCACTCAGTAAATAAAAAAAATTATATTCCAGAAATCTACCCCAATATCTGTGTCTGATGTTCTGTTTAACATCATTTTCAGCTGGTATTGAAGCTGTACTATGCATCGTTTTTCTTGTGGAAGGAATTAGAATTACCAAATCTTCAACCTCTGGTAGTAAATAAGACCCCGTTTACACTATGAACAAAAATACATTGATCTTCTTTAAATCTATCTTAAAAAGACTGGTTTGCATTTACACACACTTGTGAAATAGCAGAAGATCGATTGCAATCGATCTTTTTAAGTCCTATGCGTTTATACTGGCGTTAAATTTGACAACAAGAATCTGTTTAGCCGCCTATTTTTAATTAAATGTTCTATTAATAGAATGCACATGGGTACTTAATACATGCCACGAGTTTAATGTATGCAAACATTTTGCTAAAATGAAGGAGACAGATGTATCACCGGCAATACTTGGTATCCAAATTATGAGTTTTTTGTTGATATATATTTCAAGAATTATGAAAAAACGTGTTAAAAGGAAGTTTTTATATGAAAAGGGAAGCACATAATCGTCGCTTCACAGCTCTATTAATAAGATTGTCTCCTCGTGTGACCACGATTCTCCTCTCTTTCGCTCCATTGTTTTGATGTTTAATATATTCACGTGTATTTTTGCCGCCAAACATGCGCAGTACATACGCATTTCTATAAATATGTTATCAGACTATTAAAGTACGATTTGTGCGTTTACACTTCAAGAAAGATCGATCTTTTTAAGTCGAGGTCTAAAGCAGGACTTTTTAATCAGGTTCTTTTTTAATCGATTCAAATAAAGATCGATCTTTATCGTTTACACTGACAAAAAGATCGATCTTTATTGCATCGATTCAAAAAAGATCGATCTTTATTGCATCAATTCAAAAAAGATCGATCTTTTCGTCTAGTGTAAACGGGGTCTAAGCCTGATGTGACGGAGACTCAAACTCTGCATTTACTGCTATGCTATCTATAGTAGCTTAACCACTTGGTCGTCCCCAATCGTATCCTGAATTAATGTTGATAGACTTCATAACAAATGTTGCAGTATTTTGATTGACAGCCGCTGTAAAATGTTTAGAAATGTGAATACGCCCAATCTCTGCTAAATCTACCATTAAAAGTCATTAAACAATTAACTGCTCGCAAAAATGCTTAATGTCCAGCAAAGGTAATCTGGATGAGGATAACTTAGGGAAAAACAGACCAACAGGAACAAAACTTTGGCTGTCACTAGAAGATTATGTAGTATTGTATAATTGTTCCTTGTGTACCTGGTACTGTTTTAAAGAGCAAAATGAGGAACGATTTGTCAAAGTATGCATTTTGATTAATGGAAATGTAACTTTTACTCTAACCCAACATGACAAAACAAAATTTACTGGTTCTGGGTGCTCCTACAGGAGTAACCTTTATTGTGGATGGTTGGGACATCATGTTATTTGTTTGCTGGTGTGTTTAACGCCCCTTTGGGAAATATTTCAGCAACGTTATGGCATCCAGTGTTTAATGCCACTTGGGCAATATTTCAACTGTATAATGGCATCCAGTTTTTATTTGGGGGAGGAAAGCTGATGTACCGGGAGAAAACCCCGACCTGCGGTAGTTAACCTGCAATCCTTGTCAATTAAGTCTGCAGTGAGAATCCAAACCAGCAATCTCGGTGTTGACAGACCACATGATCAAAAGTAGACCAACTACCTTCACCACTCGGACGAGGCCATCATAGAATTAAAAGTAAATTTTTGAAGTTTATTATTTTAAAACACAAACGTACATAGTACAATGTTGTAACCTTCTACTACATGAGGTGTTTAATACAGAACGGTTTCTATGGAAATATTACATAAGAAAATTGATTAAAATAAAAAGTCCTGAATGTCAAATGAAATTAATGATAATGTTGGAATAGAACATGTAAAAGCTGCCATTAAAAGTCTACGATTAAAACACTTTATGCCTTTGGTGCTGGTCCTTTCTTTCCGATGAGGGACTTGTGAATGTGTGGAATGACACCACCTCCAGCGATTGTTGCTTTGATCAAAGAGTCCAATTCTTCGTCTCCACGGATGGCGAGTTGTAAATGACGAGGTGTTATTCTCTTTACTTTTAAGTCTTTGCTGGCATTACCGGCCAACTCCAGTACTTCAGCTGTGAGGTATTCCAAGATGGCAGCACTGTATACAGCTGCTGTGGCCCCGACACGACCGTGGCTGGTTGTTCTGTGTTTAAGGTGTCTGTGGATACGTCCTACTGGAAATTGTAATCCTGAAATACAAAACCAACATGTTATTGCAAGTAACAGCAACGTGTGGAACATATTCTAATGGTTCTTTCAATACATCTAATGACAGTAATGGTGTTGCTATAATAATTGGTTCATTTGGCAGCCCATTATGCAATGATTATTAAAGCCCAATCGCAGATAATTGTTTCCAGTATCTTTTCGTCAAATACTAGTTACCATACAGTTCAAGGAAATTATACTTCCATTACACCCCCCCCAAAACCCTGAATGGTTCTTGTGAGGCATTTAAGAAATGGTCTTCTGATGCTGTGTGATTTTACTATTACGGTACATGTTTTTTCTGAATAAACACTTGAGTGATTTAGAAATAAAACTAATGTGTATTGTATGTTTTATAGTTTTTTTTAAGTTTGATACTGAAAGTTGTGGAGTTCAAGTGAATTCATTTGAATAACTCCTATGCATATTCTTATTCCATTAAGTTATTTAGTAATATTATGGTCGAGTTGTCTGTATAAACTTGTTATTTAATAATTTCAAATTATTGTGGTGATAGACACATTCAAAAAGTCAAAATATAAAAATGAAGGGCACCTGATATTTTGTTTTGATGTTTGAATGTTTGTTTGATCAGCAAACCTGTCAAAAACATTTGTTTGCAATTTTTAAGCAAGCTGGTTTGACAACAAAGTATTCATTAAGAAAATTGTTTGATAAACTCTGTGTGGAATTCGTGGCGTTCATCAAAATATGCTCTAATTTTGCAATTAGCTATAAGTTCATAAGCTATATTTAAACATACTAAATTCATAATTAGGTTGTAATTTGACCTTGTGATTATTTTTTTATTTGTAGTAACGCTTCGGAGCGAAAATAAACATTACTTGTGTTGTGAAATAACTGTATTATTTGAATAAAATTCTTTTCTGTTCATTTATCAACATGTATTTAGCGTTTATGTTTTGCAAACGCTTATGAATGCGTCAAACAATTTTTGGAGGGAAAATTGATGAAATCGGCATTGTGTGTGTGCGAAAGTATGTCAGAATTTAATCCGTGCACTTTGATTTGACCTTTTTCTGTTGCAAAAATACACACAAGTGTACAAATATCTACCTGCTCGTTGAGATCTGGAAATGGCTTTCGCCTTAGCTTTTCCTGAATCTTTACCAGCTTTGCCACCAGCCATTGTTCAATAAATTCCTTTGTGTCCAACAAACTGTGTACTACGTACTGACCAACACACTTATGTGAACGTTTTTATCGGCACATGTACAACTGCTCAGGTATTATCCATTATTCTGGAACATTCCATTATTCTTCATTTCGATTGGTTCACATGTTACTGGGGGTGGAGCTATATTGCTGGTTGAGCGATTTTGAGTGACATGAAGGGTAATTAGTGTATGATTGTAGGAAATGACACGTACCAGGAAATGTCAAAGCCCTAAAACACTCAAGGTTCATAGACAATTAACAGGTGCCCCTTTAATTGGATTAATTTTCATTGAAGTTTTTTAGTTTTTTAGCCTAATGAAATTAATTATTTAATTAATAATTGTTTTGAAATATATTCCTCCTCCCAAAAATATAATAAATATGAATTAAGATACATATAGAAAAAAATTTCGGCATTCAAATAGTTTTCCAGTTTCTAGTTATATTTAATTACAAATGTAGGGGTGAAATTAATATGAAATTTGAAATAATAAAAAAAAAAGAATTTTAAAATTTCTGATTTTACTATGTATGGGGTACCAACCTGTACTGAACTGATAAATATATTGAATTGCAAAATTTGTATTGGTGACACTTTAAATATTTTTAAAATGGCATGAACATATTGATAAACTGAAAAAAATATTTTACTTTTATTATGTCAGAGACTTTTAAAATATTGTATGTCTTTATGCTCTTTAAACAATAAGAATTCGAAAGTCATGCTTTATCTTTTTATTTTTTAACTTGAATAAACAAAACTTATGAAAAAATATCTACAGATATAGGATTAACAAGAAAGTTTCTTATGTTAAGAAATATATGTCATATCATTCTAACCCAAGTCAGATATTTATTAAGGGCTATTTGCCTCAAATATTTTTATTCTGATGGTTTGTGTTATGCTGTACATCACTTGAAAAAAAATCAGGTTGTCATACAAATAATAATAAAACCTATAAAGTTTGACTGTATTAGTTTTGTAAAAATGACGAAATGTAGAGTTAGCTAAAATGTATACAGAGAAGTTACTGAAGTTAAAGTATAAGATTTCAGCAGTATTGTAAATATACCAAAATAATGATTATTATGAAAATAAATGATTTGGAATAATGTTTTAAATGTTTATTTTTTAGCCCCCCCCCCCTTTCCACCCATCCAACACACTCCAACCCTTTCTTAATGTGAAATATTATTAAATAAATTATGTTGAAATAAAAGATATAAACATGTGCTTTGAATGTTTGTTTCAACCCCTACCTCCAAACATAGACATAGTCATAGTTAGTTACATGTGGTTACTTAAATCTGGTACAGAATTCATCACTTGAAAAGAATTCAACTAATACTAGAAATTTAAACAATATGGTACATAGCAACTAATAGACATCAGCAATCACCTGTCTGGTGTCCTCATGAAAATATTCTCTCCTCTTCCTAGTATTATTTTTCCAAATATTGTATTGATCGAATCAAATGAATTGGACAATATGAAAATCCTGTCAAATAAGATAATAATCCATTCATAATATATTTAATGGTTACTTATTGCAATACAATATTTAAAGTAACAACAGGTTTTTTTTATATATAAAATTTCCTTCGTCTGTAATGTTCCAGTTACCTCCCTTATGCCTGTAAGAGCATTTGATAGCCATGTGCAATTGTAACTGAACAGCTAAGACATCTAAGTTTTTTTGTTAAAAAAATATTTCTTTCACATTAAACTTCATTTATGGGGCATAATACATAAGGCTACAGTTCATAAAATGGGGGGAACATAAAGGTTTCCATGGAGATTGTCTATAAATTGAACCTTGTAGTTTAAGAATGATTTTTCTACTTTTATTTCAATGTTTTGTTCACATGGTATCACACTGCACACTTTTGGAAGTGCTTCTACTGTAAAGACATTGACTGGGAATATAATAATGCAATACCATTCAATATTGACTGGGAATATAATAATGCCATACCATTCAATATTGACTGGGAATACAATAATGCCATACCATTCAATATTTACTGGGAATACAATAATGCCATACCATTCAACATTGACTGGGAATACAATAATGCCATACCATTCAATATAGACTGGGAATACAATAATGCCATACCATTCAATATTGACTGGGAACACAATAATGCCATACCATTCAATATTGACTGGGAATACAATAATGCCATACCATTCAACATTGACTGGGAATACAATAATGCCATACCATTCAATATATCCAACTTGAAGCAATAGGAGTTAACAGCAAAAGCAGAAACAAAAAAAGAGTAATCTGCCATGTTTTGTCATTCAGCAGAAATTCATTCCTCAAATAGAATAATGTCCCCTACAATTTTCACTTCAAGTTATGAAAGAGTTATGTCCCTTTTTGGTATTTTTCTAAAGTTGAAATGAAATTTATTTTAATTTCAACACCTTATTTATGATGCTTAGAAATTTAGATTAAGTTTAGCTATCTTTCTTATCTCACCTAAAAAACGATTATATATAAATTAAAAAATAAAGAAAATGAGGTCGGTGTTGGCAGGCATGCAATTGGGGGGGGGGGGGGGGGGGGGGTTGCCAGGCAAACAGTGTAATTGATTTATGTAATCAGCTCCTTGTACAGTTTAAACCAAATCCCTGAGAATTCACTGGAGTATTGTACACATATTGAAATTGTGTAATTTTCACGGACGTTTGTTCCTATTTTTCCAGACTGAAAACTTAACATTACTATATATTTTACAGACATGAAAAGCAGAGAACCGACAATGGATATAGCCACATCACCACCACCCCAGCAGAAATCAATGTCAAGGTAAGAGTTTTAAAGTCTAGTTCTCTCACCCATCCTGGGAATAAAATCTGTCCAGGAAGAAATTCTTACAATAATGTGGCCCTATCACCCCCACCACAGCAGAAATCTCTGTCATGGTAAGATTCCTACAAAGATGTGTTCCCATCCCTATCACCCCCACCACAGCAGATATCTCTGTCAAGGTAAGATTCATACAAAGATGTGTTCCCATCCCTATCACACCCACCACAGCAGAAATCTCTGTCATGGTAAGTTTCCTACAAAGATATGTTCCCATCCCTGTAGAGGGAGTGTTTTTACATACTACAGAAAAAGTTTTCTCTCTGTAGGAATTATTAAAGAAATGTAGTCCCATTACTCCTACAGAAATATAGTCCCATTATTCCTAAAGAAATGTAGTCCCATTACTCCTACAGAAATATAGTCCCATTATTCCTACAGAAATATAGTCACCTTATTCCTACAGAAATGTTGTATCATTACTCCTATAGAAATGTAGTCCTATTACTCCTACAGAAATGTAGTCCTATTATCCTAGAGAAATGTAGTCCTATTACTCCTACAGAAATGTTGTCCCATTACTCCTACAGAAATGTAGTCCTATTACTCCTACAGAAATGTAGTCCTATTACTCCTACAGAAATGTAGTCCTATTACTCCTACAGAAATGTAGTCCTATTACTCCTACAGAAATGTAGTCCTATTACTCCAAGAGAAATGTTGTCCCATTACTCCTACAGAAATGTAGTCCTATTACTCCTACAGAAATGTAGTCCTATTACTCCTACAGAAATGTAGTTCTATTACTCCTACAGAAATGTACCATAACTCCTACAGAAATGTAGTCCTATTACTCCTACAGAAATGTTGTCCTATTAATCTTACAGAAATGTAGTCCTATTACTCCTACAGAAATGTAGTCCTATTAATCTTACAGAAATGTTGTACCATTACTCCTACAGAAATGTAGTCCTATTACTATTACAGAAATGTAGTCCTATTAATCTTACAGAAATGTAGTCCTATTACTCCTACAGAAATGTAGTCCAATTACTCCTACAGAAATGTTGTACCATTACTCCTACAGAAATGTAGTCCTATTACTTGTACAGAAATGTAGTCCTATTACTTGTACAGAAATGTAGTCCTATTACTCCTACAGAAATGTTGTACCATTACTCCTACAGAAATGTAGTCCTATTACTCCTACAGAAATGTAGTCCTATTACTCCTACAGAAATGTTGTACCATTACTCCTACAGAAATGTAGTCCTATTACTCCTACAGAAATGTAGTCCTATTACTCCTACAGAAATGTAGTCCTATTACTTGTACAGAAATGTAGTCCTATTACTCCTACAGAAATGTAGTCCTATTACTCCTACAGAAATGTTGTACCATTACTCCTACAGAAATGTAGTCCTATTACTCCTACAGAAATGTTGTACCATTACTCCTACAGAAATGTTGTACCATTACTCCTACAGAAATGTTGTACCATTACTCCTACAGAAATGTAGTCCCATTACTCCTACAGAAATGTAGTCCTATTACTCCTACAGAAATGTAGTCCTATTACTTGTACAGAAATGTAGTCCTATTACTCCTACAGAAATGTTGTACCATTACTCCTACAGAAATGTAGTCCTATTACTCCTACAGAAATGTAGTCCTATTACTCCTACAGAAAGGTAGTCCCATTACTCCTACAGAAATGTAGTCCTATTACTCCTACAGAAATGTAGTCCCATTACTCCTACAGAAATGTAGTCCCATTACTCCTACAGAAATGTAGTCCCATTACTCCTACAGAAATGTAGTCCTATTACTCCTACAGAAAGGTAGTCCCATTACTCCTACAGAAATGTAGTCCTATTACTCCTACAGAAATGTAGTCCCATTACTCCTACAGAAATGTAGTCCTATTACTCCTACAGAAATGTAGTCCCATTACTCCTACAGAAATGTTGTACCATTACTCCTACAGAAATGTAGTCCTATTACTCCTACAGAAATGTAGTCCTATTACTCCTACAGAAAGGTAGTCCCATTACTCCTACAGAAAGGTAGTCCTATTACTCCTACAGAAATGTAGTCCCATTACTACTACAGAAATGTAGTCCCATTACTCCTACAGAAATGTAGTCCCATTACTCCTACAGAAATGTAGTCCCATTACTCCTACAGAAATGTAGTCCCATTACTCCTACAGAAATGTAGTCCTATTACTCCTACAGAAATGTAGTCCCATTACTCCTACAGAAATGTAGTCCTATTACTCCTACAGAAAGGTAGTCCCATTACTCCTACAGAAATGTAGTCCCATTACTCCTACAGAAATGTAGTCCCATTACTCCTACAGAAATGTAGTCCCATTACTCCTACAGAAATGTAGTCCCATTACTCCTACAGAAATGTAGTCCCATTACTCCTACAGAA
Source organism: Limnoperna fortunei (assembly GCA_944474755.1). Classification (NCBI taxonomy): domain Eukaryota; kingdom Metazoa; phylum Mollusca; class Bivalvia; order Mytilida; family Modiolidae; genus Limnoperna; species Limnoperna fortunei. The sequence goes on from OX104123.1 coordinate 52,991,681, forward strand.
ATGTAGTCCTATTACTCCTACAGAAAGGTAGTCCCATTACTCCTACAGAAATGTAGTCCTATTACTCCTACAGAAATGTAGTCCCATTACTCCTACAGAAATGTAGTCCCATTACTCCTACAGAAATGTAGTCCCATTACTCCTACAGAAATGTAGTCCTATTACTCCTACAGAAAGGTAGTCCCATTACTCCTACAGAAATGTAGTCCTATTACTCCTACAGAAATGTAGTCCCATTACTCCTACAGAAATGTAGTCCCATTACTCCTACAGAAATGTAGTCCCATTACTCCTACAGAAATGTAGTCCCATTACTCCTACAGAAATGTAGTCCTATTACTCCTACAGAAATGTAGTCCCATTACTCCTACAGAAATGTAGTCCTATTACTCCTACAGAAAGGTAGTCCCATTACTACTACAGAAATGTAGTCCTATTACTCCTACAGAAATGTAGTCCCATTACTCCTACAGAAATGTAGTCCTATTACTCCTACAGAAATGTAGTCCTATTACTCCTACAGAAAGGTAGTCCCATTACTACTACAGAAATGTAGTCCTATTACTCCTACAGAAATGTAGTCCCATTACTCCTACAGAAATGTTGTACCATTACTCCTACAGAAATGTAGTCCTATTACTCCTACAGAAATGTAGTCCCATTACTCCTACAGAAAGGTAGTCCCATTACTACTACAGAAATGTAGTCCTATTACTCCTACAGAAATGTAGTCCCATTACTCCTACAGAAATGTAGTCCCATTACTCCTACAGAAATGTTGTACCATTACTTCTACAGAAATGTAGTCCTATTACTCCTACAGAAATGTAGTCCCATTACTCCTACAGAAAGGTAGTCCCATTACTACTACAGAAATGTAGTCCTATTACTCCTACAGAAATGTAGTCCCATTACTCCTACAGAAATGTAGTCCCATTACTCCTACAGAAATGTAGTCCCATTACTCCTACAGAAATGTAGTCCCATTACTCCTACAGAAATGTAGTCTTATTACTCCTACAGAAATGTTGTACCATTACTCCTTCAGAAATGTTGTACCATTACTCCTACAGAAATGTAGTCCCATTACTCCTACAGAAATGTAGTCCCATTACTCCTACAGAAATGTAGTCTTATTACTCCTACAGAAATGTTGTACCATTACTCCTACAGAAATGTAGTCCCATTACTCCTACAGAAATGTAGTCCCATTACTCCTACAGAAATGTAGTCCTATTACTCCTACAGAAATGTAGTCCCATTACTCCTACAGAAATGTAGTCCCATTACTCCTACAGAAATGTAGTCCTATTACTCCTACAGAAATGTAGTCCTATTACTCCTACATAAATGTAGTCCCATTACTCCTACAGAAATGTTGTACCATTACTCCTACAGAAATGTAGTCCTATTACTCCTACAGAAATGTAGTCCTATTACTCCTACAGAAATGTAGTCCCATTACTCCTACAGAAATGTAGTCCCATTACTCCTACAGAAATGTAGTCCTATTACTCCTACAGAAATGTAGTCCTATTACTCCTACAGAAATGTAGTCCTATTACTCCTACAGAAATGTAGTCCCATTACTCCTACAGAAATGTAGTCCCATTACTCCTACAGAAATGTAGTCCCATTACTCCTACAGAAATGTAGTCCTATTACTCCTACAGAAATGTAGTCCCATTACTCCTACAGAAATGTAGTCCCATTACTCCTACAGAAAGGTAGTCCCATTACTCCTACAGAAATGTAGTCCTATTACTCCTACAGAAATGTAGTCCCATTACTCCTACAGAAATGTAGTCCCATTACTCCTACAGAAATGTAGTCCTATTACTCCTACAGAAATGTAGTCCCATTACTCCTACAGAAATGTAGTCCCATTACTCCTACAGAAATGTAGTCCTATTACTCCTACAGAAATGTAGTCCTATTACTCCTACAGAAATGTAGTCCCATTACTCCTACAGAAATGTAGTCCCATTACTCCTACAGAAATGTAGTCCCATTACTCCTACAGAAATGTAGTCCCATTACTCCTACAGAAATGTAGTCCTATTACTCCTACAGAAATGTAGTCCCATTACTCCTACAGAAATGTAGTCCCATTACTCCTACAGAAAGGTAGTCCCATTACTCCTACAGAAATGTAGTCCTATTACTCCTACAGAAATGTAGTCCCATTACTCCTACAGAAATGTAGTCCCATTACTCCTACAGAAATGTAGTCCTATTACTCCTACATAAATGTAGTCCCATTACTCCTACAGAAATGTTGTACCATTACTCCTACAGAAATGTAGTCCCATTACTCCTACAGAAATGTAGTCCTATTACTCCTACAGAAATGTAGTCCTATTACTCCTACAGAAATGTAGTCCCATTACTCCTACAGAAATGTAGTCCTATTACTCCTACAGAAATGTAGTCCCATTACTCCTACAGAAATGTAGTCCTATTACTCCTACAGAAATGTAGTCCTATTACTCCTACAGAAATGTAGTCCTATTACTCCTACAGAAATGTAGTCCTATTACTCCTACAGAATTGTAGTCCCATTACTCCTACAGAAATGTAGTCCCATTACTCCTACTTAAATCTAGTCCCATTACTCCTACACCAGCAAAGAAATTGTATTCAAGAATTCTTATAAAAAACAGCCAGGGATATAGTCTATGTAGCCAGGGATATAGTCTATGTAGCCAGGGATATAGTCTATGTAGGACCAGCTACATCACAGCAGTGTACTTAATTTAGAAAATTTTTACTATGAAGCGCAGCAAAATGAAATAGTTAAATAATCTTTTTTTTTTTTCATTCAGCTTTTTATAGACCAACTCCAAATGTTTGATTATTTGTTGTCCAATTACCATTGTTTCAAACATTAATGCAGAACTACAGAACTTTCGTAGAGTAAGTAAAAGTCAATTTAATCCCAGTCATTACTAAATAGTTATGATTTTGATTTATTTTCAGGCGTTCAACAAAAGCAGAGGATCCCCTTGTACAGGAATATCTGAAAACCTATGACAGCATTATCAGTTTTAGAGATGCTCTCAGTAAAATACTTCTGGATAGAGGTAGTGTATTGAAGTCTAGATCTTCAAAATGCTTTTATGTCATTAACCACAGTTAATGATGTTTGCTTTCGTTGTCCATGAATATAGTTCCCAATAAAAACAGTGTATTTCTTGGCATATTTTTACCAAAGATTTTTATTTGTCTTTGGAATATTTTAATAATTAAATGTGCGCAACAGAATTTTGTTATCCCTTGATGGACAAAAAATTTTGTGTAGTTTATACTTATAAATAAATTGAAACATTTGAATAAACTCAACAATTTTATTTGTGAAATTGGACATTTTTGAAAATAAAGATTAACACACAAACTGCAAGTTTTCCATGGAGTAATATAATGACTTCAAAGGGTGCATGTCAGACCATGACACTAATTTTGTTTTCCATCCTCTTTTAGAAAATATTTTCCAGCCAATCAAACGTCAGAGTTCTTCTACAATTTGTTAATTCAGATTTAACACAACATATACATTTCATCAGAATACAGGTGTTAATACATTTGTTACAGAAATGTTACGAGCCAGTCAGATACTGACAGATTTATTTGTTACAGAAATGTTACAAGCTAGTCAGATACTGACAGATTTATTTGTTACAGAAATGTTACAAGCCAGTCAGATACTGACAGATTTATTTGTTACAGAAATGTTACAAGCCAGTCAGATACTGACAGATTTATTTGTTACAGAAATGTTACAAGCCAGTCAGATACTGACAGATTTATTTGTTACAGAAATGTTACAAGCCAGTCAGATACTGACAGATTTATTTGTTACAGAAATGTTACAAGCCAGTCAGATACTGACAGATTTATTTGTTACAGAAATGTTACAAGCCAGTCAGATACTGACAGATTTATTTGTTACAGAAATGTTACAAGCCAGTCAGATACTGACAGATTTATTTGTTACAGAAATGTTACAAGCCAGTCAGATACTGACAGATTTATTTGTTACAGAAATGTTACAAGCCAGTCAGATACTGACAGATTTATTTGTTACAGAAATGTTACAAGCCAGTCAGATACTGACAGATTTATTTGTTACAGAAATGTTACAAGCCAGTCAGATACTGACAGATTTATTTGTTACAGAAATGTTACAAGCCAGTCAGATACTGACAGATTTATTTGTTACAGAAATGTTACAAGCCAGTCAGATACTGACAGATTTATTTGTTACAGAAATGTTACAAGCCAGTCAGATACTGACAGATTTATTTGTTACAGAAATGTTACAAGCCAGTCAGATACTGACAGATTTATTTGTTACAGAAATGTTACAAGCCAGTCAGATACTGACAGATTTATTTGTTACAGAAATGTTACAAGCCAGTCAGATACTGACAGATTTATTTGTTACAGAAATGTTACAAGCCAGTCAGATACTGACAGATTTATTTGTTACAGAAATGTTACAAGCCAGTCAGATACTGACAGATTTATTTGTTACAGAAATGTTACAAGCCAGTCAGATACTGACAGATTTATTTGTTACAGAAATGTTACAAGCCAGTCAGATACTGACAGATTTATTTGTTACAGAAATGTTACAAGCCAGTCAGATACTGACAGATTTATTTGTTACAGAAATGTTACAAGCCAGTCAGATACTGACAGATTTATTTGTTACAGAAATGTTACAAGCCAGTCAGATACTGACAGATTTATTTGTTACAGAAATGTTACAAGCCAGTCAGATACTGACAGATTTATTTGTTACAGAAATGTTACAAGCCAGTCAGATACTGACAGATTTAGAGACAGCCAGATTTGACAGAGAGGACAAACTGGAGCCACAAGTGGAGAAGATGACCTTCAATGCCTACTACTGTAATTGTTATCATTTATTTAGTACTTTATACTGAGATTTTATTTATGTTTGTTTGTTTGATGGTGTTTAAAGTCACTTTCAGCAATTTTTCAGCTATATCATGGCGTCCAGTTTTTATTGGGGGAGGAAGCCGGAGTACCCGGAGAAAACCTGCGACTTGCGGTAGGAAAACTGGCAATCCTTGTCAATTAAGATTGGAGTCGAGTACACCCTGACTGCAGTGAGAATCGAACCTGCATTATCAGTGTTGACAGACCACGTGATCAATAGTAGACAAACTACCTTGACCACTCGGCCACCGAGGCCCCGGATATTTTATTTATCATTTATTTAGTACTTTATACTGAGATTTTGCCTGTATGATCATGTGTTTCAATCTGTCTCAAACTTTGCGTGCTTTTGCATGTCAAATAGATATGTAGTATTTAGTAATCTCCTTAGTTTTTTGTTCGACAGTCAAAAGTGGAGAAAATTTGACAAGGTTACTTAGGAGATTACTGTAATTATTTGAAAATTTGCCAACATCAATTGGTGATTTGATGGTCCGAAATTGAGCTTACTGGCAACATGTAAGCAGAACCAGTAAACAGATATTCTTACCGTCGAATCACCAATTGATCCCGGCAAATCTTCAAAGATATTACAGTTATCTCCCTTATAATGCTACGGCAATAAAAAGTAAATAAACTGACTCAAATGGTAACATCTGTGCTTGCTTAATTTCTGCATTAATCGTGAAAGTGATGCCATTAAGGTATTCGTGTTGTCCAATCAGAATTGCCGTTATATCAAGAATTGCTTTAGAGTTAGTTATCAAATACATCAAAGTATTCCCATGTCCATGTTTACATGTATTATGGCATAAAAATACAGTTATGTTCAGTTTTCTTGTTTGTTTGAATATTGTATACAACGCCACATTCAGCAATTTTTCAGCTATATCATGGTGTCCAGTTTTTATTGATATTTAAATCTCTTTATTTAATAATTACGGATATTACCCTCATTAAAGACCTTAATTGTATAATTAATAACAACTTTGTATTTTTAACAATGGTGTTTAATGCATAACTATTTTGATTATTTCCTACCAGTCTGTTCTATATCAACCTTTATTTTTGTTCTATATTATACAATTAATGACTGTGATGTAGGTCAATCAGTATTTAGCTGCCAGAGAAAATGTCATATTCACCGAGCCACTAGGCAAGGTGAATATACATTTTTGAGGGCTAATAAATCTTGATAGCGACCATATATTAAAGTCACTAAATGTTTTATTACATGAATAAAACCACCATCTCCCTTGATCAGAAAAACAGAGAATGTCTATCTACTGGAGTACCTGCTTACGATTTGTAATTGTTGTAATGCTAGTTACCTATAATATTTTTATTTAATAGTGAATTTTGATATCAGTTTGCTGATAATCCTGAAATTCCAGTTTCAAATATTGAGAAGAGTATAAATGAATCAATACCGGTATATCGCAGAGCTGACGTTTCTCCCATTTGTTGTTGACACGCATGAAATATTTTTAGCAGACGTCAATGAATTACAAGTAATACAATCGATTTGATTTGAATGAATTTATTAAGACGGCTATTCTGATTGGCTAAAACATAAAAACCAGGTCGATATCAGATTCCACTTGACTATGCAGCAGAATCGTGCAGCGTACAAACATTTTATGTAATTTTAGTACTGTTGTGATTTGTCGTGACCCGAAAGCTGTTTTTAGACCAATCAAAAACACGCAAAATTCTATTCATGTAATAACAACATTTATTTCTATCTTTGCAGTGTTTGAAGAAATAATAGCAGTCTTAGGAAGCATTTTATATTCAGAAGAACGAGTGAGTTGATTAATGATTTTTTTTCCTATCTTATCAATGGATAAAAAAAGGGCATTCAATGAGACATTTAATAATACCTCACCTATGCATGAACACATTTACTGAATTACAAATCTGCCAATAGAAACAGCTGAGCATGATAATAGGCCATCTCATAAGACAATCTTTATCTTGAAAATTCTACTTTATTTTCATTTAATAGTACTTTATTACTGTGCACAGTTTAAGCAAAATCTGTTTTTCAACATATCTTTTGAAAATTGTCAACTGTTGACCAAAAACAATTTTTAATTGAACAAACTCAAATAAATTAGAATAAAACTTGATCGTCATTTTATAAAACTTAACAGTTGGGCAAAGTTTTAAAAAAATCCATTTATTCCACAACAGGGTACTTCAAAATGATAACGGGGTAATTTAATAACAATGTATTCTATCTTTACATGTTCTATTGGTCACAATGTTCTTTCTGTTATTAATAGGACTTTTCTGGAAACAGTAATTTACATTTTTGTTTTATTTATATATTTTCTGTGACAAAAACTGTACAATTTTTATTGTAACTGCCTCCTATGGGAAATAACTGGTGGGAATTTATGCAAAGTTATAACTCTCTCAAGATTTTAGAAAACATGGAAGGTGCAAATATATTTTTTATTGACAAAGAAAAACTATTCATAAACTGAATGTTTCTAATTTTCAGGAGCCAGCCGTATCATCCATGATGGTATCCCGCGAAGGCACAAAACCGATGACCAGAGAGAAGTCGGCTGATTCTGGGGCTTTACAGACCAGACAGAGTCGTGTGTCTTCTGTGGCCAGTCCTTCTATAGACAAAAATCTTATCACTGAGCTGCAAGAAAATTATGAAAAATTGTAAGTGTGTAGACATCTCCGGTGTAAACATGTAGACATCTCAGGTGTAAACATGTAGACATCTCGGGTGTAAACATGTAGACATCTCAGGTGTAAACATGTAGACATCTCGGGTGTAAACATGTAGACATCTCAGGTGTAAACATGTAGACATCTCGGGTGTAAACATGTAGACATCTCAGGTGTAAACATGTAGACATCTCGGGTGTAAACATGTAGACATCTCAGGTGTAAACATGTAGACATCTCCGGTGTAAACATGTAGACATCTCCGGTGTAAACATGTAGACATCTCGGGTGTAAACATGTAGAAATCTCGGGTGTAAACATGTAGACATCTTGGGTGTAAACATGTAGACATCTCCGGTGTAAACATGTAGACATCTCGGGTGTAAACATGTAGACATCTCCGGTGTAAACATGTAGACATCTCGGGTGTAAACATGTAGACATCTCAGGTGTAAACATAATTTTCTATCAAATTAATTATGTTTTCCTTTGCTTTTTAATTGTAATTCCTATATGAACATCTCAAACCTTCATGTGCTTGATCGGTATGATATGGAGATTTGAATGTGGTAATGGTAAATTTGACTTGATAATTTTTGAAGGAGTTTTGTATGCAAAATAGCAAGTAAACTGACCTATGTGTCCTTAATGTTTGTATATAGCTACTTAATACTTTAGGCAATTAGAAAGCTAAAGAATGTGATACACATGTAAATAAATGTAATACACATGTAAATAAATGCCATAATGATTATGTAATACACATGTAAATAAATGCCATAATGAATTTGGTACAAGCAAAGTACAATTAAAAAATCGCTGTTGTTAAAGAAGGTGAAAATTGTTATGTTGATTACGTGATTTTATAAAAATTTATCGTACTTTGAAAGGAAAGCAGAAACAGTTCATACAAAATGAGATGCAAAACCAAACCTTTGCTGTGCTGGGGTGCAGAGCCCACACTATACATAAATTTATAGAAAGAGTTCAAGTTTTATTCCATTTTATGGCACACACATGATGTTAAAAGACGGTGCGATGCAGAAAGTTAACGTGGTAGGATACATCCAGTCTTGAAAACGACGTATTCTACTAATTGTTGCTTGTTAAATTTGTGTTTTATTAGAATTTTTATATTGTTACCAAGATAAGTTGTTTTCAGACAAAAACAATTTGAAGTGGAGTCTAAGAAGCACGAGGAACAGATACGACATAACACTGTAGTTATGATGGAGATGCAAGACACCATTAATGAACTTCAGAGAGAACTTGGTAACCTGGGACGATCAGGCAGCCATATACGACAAAACTCAGATCTTGCCACGCCACAGGTAAGGGTGGATGATATACAGCAATTCAGATATTTATAGCGAGCACAGCTCGCAGCGGGCAGCGAAGCTGCCCGCGAAGAGCGGTGAGCTCTACGGTAATTAAGTGTCACGTGATCAAAATGAAATCACGTGATCAAAATCTGCTTAATGCTGATATTGATTTTTTTTCGTCCGGAAGTTGATATCGTCAAAAAACTGGAACAAAGTGAATGAAGAAGGGCAAACATTAATTTTAAAGAAAGACTTTAAAATAAAGTTGAGATCGATAAAAAGTAAATGTTATATTTAAAGATAACAACAAAAATTTCATACTATTTTTTTGGAATCTCTAAATCGATCTTTAAAAACTGACACTCAAAGACATTTCATGTGACATCACCATTACAAAGAAAGACGTCACGTGACCACTGGAATTTAGAGGCACTGTCATAGGGTAGCGACAAGTACTAAATGTGGTGTTAACTTTAAAAATTAAAAATTAAGAATTTGATGGAAATTAAAATAATATTGTGTTTGAAACAAAAATTTAGTTGCAAGCTGTTTGCCTTCTTGATTTATTTTTAAAGAATAAAGTAGCGTGATAATACTACCCCCTTACACTACACAACGAGGAATTTTCATACATTTCAACATTTGTATTTCATTATCTACCAAATATATAGTATTTGTCTCTATATATGCATCGACTAAGGCTCATGCGCTTACTGATTTTCGCTTGGTACAGAAGTAAATTGACATTAATTTCTTCCTGCTAATTCAACAATTTTGGTAAGAATAAGATTATGAATTATTTAATTAATGTATAAAACAGTGACTAACACATACAAATTCTTATGTGCATAAAAATTAAGGAAAAACTAACTTTTCCCAATTTATTTCTTCAATATTTATTACGTAATCGCCTGTTTATTACCTGTGGCACAAAAACGGAACAAGAATAACAAGCTGCGAGTTCGTACCTTTTTAAGTCCGAAGAAGGTTATTTGATGTTTTAAATTTATTTCTTTAAGTCCTTAGCCGTTATTTAAAGTATGCTACAATGACTTAATAATTATAATATGGACTGCAAAATCAAAAAAATACAACACATATCAAACAAGACTGTGAAGAGCTACTGGACCCCTAATTAACTTAAATTTGTCTCAACATTTTCGCGATAGTTAGCCAAATAAGAAAATATTTTTTAGCCATACAATTTTTTAAAAACTACACTATAACATGTATTTACTTTGTTCAACTCTAAATATACATAATCATCACCAGTTATACTACAACTGACGAACCGTACTGACGTACTGTATTCGTACCAAATTTTTTTTATGTAGTGGACCAAATTATAACAAGCTACTGTTCCGCATCTACAACATCACATTACACAGCGACAGGTCCCGTTTTCAATTTGTAAATTTAAATTTAATAAAATGCAATATAGCTGACCAAACTGTATATGCGTTATTTAATACGAACAATACAACAAACTGTAAAGTAGATTAACATGAAAAATGTAAACTTACTGTAGTATAATATTCCCTAATGACACAATATTTCCGGCAACATAAAACCATGAAACATCGAACTGTAACTGGAACTGATCCACGAAAACAAAAGAATCTTCACAAAATGTTATTGCTCCATAGAACACTTCCTTATCACATGTTTTTTGTAATCACATTATAAACTTCTTCACTGCATGACAAAACTCTAAAACATCTGAGTATGAGGCACAAATGGCACATTATTCCACCAACATAAAACATAAGTAACGGAACGGATCCATAAAATCAAACTAATCCTTACCAGTATGTTATTTCCCCGTAGAACACATTCTAATCACATAATTATTTATCGAATTATGCAGCTGTTAACTGACAAATTTCTAAAATATCGGAATAGAACACATTTTGAATATTTTCCGCCAATGCAAACTGTGTCAACCTGACTATTTTAGGTCAAGGCCCTTAATTGTCATTGGTTGTTTAAAAAGGGGTTCCAATTAGGGGTTATGGGAAGGATAGTAACACTGACCAAAGCGGGATAACTCTTAACAAAAGTTAATGAAATATTCTGTATCCTGAAATGGGAGGGGCTCGGAAAGTATGTCCAAAAATGGAAGAGTGAAATCTGTATAAATGGCGCTATGCTTAATGTTCATTACAAAATATGACTTAATAAATAGATTAATAAATTGTTGGCATCTGATTGACTTAGTTACTTATTGTTGACGCTATAACTACATGTAGTGAAATAGTGTACTTTATTATATAGATAGAGTTTTATGGAGCAGGGTAGAATGATATTGAACAAGTTCCGCGCACTCGTTTAATCAGATGCGTTATGCGGCACTCGTGATCATATTTTGGATATTCACTCCGCCCAATTAATTATCCTATAAATACTAAATGTTACACCCCGCTGCGCTATGTGTTTTTCTTGCATTTTTTTTTATTATTCCATATTGTACCTTTGAAGTGTTATCCAATTTAAAACATTTCTACACAATAACACGTCCATATTTTATATTATGCCTTTGTTGTTGACATGTTCCAAATCGTCCTTGGCATTTGCTACGGGAATTTTAATAGGAAGTCAGCCATTTGAATTCTACAGGGACCTCGCGTTGTTTTAAAAAAAGATCGTCTGCTTTCGTAACGTTCAGTGGTATTCAGACAAACCGCAAGGATTTTACCGCCTTAACTGCAGACGATATTACCCGAAGGATTTCGAACAGACGACAATGGACTCTTCCAAACATACACTTCCGTTGTAATTTAGGTCAAACTTTACTATAGAAAATTGCTCTATCACATTGAAAATACGCCACATTTCAAAACGCTAAATAACTGTGGAAAATAAAGTGATGAATTCAATTTATACAGTTATTATTCTAGAAAATGAGCGTAAGCTGGACCATACGCGGTAAGTAGTTTTCATTTGTCATGCAAAAACAATAACGAAAATACGTATCAACATATAGTATAAGGTCCTCACAAAATTAAGGAACAAAGTAAAACAAGGAATTATGTGTAAAAGTTAGAAAAACATATTTGTCTGTGCTCGCATTTTGGCAATGCCTACTCCATATTAGAATATTAGTTACTTTAAATTTTGAGACTGACAATATCATATGTAATATCTAGATGAGCATGTCAGAGTGAGTATAGAAATTCAACATGATAATGTGAGTCTCAAAATCGAAATTAACTATTTTTCTGCTTGTCAGTCATTCAAATTCAGCATTTGTTTCTTTTTAAAATTTCATCACTGACAATGCTTTGGTTAGGACTTAGAATTCATTTTATTTCTAAAGATCACAATAAATTTATGGTAGAAATGAATGTTTACCTGTGGAGTGGACCGGGATGAAAAAAAACCCAGAAGTTTGAATTTGTTTTGTCTTGTGACTTATTTTGTCTCTTTTTCCATGGATGCCATCAAATGTGGCAATTGTAACTGTTATGATGATCCAATCAAATGAAAAGTAACAATTGTAACTGTTATGATGATCCAATCAAATGAAATGTAACAATTGTAACTGTTATGATGATCCAATCAAATGAAAAGTAACAATTGTAACTGTTATGATGATCCAATCAAATGAAATGTAACAATTGTAACTGTTATGATGATCCAATCAAATGAAAAGTACCAATTGTAACTGTTATGATGATCCAATCAAATGAAAAGTAACAATTGTAACTGTTATGATGATCCAATCAAATGAAAAGTAACAATTGTAACTGTTATGATGATCCAATCAAATGAAAAGTAACAATTGTAACTGTTATGATGATCCAATCAAATGAAAAGTAACAATTGTAACTGTTATGATGATCCAATCAAATGAAAAGAAACAATTGTAACTGTTTTATTTTATTCAGGGTCAAGCAGAGTCAGCCATCATGTTTACTAGATTAGATTCTGAGAGAAATGCCAAAATAATGAAACGAGCTGTCAACGATCAAAAACTGGATCCAGATCAGTATAAAGTGAGTTATTTCCCTTTATTTGAACGTGAGTTTTCCCCCTAATTATAATTTCTTGCTTCATTATTGAGATAATTTTGAATATTGAAAAGATCCCACTGACAAAATGGAAAAGAAAGCAGGTGACCAATGTCCTTTCTTGGAGTTAAAATTGTATTCTGATAATATTTCAAATACTTTATTGTTGAACATTTATAGAAGTATCAATCTGATTGGTTAAAATGTGCAGTTATATATCAACTCATAAATGTATACCTATAAAACCAAGTTCCTTGATAACAAGGGAACGAACCCATAGATACTGAAATAAAGTTACCATGACAACGGAATGAACCCATAGATACTGAAATAAGGTAACGAACCCATAGATACTGAAATAAGGTTACCATGACAAGGGAACGAACCCATAGATACTGAAATAAAGTTACCATGACAACGGAATGAACCCATAGATACTGAAATAAGGTAACGAACCCATAGATACTGAAATAAGGTTACCATGACAAGGGAATGAACCCATAGTTACTGAAATAAGGTTATAATGACAAGGGAACTAACCCATATATACTGAAATAAGGTTACCATGACAAGAGAACGAATCCATAGATACTGAAATAAGGTTACCATGACAAGGGAACGAATCCATAGATACTGAAATCAGGTTATCATGACAAGGGAACGAACCCATAGATACTGAAATAAGGTTACTATGACAAGGGAACGAACCCATAGATACTGAAATAAAGTTACCATGACAAGGGAACGAACCTATAGATACTGAAATAAAGTTACCATGACAAGGGAACGAACCCATAGATACTGAAATAAGGTTATAATGACAAGGGAACGAACCCATAGATGCTGAAATAAGGTTACCACGACAAGGGAATGAACCCATAGATACTGAAATAAGGTTACCATGACAAGGGAACGAACCCATAGATACTGAAATAAGGTTACCATGACAAGGGAATGAACGCATAGATACTGAAATAAGGTTACCATGACAAGGGAACGAACCCATAGATACTGAAATAAATTTACCATGACAAGGGAACGAACCCATAGATACTGAAATAAGGTTACCATGACAAGGGAACGAACCCATAGATACTGAAATAAATTTACCATGACAAGGGAACGAACCCATAGATACTGAAATAAGGTTACCATGACAAGGGAACGAACCCATAGATACTGAAATAAATTTACCATGACAAGGGAACGAACCCATATATACTGAAATAAGGTTACCATGACAAGGGAATGAACCCATATATACTGAAATAAATTTACCATGACAAGGGAACGAACCCATAGATACTGAAATAAATTTACCATGACGGGGAACGAACACATAGATACTGAAATAAATTTACCAGTGATGGGAGGATTGTAGATGATTATCATTCTGTCAGTATAGATTGTTGTTTGAAAGTGTTAAAAAGTTTAAAGAACGAAGAAATTTAGTTAGTAACTTTATTTTAGGATGCGATGTCAAAAATGGAGGACTATGTCAGCATTCCTGCCAAGCGATTGGCTCATTTAGTAAGAAAATATGTACATCATTGTAGAATGAAAGAAATTGAAGGTAAGTCATCCTATGAACATAAAATAAGGGAAATAATTTAGTATTCTGGGAAAAACAATATAAAACAAGGGAGATCATTCAGTCCTCTGGGAAAACACCATAAAACAAGGGAGACCATTCAGTCCTCTGGGAAAACACCATAAAACAAGGGAGACCATTTAGTCCTCTGGGAAAACACCATAAAACAAGAGAGACCATTCAGTCCTCTGGGAAAAACAATATAAAACAAGGGAGATCATTCAGTCCTCCGGGAAAACACCATAAAACAAGAGAGATAATTCACTCCTCTGAGGAAAACACCATAAAAACAAGGGAGACCATTCAGTCCTCTGGGAAAACACCATAAAACAAGGGAGACCATTCAGTCCTCTGGGAAAACACCATAAAACAAGGGAGACCATTCAGTCCTCTGGGAAAACACCATAAAACAAGGGAAATCATTCAGTTCTCTGGGGAAAACACCATAAAACAAGGGAGACCATTCAGTCCTCTGGGAAAACACCATAAAACAAGGGAGACCATTCAGTCCTCTGGGAAAACACCATAAAACAAGGGAAATCATTCAGTCCTCTAGGATGACAACATAAAACAAGGGAGATCATTCAGTCCACTGGGAAAACACCATAAAACAACGGAGATCATTCAGTTCTCTGGGAAAACACCATAAAACAAGGGAGATAATTCAGTTCTCTGGGAAAACACCATAAAACAAGGGAGAAATCTCCTCTGGGAAAACACCATAAAACAAGGGAAATCATTCGGTCCTCTGGGAAAACACCATAAAACAAGGGAGACCATTCAGTCCTCTGGGAAAACACCATAAAACAAGATAGACAATTCAGTCCTCTGGGGAAAACACCATAAAACAAGTGGGATCATTCAGTCCTCTGGAAAAACACCATACAACAAGGGAGACCATTCAGTCCTCTGGGAAGACACCATAAAACAAGCGAGGCCATTCAGTCCTCTGGGAAAACACCATAAACAAGGAAGACCATTCAGTCCTCTGGGAAAACACCATAAAACAAGGGAGACAATTCAGTCCTCTGGGAAAACACCATAAAACAAGGGAGACCATTCAGTCCTCTGTGAAAACACCATAAAACAAGGGAGACAATTCAGTCCTCTGTGAAAACACCATAAAACAAGGGAGACAATTCAGTCCTCTGTGAAAACACCATAAAACAAGGGAGATCATTCAGTCCTATGGGAAAAACAATATAAAACAAGGGAGATCATTCAGTCCTCCGGGAAAACACCATAAAACAAGGGAGATCATTCAGTTTTTATGTTAAATTGATGATTATCAAATGCAGCCTTTAATGTAACTAATGTTAACAGAATAGTCCAGTTTAACACAGGGGACCAAAACATCACTTAATGGTTGTCCAGTATAACACAGGGGATCAAAACATCACTTTATGGTTGTCCAGTATAACACAGGGGACCAAAACATCACTTAATGGTTGTCCAGTATAACACAGGGGATCAAAACATCACTTTATGGTTGTCCAGTATAACACAGGGGATCAAAACATCACTTTATGGTTGTCTAGTATAACACAGGGGATCAAAACATCACTTTATGGTTGTCCAGTATAACACAGGGGATCAAAACATCACTTTATGGTTGTCTAGTATAACACAGGGGATCAAAACATCACTTAATAGTTGTCCAGTATAACACAGGGGATCAAAACATCACTTTATGGTTGTTATTTCTTTCATTAACAGAAAATGTCAAGAAGAGTAAAAGTTTGGATGAGAATGTGTTTGAAGTTCTGGATAAAATGGAAAATTTCCAAAATAAGGTAAAATTTGATTTCTTTTAATTCAAAATTAAATTATGTTTTTTTTTATCCCAAATGAACATGTCACCAAGCTTAACTTCTGCAGCTGTTTGTCTCGAGTTAGTGTTATGGCTTTCCTGCCAAGGTTTGAGGTTTATAACAGGTACCCTGGCTTCCTTCCTCATAATACCTGCATGCCATGATATAGCTGCAAAAAATTCATTTTGGAAATGGTAACCTCAGTGGTCGAGTGGTTAAGGTAGTTGGTCCACTATTGATCACATGGTCCATCAATACAGAGATTAGTAGTTTGAGTTTCACTGTGAGAGGGTGGGCTTGACTCCAATCTTAATTAACAAGCACTGCCAGTTTTCCTATGAAGGTCTGGGTTTTTTTGGGTACTCCGGCTTCCTCCCCTAAAAACTGTGCGCCATGATATAGCTGAAAAATTGCTGAAAGTGGTGTTAAACACCATCAAACAAACAAAAAACTATCTATAGTGTTGTCTTGTCAGGAAAATATTTCCCTTAGAAAAAGTCCATAATGGAATAATTATTAACCAGAACACAAGTCAATAATTGTATTATTAATTAACAGAGAGCCAAGCAGTGGGCTGAAGGTATGGACAGTATGGGAAATGACCGCCTGAGATTTGCCAATATTCTCATGGAGACTTTGGAAGACATCGAACAACAGTCAGGAATCTTCTTAATCAAACCAATGTATTCCTTTAAAGGGAGGTAAGTGCAATTACAAAATCTTCTAGCCGTGTGGTAACTTGAAGATAACATTTTATTAGTTTTAATTGAACTTAAAAATGTTGAGAGTCAGTTAAGCACGTGCAATATTTTTGGACTGAAATTGAAAGTGAAAGTAGATTTTTAGAACATATGAGCTTCCAGTTGAGCAATCATGCTTTTATTCAATTAAACATATGGTGAAATTTTGGCAGAATGCTGACCCGGGTACATATTGTTATGGGACAGAAGTGTCACTTTATTTGAAATAGAGGTAAATTTACTAGGAAAAGTCAACATCTTCAAATTTAAGCCAAAGAGTCGAAAAACAATGGTGGTCCCACACTGTACAGCAATCTGTGTACCATAGAAGTCTAAATAAAATGATCTGTGTACCATAGAAGTCTAAACAAAATGATCTGTGTACCATAGAAGTCTAAACAAAATGATCTGTGTACCATAGAAGTCTAAATAAAATGATCTGTGTACCATAGAAGTCTAAACAAAATGATCTGTGTACCATAGAAGTCTAAACAAAATGATCTGTGTACCATAGAAGTCTAAACAAAATGATCTGTGTACCATAGAAGTCTAAACAAAATGATCTGTGTACCATAGAAGTCTAAACAAAATGATCTGTGTACCATAGAAGTCTAAACAAAATGATAACATTTGAAGGTTACAGTAATCTGTTAGAGCAGTTTCTGGTGATAATGGTGATCATTTATGGTATTAATTATAACTTTTATTGACTAAAAAGTATTTTTTTTAACTAATAGCCAACCAAGAATTGTATTACAGCGGGTACTGTATCTTGTGGTTTGCCTGTACTTTTGAAATCAATGAAATGTAATAAGGCAACATTTATACAATTATTCCGTACAAATTGTTTATTTTTTAAGGGACACCATGACTATTCCTGAGTATCTAAGGTATTAAAGAGTTCATACCTATACCCTGCTAAATGTCACAAGCCATACTGTTGACAACCTTGACCCTTGTACATGACATACTATTGACCACCTTGACCCTTGTACATGACATACTATTGACCACCTTGACCCTTGTACATGACATACTATTGACAACCTTGACCCGTATGACATACTATTGACAACCTTGACCCTTATGACATACTATTGACAACCTTGACCCTTGTACATGACATACTATTGACAACCTTGAACCTTATGACATACTATTGACAACCTTGACCCTTGTACATGACACTATTGATAACCTTGACCCTTGTGCATGACATACTGTTGACAACCTTGACCCTTGTACATGACACTATTGATAACCTTGACCCTTGTACATGACACTATTGATAACCTTGACTCTTGTACATGACACTGTTGATAACCTTGACCCTTATGACATACTATTGACAACCTTGATCCTTGTACATGACATCCTGTTGACAAACTTTACCCTTGTACATGACACTATTGATAACCTTGACCCTTGTACATGACACTATTGACAACCTTGACCCTTGCACATTACATATTATTGACAACCTTGACCCTTGTACATGACACTATTGACAACCTTGACCCTTGTACATGACATACTGTTGACAAACTTCACCCTTGTACATGACACTATTGACAACCTTGACCCTTGTACATGACATACTATTGACAACCTTGACCTTGTACATGACACTATTGATAACCTTGACCCTTGTACATGACGCTATTGATAACCTTGACTCTTGTACATGACACTGTTGATAACCTTGACCCTTGTGACATACTATTGACAACCTTGACCCTTGTACATGACATCCTGTTGACAAACTTTACCCTTGTAGATGACACTATTGATAACCTTGACCCTTGTACATGTAACTATTGACAACCTTGACCCTTGTTCATTACATACTATCGACAACCTTGACCCTTGTACATGACACTAATGACAACCTTGACCCTTGTACATGACATACTGTTGACAAACTTTAACATTGTACATGACACTATTGACAACCTTGACCCTTGTACATGACATACTGTTGACAAACTTCACCCTTGTACATGACATTATTGACAACCTTGACCCTTGTACATGACATACTATTGACAGCCTTGACTCTTGTACATGACACTATTGATAACCTTGACCCTTGTATATGACATACTATTGACAACCTTGACTCTTGTACATGACACTATTGATAACCTTGACCCTTGTATATGACATACTATTGACAACCTTGACCCTTGTACATGACATACTATTGACAAACTTTACCCTTGTACATGACACTATTGACAACCTTGACCCTTGTACATGACATATTATTGACAAACTCTACCATTGTACATGATATACTGTTGACAACCTTGACCCTTGGACACAATATATGATTGTACACCCTGATCACTAATGTTCACAGTCTACATACTATTGACAACCTTGACCCTTGTACATGATATACTGTTGACAACCTTGACCCTTGGACACAATATATGATTGTACACCCTGATCACTAATGTTCACAGTCTACATACTATTGACAACCTTGACCCTTGTACATGATATACTGTTGACAACCTTGACCCTTGGACACAATATATGATTGTACACCCTGATCACTAATGTTCACAGTCTACATACTATTCAAAACCTTGGTCACACTTATTTTCACAGTCATTATTGGTCACCTTGATACTGCTGATTTTCAAAGCCCACACTATTGGTCATGATGACCACATTCATTTATACAGCCAATACTATTAGTCATCTTAAAGCTACTAATTTTCACAGCCATATTGTCGGTCACCTTGACCTTGCTAATTTTCACACCTTAACCCAAAGATTTATGTTCAGTTGCTGACTTTTTTATGCCTTTTAGAAGTCTGAATATGCATATTTTTTGCCCACAGTTTAATGGTATAATTCTATATTTCTAATTTTATTTATTATGCTATCACTACTCTGAAGTGTCTATGATGATATTTATAGACTAAAGGAAAACATGTCCTGTTACTGTTTACATTTGTTGTTGTAGTTATATATTGAAACTTTTAACATTTCTTTTTTTGTTATTTTTATATTTACATTTATGGTATTATTATTAACATAGAATCAAACAATTATTGTCGTTTGTTTTGGTAAATGTGTTATTACCTTCCCCAACTGATATTCACTTTACCTTTGGGCTTAGTGAAAATCAGTTATTTTCAGAAGTCAATAACTCAGCACAGGACACAGTAATCTGATGTCTGCTGACCAAAGATATTTGTTATAGGAAATAATTGGTTCTAATTATATATGATTATATATATATTTGTTGAGCATGCTATATTCATTATTTAAATATGACTTTTACAATTTTATTAATTCTTTTGGTTTTTTAGATGTTCAGTGTTCATTAAAATTATCCTGTTTTTCTACTTTTTAGGGATATAAAAGAAAGATATGCTGGAAAACTAGCTCGACCAATCAGACCACAGCGAAATATATCACCTACAAGAGAAATTAGTTCATTTGCACCTGCTCCAACACCTGCATCTAACATCAGGGGCATCACAAGGGGACATATAAGTTCTAGTCTTATGCAGGTAAGATGGATCATTCCAATATCAGGGGCATCACAAGGGGACATATAAGTTCTAGTCTTATGCAGGTAAGATGGATCATTCCAATATCAGGGGCATCACAAGGGGACATATAAGTTCTAGTCTTATGCAGGTAAGATGGATCATTTCAATATCAGGGGCATCACAAGGGGACATATAAGTTCTAGTCTTATGCAGGTAAGATGGATCATTCCAATATCAGGGGCATCACAAGGGGACATATAAGTTCTAGTCTTATGCAGGTAAGATGGATCATTCCAATATCAGGGGCATCACAAGGGGACATATAAGTTCTAGTCTTATGCAGGTAAGATGGATCATTCCAATATCAGGGGCATCACAAGGGGACATATAAGTTCTAGTCTTATGCAGGTAAGATGGATCATTCCAATATCAGGGGCATCACAAGGGGACATATAAGTTCTAGTCTTATGCAGGTAAGATGGATCATTCCAATATCAGGGGCATCACAAGGGACATATAAGTTCTAGTCTTATGCAGGTAAGATGGATCATTCCAATATCAGGGGCATCACAAGGGGACATATAAGTTCTAGTCTTATGCAGGTAAGATGGATCATTCCAATATCAGGGGCATCACAAGGGACATATAAGTTCTAGTCTTATGCAGGTAAGATGGATCATTCCAATATCAGGGGCATCACAAGGGGATATATAAGTTCTAGTCTTATGCAGGTAAGATGGATCATCATTAGAGAATCTATGCTATATCCTTATATCTTATGCAGAATGGCCAGGGGGCCTCGGTGGCCGAGTGGGCAAGGTAGTTCGTCTACTATTGATCACGTGGTCTGTCAACACTGAGATTGCGGGTTCGATTCTCACTGCAGGCAGAGTTTTCCTACCGCAGGTCGGGGGTTCTCTCCGGGTACTCCGGCTTCCTCCCCCAATAAAAACTGGACGCCATGAAATAGCTGAAAAATTGCTTAAAGTGGCGTTAAAACACCATTCAAACATAAACAAACAGAATGGCCAGAGGCCTTTCAAAGGGGTAAAGTGTTCTAGTAACTGGTAATTCTGGGTCCCCAAACAGGACATATTAGATTTAAAAAAGGTAATTTATGGGCTCCACAACGGAGACACAGTTATGGTCTTGTTTTAGGTAACTTAAGGGGATCACAAAGGGAGACATATTTGTTGTAATTCTATCAGTAAATATAGGAACCTCAAAAAAAGGGGATCACAAAGGGGTTAGTTATAATTCTATCAGTTAATATAGGTACCTCAAAAAGGGGATCACAAAGGGAGACACATTAGTTGTAATTCTATCAGTAAATATAGGAACCTCAAAAAAAGGGGATCACAAAGGGGGTCGGGTTAGTTATAATTCTATCAGTTAATATAGGAACCTCAAAAAGGGGATCACAAAGGGAGACACGTTAGTTGTAATTCTATCAGTAAATATAGGAACCTCAAAAAGGGGATCACAAAGGGAGACACATTAGTTGTAATTCTATCAGTAAATATAGGAACCTCAAAAGAAGGGGATCACAAAGGGGGTCGGGTTAGTTATAATTCTATCAGTTAATATAGGAACCTCAAAAAGGGGATCACAAAGGGAGACACATTAGTTGTAATTCTATCAGTAAATATAGGAACCTCAAAAAGGGGATCACAAAGGGAGACATATTTGTTATAATTCTATCAGTAAATATAGGAACCTCAAAAAAGGGGATCACAAAGGGGGTCAGGTTAGTTATAATTCTATCAGTTTATATAATTACCTTTAAAAGGGGACAAATTAGTTGTATTTAAGGATTTTTTTCAATTTTAATAATGTTAAACAATGTAGTATGTGTAGAGTCAATTTAAATTTACTGTCCTGTGGGACTACTTTCATCTAATATTTCTGTTAGTATTTTGTCCAATTATTTCACAAATCTGTAACTCTTTGTCAAGCTAAAATTGTATCATTTTCTCAGGTAAATTTAATTAAATAATTAGGTTATGTTGTTATTAATAACACTAAGCCATCTTACTTTAATCCAATTAATATAATCTTATGTAAACAACTGAATGAAATTAGAACAGAGGTCGCAATTAAAGTTGTTTCGTAATGGTCAGCTATTGATCGTGACAATTTGTTACATATTACTTATTAGTTATTTATATTTGACAAAAGTGTGTTTACTGTCCAGATTATAATTAGTAACTCTTGTTCTCCTGGTTTAAAATAAATAGCAAAACTCAACAGAATAAATGCAAAGAAGTAAAAATTGAAGTTACCAGTCAAGTACACAGAGGGTTAACTTGCTGCCTCAATCTCATGATTCAGACTGTAAACTTTATTTGGACAATCTAAGTTCTGTTTTTTTGTTACATTAAATGTTATAATTTGTTTCTTGCCTTGCTGAAAGTCTTGCTATACTGACCCCCTGTCCCAAGGGTCTTGCATTTGCTATATTTAGTTTCCATACTCCATGTGCTGACACTAGGTGACATTACCCTTACAAAGAGTGAGGCATAAAATGTCCTTGGACCTCGTTGGCTGAGTGGTTAAGGTAGTTCGTCTACTATTGATCATATGGTCTGTCAACACTGAGGTTGCAGGTTCGAGTCTCTCTGTGGGCAGGGTGTACTAGACTTCAATCTTAATTGACAAGGATTGCCATTTTTCCTACCGAAGGTCGGGGGTTCTCTCCGGGTACTCTGGCTTCCTCCTTCAATAAAAACTGGACGCCATGATATAGCTGAAACAATTCATTGAAACAAACAAACAAACAAACATAAAATGTCCTTCACCATTTTATATTGTATAACATAATTTTAAATAATTCCTTCATTTATATCTCTGATATAAACACTGCCTTAAAAAGTTAAAAAAAACTCACTTGAATTGAAAGGTTACATGGAGAAAAGAAAAGAAACTTGGTGGGCATACCAAGTTATACAGCAAAATCAGTGTTTGTCGATGTCTCACAGCCAATCCAATTGTGTGCTACAACTCAGAATTAATGTCTTGAGGTGTCCACAGACATCACAAAGAGTTTGTTGTGGTGGAGACGTGGAATGTTTGTTGTGGAGCAGACGTGGAATGTTTGTTGTGGTGCAGACATGGAATGTTTGTTGTGGAGCAGACGTGGAATGTTTGTTGTGGTGCAGACATGGAATGTTTGTTGTGGTGCAGACATGGAATGTTTGTTGTGGAGCAGACATGGAATGTTTGTTGTGGTGCAGACGTGGAATGTTTGTTTTGGAGCAGACGTGGAATGTTTGTTGTGGTGCAGACATGGAATGTTTGTTGTGGAGCAGACGTGGAATGTTTGTTGTGGTGCAGACGTGGAATGTTTGTTGTGGAGCAGACATGGAATGTTTGTTGTGGTGCAGACATGGAATGTTTGTTGTGGACCAGACATGGAATGTTTGTTGTGGTGCAGACGTGGAATGTTTGTTGTGGAGCAGACGTGGAATGTTTGTTGTGGTGCAGACGTGGAATGTTTGTTGTGGAACAGACGTGGAATGTTTGTTGTGGAGCAGACATGGAATGTTTGTTGTGGTGCAGACATGGAATGTTTGTTGTGGAGCAGACGTGGAATGTTTGTTGTGGTGCAGACGTGGAATGTTTGTTGTGGAGCAGACATGGAATGTTTGTTGTGGTGCAGACGTGAATGTTTGTTGTGGAACAGACATGGAATGTTTGTTGTGGTGCAGACGTGGAATGTTTGTTGTGGTGCAGACATGGAATGTTTGTTGTGGAGCAGACGTGGAATGTTTGTTGTGGTGCAGACATGGAATGTTTGTTGTGGTGCAGACGTGGAATGTTTGTTGTGGAGCA
Source organism: Limnoperna fortunei (assembly GCA_944474755.1). Taxonomy (NCBI): domain Eukaryota; kingdom Metazoa; phylum Mollusca; class Bivalvia; order Mytilida; family Modiolidae; genus Limnoperna; species Limnoperna fortunei. The sequence continues at coordinate 53,016,154 of OX104123.1, forward strand.
GTTGTGGAATGTTTGTTGTGGTGCAGACATGGAATGTTTGTTGTGGAGCAGTTGTGGAATGTTTGTTGTGGTGCAGACGTGGAATGTTTGTTGTGGTGCAGACGTGGAATGTTTGTTGTGGAGCAGACATGGAATGTTTGTTGTGGTGCAGACGTGGAATGTTTGTTGTGGTGCAGACGTGGAATGTTTGTTGTGGTGCAGACGTGGAATGTTTGTTGTGGTGCAGACGTGGAATGTTTGTTGTGGTGCAGACGTGGAATGTTTGTTGTGGTGCAGACATGGAATGTTTGTTGTGGTGCAGACATGGAATGTTTGTTGTGGTGCAGACGTGGAATGTTTGTTGTGGTGCAGACGTGGAATGTTTGTTGTGGTGCAGACGTGGAATGTTTGTTGTGGAGCAGACGTGGAATGTTTGTTGTGGTGCAGACGTGGAATGTTTGTTGTGGAGCAGACGTGGAATGTTTGTTGTGGTGCAGACGTGGAATGTTTGTTGTGGTGCAGACATGGAATGTTTGTTGTGGTGCAGACATGGAATGTTTGTTTCTGCTTATACTGTTATTGTTATTATTTTTCAGCATCCTGAGGAGGAAGTCAGACCAGAACCACAGCGCCCCCTAGCAGGTGATGATACAGGAATAACAGGTGCTGGAATGGTTTGGGTTGGCTCTGTGCCAAGAGCAACATGGAATGTAAGTCACAATTTTCATTTTAAGCATAAAAATAAACAATTGTATTATTTACTGTGTTGTTTAAATAAATCAACTGTTATCTTTTGTTCAATCATTAGATGTTATCAGTTTTCTAAAAAGTTGACTTCTTTTTTCTCTGCTATCTGTTAACTCTTTCATAAAATGTTTTGCATACGATCACATAATAGTTGCTATGGAAAACAGAAATTATTGTAGTTTGACTCCCCTATACCTTTATTATCATTACATGTTAATTGTACTGATCTGTTATTGTCATTTTAAATTTACTGTTACCTGTGTTGGGAAATGTAACAAATCATTAACCTGTTTATGGACCCCCTCCTGCTCCCCCTCCTGAGTCACACAGCCCCAAAATACAAGTTACAGCAGTAGAATGTTGTTTTTTTTGCTAAAACCTAGTCATTTTTTGTACTATAAGTAATTAAATTATTTATGCTGGGACCAGACTAGGAGGGTTTTCCATGGCCAGGTGCCACATAGTGACGGCCCTTTCAATATGGGCTTTACATGTTATATACAGACCATTTATTATGGTGGATAATATGTTGGAGAGTGTCCTGCATGACAAACAGCCTGTTTGTTGATTTGGAAAAATGATGTAATTATTTATGTATTAACTGTTTCTGTTGAGTAGAACACCTTTTTTGAACACCTGCCAAACTGTCTAATTAATCCGATCACCAATAATCACATCTAATCCAAACAATCCCATCTTAATATATAAAATAATCAGGTGGAGGGAAACTTTATGTCAGGTAATTAATGGGAACATTTTATTTTTATTGGACTTTTTATGGTTTTGTTGTAATGTTTGTTTGTTTGAATGGTGTTTTAACGCCACTTTCAGCAATTTTTCAGCTATTTCATGGCGTCCAGTTTTTATTGGGGGAGGGAGCCGGAGTACCGGAGAGAACCCCCGACCTGCGGTAGGAAAACTGGCAATCCTTGTCAATTAAGATTGGAGTCGAGTACACCCTGCCTGCAGTGGGGATCGAACCCGCAATCTCAGTGTTGACAGACCACATGATCAATAGTAGACGAACTACCTTGACCACTCGGCCACCGAGGCCCCTTTGTTGTAATGACATTGATGCCAGCTGTATCATGGTATCCAGTATTGGGGCCTCTGTGGCTGAAATTGGCGTTAAACACCATCAAACAAACAAAACAAACAGAGCTGTATTACTGTGACCAGTTGACTACTGGGTGAGAAATCCTTGGCAGGGAACCAGGCCACCTTTTTAATGACAGTTGAAGTTTCCATACTTTGAATAAAGTCTAGCTTCAACTCAAATCCCCACAGCCAGTTGGTTAAAATGATTCCTTTGTTTATTTTGTAAAATATTTCCTCAGTGGATGTAATAATTTGCATTGAATGATTGTTAATGTCTAGGGAGTAATATTGACTGATAGGCTGGTTAATGTCTAGGGAGTAATATTGAAGTGTGAAGTGCAAACCAAGGTATGGTGAAGTCGGGTGGGCGGGGAAAATAGGGTATCTATTTTATTTTGTGTAGTCAACTTCTCCTACAGTTTTCAACCCAGATCATAGAAATATTGCAAACATATTGAAGTTGTGAAATAGCTATAATGTAACTGTTCAAGGAATTATTTCCTATTTTTCCAGATTTGGCATGGTACTTATTTTGTGTAATAAACTCCTCCTACAGTTTTCAACCCAGATCTCCGAAACTTTACAGAACGATTTCACAAAAATTCACATGCATTGAAGTTGTGCACCTGCTATTATGGCATTGTTCCAGGATTTGCCTTCCTATTTTTCAGACTAATAGTATTTGCAGCAGATGGTGCCTATTTTATGTAATTTCTGAATTTTGAGACTTAGGAACTTAGTTATTTTTTAAATTTTTTGCAGCAGATGGTGCCTATTTTATGTAATAAACTACTCCCACTTTCAACCAGATCTCTGAAACTTCACAGAACTTAAAAGCTATAACAACTAAACTGTAAATTGCAAAAATTTAAAGATAGCCTGAAATAATTTCTATTGCCTGTGAGTGATTACAGGCTCCTGGGAGCCTCTTGTTGTATGTATCCTGGTATTAGAGCCTAGCCACTAAGTTGTGGATGTCCTATAGTGATCTGTCTGTGTGTCCCTTCTCTAGAGCCTCTTGTTGTATGTATCCTGGTATTAGAGCCCAGCCACTAAGTTGTGGATGTCCTATAGTGATCTGTCTGTGTGTCCCTTCTCTAGAGCCTCTAGTTGTATGTATCCTGGTATTAGAGCCCAGCCACTAAGTTGTGGATGTCCTATAGTGATCTGTCTGTGTGTCCCTTCTCTAGAGCCTCTAGTTGTATGTATCCTGGTATTAGAGCCCAGCCACTAAGTTGTGGATGTCCTATAGTGATCTGTCTGTGTGTCCCTTCTCTAGAGCCTCTAGTTGTATGTATCCTGGTATTAGAGCCCAGCCACTAAGTTGTGGATGTCCTATAGTGATCTGCCTGTGTGTCCCTTCTCTAGAGCCTCTAGTTGTATGTATCCTGGTATTAGAGCCCAGCCACTAAGTTGTGGATGTCCTATAGTGATCTGTCTGTGTGTCCCTTCTCTAGAGCCTCTAGTTGTATGTATCCTGGTATTAGAGCCCAGCCACTAAGTTGTGGATGTCCTATAGTGATCTGTCTGTGTGTCCCTTCTCTAGAGCCTCTTGTTGTATGTATCCTGGTATTAGAGCCCAGCCACGAAGTTGTGGATGTCCTATAGTGATCTGTCTGTGTGTCCCTTCTCTAGAGCCTCTAGTTGTATGTATCCTGGTATTAGAGCCCAGCCACTAAGTTGTGGATGTCCTATAGTGATCTGTCTGTGTGTCCCTTCTCTAGAGCCTCTAGTTGTATGTATCCTGGTATTAGAGCCCAGCCACTAAGTTGTGGATGTCCTATAGTGATCTGTCTGTGTGTCCCTTCTCTAGAGCCTCTAGTTGTATGTATCCTGGTATTAGAGCCCAGCCACTAAGTTGTGGATGTCCTATAGTGATCTGTCTGTGTGTCCCTTCTCTAGTGCCTCTAGTTGTATGTATCCTGGTATTAGAGCCCAGCCACTAAGTTGTGGATGTCCTATAGTGATCTGTCTGTGTGTCCCTTCTCTAGAGCCTCTAGTTGTATGTATCCTGGTATTAGAGCACAGCCACTAAGTTGTGGATGTCCTATAGTGATCTGTCTGTCCATTAGAAACTGATTGTGTCCCTGGCTTCTCTAACTTTTTTCTCTTTTGATATTTGGCATATGGGTAGATAATTTCAAGGCAATGTATCACATGCCATGGTAAATGACCTTTGATCTCATGGTCAGTGGTGCCCACAAAGATCTCACGGTCAGCGGAGCCCACAAATATCTCATGATCAGTGGGGCCCACAAAGATCTCATGGACAGCGGGGCCCACAAAGATCTCACGGTCAGCGGGCCCATAAAGATTTCACGGTCAGCGAGGCCCACCACAGTCAGCTGGGCCCACAAAGATCTCACAGTCAGCGAGGCCCACCACAGTCAGCTGGGCCCACAAAGATCTCACGGTCAGCGAGGCCCACCACAGTCAGCTGGGCCCACAGAGATCTCACGGTCAGCGAGGCCCACCACAGTCAGCTGGGCCCACAAAGATCTCACGGTCAGCGAGGCCCACCACAGTCAGCTGGGCCCACAAAGATGGAAAACATTTAAATGATATCTAGTTGGTCTATATTTATTTTTAGAATTTCCATATCCATGGATTTTATATCTGTTTGTATCTTTTGTAGAATTTCCATTCTGAGACCCCTGGATTTTATTCTTTTTTGTGTCCTTTTAATTTAAAGGTTTAAAATGTTTGTTTTTAGATTGGTTCTTCTCAAGTGCGATACTCGGACGACATTCAAAGCCAAAATATGATGAACACACCTAGAATTCTGGAACTGGATATAAATAGAATGATGATAGGACAAAATAATATAAGGTTGGTATGACAGAGAACTGGATCCTAGCAATGATCTGGTACCTCTGTCTTATGTAATGTAAGGTTGGTATGACACTGAACTGGATCCTAGCAATGATCTGGTACCTCTGTCTTATGTTATGTAAGGTTGGTATGACAGTGAACTGGATCCTATCAATGATCTGGTACCTCTATCTTATGTAATGTAAGGTTCGTATGACAGTGAACTGGATCCTAGCAATGATCTGGTACCTCTGTCTTATGTAATGTAAGGTTATTATGACAGAGAACTGGATCCTAGCAATGATCTGGTACCTCTATCTTATGTAATGTAAGGTTGGTATGACAGAGAACTGGATCCTATCAATGATCTGGTACCTCTATCTTATGTAATGTAAGGTTGGTATGACAGTGAACTGGATCCTATCAGTGATCTGGCACCTCTGTCTTATGTAATGTAAGGTTGGTATGACAGTGAACTGGATCCTATCAATGATCTGGTACCTCTTTCTTATGTAATGTAAGGTTGGTATGACAGTGAACTGGATCCTATCAATGATCTGGTACCTCTATCTTATGTAATGTAAGGTTGGTATGACAGTGAACTGGATCCTATCAATGATCTGGTACCTCTTTCTTATGTAATGTAAGGTTGGTATGACAGTGAACTGGATCCTAGCAATGATCTGGTACCTCTTTCTTATGTAATGTAAGGTTGGTATGACAGTGAACTGGATCCTAGCAATGATCTGGTACCTCTATCTTATGGATTTTGATTCATTAATAGGAAATTAACATTTTATGTAAGATAATCTAATATATTCATTATTTAATGAAAGACAATTTTTTTATTTCTAAGTCAACATGATATAAACAACATGTGGATAAGGATCCATTACCTTTATGTTATCTGATGTACATGTAAAAAAAAAGGACTGCCATTCTTTTAAATAGGGGTATTACTTGTATTGTGTAATCCCAAAGTTTTCTACCCAGATGTTTTGAAAATTGGGAAGGGGGTATCAACTAATGAGCATGACTCACAGTTTTTATAGTTTTTATACCCCCCACTAGGGGGTATATAGTGATGGGGGTGCCCGTCTCTCTTTTCTGTTTGTCTGTTACACTCCACCTACACCACTGAATGGAATTTGATGAAACTTTCACAGAATCTTTGTCATATAGTCCATTGTGCACCAAATATTTTACATTTAAATTGGAATAATGTTTGGGGTTTCCCATAGGAAAATATTGACTTACACAACTTAAATGAATTTGATACAATTTTCACTGAATCTTTGCCACATAGTCCCATTGTGAACCTGATATTTGACATTTTGATCGGATTAATATTTAGGATGTTTTGAAAATTGAGAAGTGTGTGGGGGGGGGGGGGGGCATTGCTCAGTTTTTCTAGTTTACTATAGTAAATTTTTTTACAGATTAGTGTCATATAATTTTGAAGAAAAAATATATATGACAAGCTCACTCTATGAGTACTGAATTTTCAGCTGTAAACATTGGAACAGTTATTAGAAATAGTTCACTTTGATACAGCTACAGAAATAGTATCATGAAGAGGATACTTTCTAAGGATACAATTGAATTGTAAAAACCTTAATAGAACTGTTTTGTATAATTTCAGCACAAGAATAATCTCCCCTGGCGTTTCAGATGACCGACTTGTTAATGCATCACAGAATAATTTACGCTCCTACATTACAGTGAACCGCCCCGCCCCTGGGCCAGGACAGCCAAGACCTACAACATTTTCAAGTAAGAGTATATTTTTATATTTTTGAAATGTTTTTGTCAGACAAAATATCCTAACTGACATTGTTGGTTTTTAATAATTGATGATCAACAAGTTTATGGTAGCGGTAGTCAGCAAACAAACAACAAATCAATAGACAGATCTTTATTAACCGTGATGGTTAGTGAGTAATTTGCCAGTGGGGGCCTTGGTGGCCGAGTGGTTGGGGGCCTCGGTGGCCGAGTGGTTAAGGTACTGATGATCACGTGGTTTGTCAACACTGAAGTTACGGGTTCGAGTCTTACTGCGGGCAGGGTGTACTCGACTCCAATCTTAATTGACAAGGATTGCCAGTTTTCCTACCGAAGGTCGGGGTTCTCTCTGGGTACTCCGGCTTCCTCCCCCAATAAAAACTGGACGCCATGAAATCGGTGAAAAATTGCTGAAAGTGGCATAAAACATCATTCAAACCATTTCAGTGATTAACATAAGAAGCCTCTGTGGTCAAGTAGTCTAGGTAGTTGGTCATCTACTTTTGATCACTAGCCTGTCCATAATGGAGTTGTGAGTTCGGGTCTGACTTAAGGCTCAACTTTAACATTAATTGCCAAGAATTGTCAGGTATCAGAGATTCTGATCATGTGTTTTGCTTCCTTCACAAATAAGAAGTTGACTTAGCTGAAGATTTGTTACAAGGTGGAATAAAACTGCATTCAAACAAACAAAAGAAACATTTGACAAAAGAAATATATTTTGTTTTTTCATTACAGGTGTAAAAGACAATGTGCCACCATCATCACCCACAGCATACCAGTACACACCGTCTCCTACGGTACAGAAACGTGTCCGCATGTCTGAAGGTGATGTCAGTAGAGTGTTAAACAGTACACCCCCACTTCCACCAATATCAGCAGGATCCAGAGGTAGACTGTCTCCAGAAGGTGAGTTATTACATGTACTTAAAAAGATAATGAGTTAATGAGTTACATAGAGCAATAAAAATGACACATTTACAAGTGACTGCTTTCTTGACTAATTGGTTTTAAATAAAAGATGAGAATTTCTAGTATTTCATACAAATGACATGTTAACCCAAACACTATTTAATTCCTGACAAAGGTTGGGGTTCAGATACTCCATCTCTCTCCACTAAAAATTGGATGCAATAATATAGCTTAAAAGTTGTAATAATTTATAAAATAGTTAATAATTTTGTTTTATTTTTCAGATACAAGCCAGAGTATATCTGCAGCCTCAATCAGACCTCATGTTCTTGAGATTGTCTCTCCTTTAAAATAAACAGAACATAATTACTTCCCTTGGACTGCCAGTTTGTTATTATTTATTGTATTGCAATTCTACTTGCATTGTTACTGTATGGAGTTGTCATTCTGAATACTAACAGATGGTACACATACAATAGTGCTATTTTGTATTGTCAAGATTCTTTAATAAGACCTACATACATTTTCTGATTATATAGTAACTGCATGCCTCAGCTATGCTGCATTTCTGATTACATGGGACAGAGTTATATAGTACCTGCATGCCTCAGCTATGCTGCATTTCTGATTACATGGGACAGAGTTATATAGTAACTGCATGCCTCAGCTATGCTGCCGGCTTCTTCTAATACATCTTGTACTATAAAGTCAGAAAACATGTGCCTGTTATTACAGCTTAGTCTTAGGACCTTTGTATTCTATAAAATTGTAAACTGAAAAGATCTTTTTTATTTGGAAGATAATTTTATTACATAGTGTTCCATAAAGTCTACAAAAAATTTTATTCCTGAGATCTGGAGATCTGTAACATGAGGTCAGAGAACTCTTTAATTAGGAGATAATATTATTACACTGCATGTGTACCAGAAAGATGTAAATGTCTTATATTTCTGAGATAATTTTATTATATTGTGTATGATAAAGTCCAAGAACTTATCACATTGAGAGATACTATTATATGTACCAAAAGGTCAGAGAGGTCTTTAGAAGAATATTTTTAAATATTGTGTAAAGACAGAGAACTTTGTATTTGTGAAGACAAAATGACTGTCATCAGTGTAAACAAGAAATAATTTCTATAGCTGGAAAATTACAATGAGATTGTAATGCTGTCCTGTGATGTGTTGGGATTGTAATGCTGTCCTGTGATGCTTTATTTTAGTAACAACAATTTTTGTTTTTTTTAAGAGAACTATATCCGTCCAAATTCAGAAATATTTATTTATATTGAAATCTATAAGTTTGCTAGACTTTATTTTTGGGCGATATTTACATAGTATTTTTATTATGTGATTCACTGGTATATTTCCTATTCTATTTTTGATTGGTGTAATCAGTATCTTGTGGTCATGTGACATGTTTGGACCAATCACTTTGGTCATGTCCCATGCTTAGACCAATCACTTCTACAGAACATTAATTTCTCATCAAATATTCTGTGATATTTCAATTTTTTAGATGAATTTGGAATTTGACAATCAGAGAGAGATAATGATTTGGATAATGAATTGTAACAGTTTATGTAATTTTGAATTTACAAAACTAAGTCAAAATATTAATTCTGTCAACATTTGTGTTAAACCTATGCACTTGTTCGAATAAAGCCATTCATTGTTGCTGAAACAAATCAACTTATATTGTCTTATATTAAAAATCTTGAAGCATAATGGAGGGTTTGTTGTGTTGCTGTTTCATCTTTTGAGTGTTAATTGGTTGTTGTGTGTTCGAGTTTAATTTTAGCCAGGGCTTCATAATGTCAGAGCTGAATTTGTGTGTTATGCTTCTGTGTCGGCTGGAAGCTAAGATACAACCTAAAATATGAAATTTGTAAAAAGAAATCAATAGAAATATACCAGTGAACATGGTCTATGTTAAGTCTGTGATATTCTTTGATTATTCTAATTTTATGAATTGATAGCAAAAATAAACAATTATAAATATTGAATTGTTTTATTGTTTTTTGTTTTAATGGTGTTACACCACTTTCTGCAGTTGTTTCTCATCATGAAAGCCAGTGGTGGAGCATTTCATTCCCTGAACATGAACCACGACATGTGTCTGTATTAAAAGATACCACATACATCAGGGCTGCTAAGCATCGAACTAAGACTATAAATTCACATACATCAGGGCTGCTAAGCATCGAACTAAGACTATAAATTATACCACATACATCAGGGCTGCTAAGACAATAAATTATACCACATACACCAGGGCTGCTAAGACTATAAATTATACCACATACATCAGGGCTGCTAAGACTATAAATTATACCACATACATCAGGGCTGCCAAGACTATAAATTATACCACATACGACTATAAATTATACAACATACATCAGGGCTGCTAAGCATCGAACTAAGACTATAAATTATACCACATACATCAGGGCTGCTAGGCATCGAACTAAGACTATAAATCCACATACATCAGGGCTGCTAAGCATCGAACTAAGACTATAAATTATACCACATACATCAGGGCTGCTAAGCATCGAACTAAGACTATAAATTATACCACATACATCAGGGCTGCTAAGCATCGAACTAAGACTATAAATTATACTACATACATCAGGGCTGCTAAGACTATAAATTATACCACATACATCAGGGCTGCCAAGACTATAAATTATACCACATACGACTATAAATTATACAACATACATCAGGGCTGCTAAGACAATAAATTATACCACATACACCAGGGCTGCTAAGACTATAAATTATACCACATACATCAGGGCTGCTAAGCATCGAACTAAGACTATAAATTATACCACATATATCAGGGCTGCTAAGCATCGAACTAAGACTATAAATTAAACCACATACATCAGGGCTGCTAAGCATCGAACTAAGACTATAAATCCACATACATCAGGGCTGCTAAGCATCGAACTAAGACTGTAAATTATACCACATACATCAGGGCTGCTAAGCATCGAACTAAGACTATAAATTATACCATATACATCAGGGCTGCTAAGCATCGAACTAAGACTATAAATTATACCACATACATCAGGGCTGCTAAGCATCGAACTAAGACTATAAATTATAATAAATACATCAGCGCTGCTAAGCATCGAACTAAGACTATAAATTATACTACATACATCAGGGTTGCTAAGACTATAAATTATACAACATACATCAGGGCTGCTAAGACTATAAATTATACCACATACATCAGGGCTGCTAAGACAATAAATTATACCACATACACCAGGGCTGCTAAGACTATAAATTATACCACATACATCAGAGCTGCTAAGCATCGAACTAAGACTATAAATTATACCACATACATCAGGGCTGCTAAGCATCGAACTAAAACTATAAATTATACCACATACATCAGGGCTGCTAAGCATCGAACTAAGACTATAAATCCACATACATCAGGGCTGCTAAGCATCGAACTTAGACTATAAATATGTTTTGGATGAATTATCAGAGCGTCAATCACAAGGGCATTATTAATAACGGTCGTTTCCTAGAGAAATTTTGGAGAATGTTTTTACATTTATTTTAATATTATTATAGGTTAATTAAAATCCACCAAAACTAGGAAAACCGTAGATTTCTTTGTTTGAATGGTGTTTAACGCCACAGACAGCAATTTTCCAGCAATATCCTGGCATCCAGTTTTGATTAGGGAGAAGCCGGAGTACCTGGAAAAACCTTGACTTGTGGTAGGATAGGGAAACTGTCAATCCTTGTCAATAAACATTAGAGTCGAGTACACTCTGCCCTCAGTGAGACTCGAACCCGCAACCTCAGTGTTAAAAGACCACGTGATCAATGGTAGACGACTAGCTACCTTAAGCACTCGGCCACCGAGGCCCCGCATAACCGTACAAGAGAAATTATTATAATTATACCCCTGCCCAATAGGGTGTATACTGATAACGGTACGTCCATATCCATTTTCAAAATTTAAATATATCAATTATCAAAGAGATATGGTTAAATATTGCCCGTTAAGCAAACATTCAATAAATCAACCAATCTGCAAGTGTATCCAACAACTTATTCTGTCCAAAGGGCAGTAAAACAGAGTAAACTCAAAATGAAGAAAAAATCATATAGATCTATAGTGAGGGTTCAACTGATTGTCAGTTACTGTATAAAGTCTAAAAGTATCGTTCCATAGTGAGATAATAACTTGCCGTTGCGAGATAATATTTGTTGTCTTCAGGTCCCTAACACGCTTCCGTACAATCAGTTGGTAGCCTATGAGCAAAGAGAAATAATTGTTGGTTTGTTGGAATGAGGTTTAACAACAATTTCAGCACTTTCTCATCTATGTCATATTGATGTTTTTCTTATGGTAGAACCTTTGTACCCGTGAAAACCTCGCCATTTGATATGAAAACTGTAGTGAGAAATAACCTCATCGACAGAACAGAATAAGGCGAATTGTTTTCAGCAGTAGAACAATTTTTTTTCCGTGATCTTCTGACCTTAGTAATCAATTCAAATCTAAAAGTATTTTATTACAAGGAGTCTTGCTGGCATTGCAAAATTATAAAATCTCTAAAACATTTTATCAAATAACAAAGCCATGATGATATATTGAGTATATTGACATTAACTTAACAATAGGGCAGCTATTAATGGGTATTATTTCTAAATCATATAACCCATATCATGTTAAACATAAACAGAATATTCCAAAGTATATTTAAATATCTTTCTGTTTTTCCTTTTTTTTCAATGAAGGAATGTAGTTACTTAATATTGATAGATGGTGGTTATCATCAGTTGACATTAACCATATAAACAGATTTGCAGCATTAATGTGGAGAATCCTACAGTGACTAAGAATTGACCCATTTCCAGTTTTACATGATTTATCTCCCTTTTTACTTCCAGTTAAAAAAACTACGGCTATCCTCACTTTTAAGACTATGATATTGAAATAAAGATTTTGCACTGTTTTTTGTATTGTTTGTCTATTCCAATTAAATTATCAAATTAACCTCTTTAGTATATGTTACTATAGCCATAGGCAACAGGTGAGTTTGAATATTGGAACATGTATGTCATTGGTAAGCTTGTTTAATTAAGCTATAAAACAGCTGGGGTTGTACCTTTGATTAGCATCAGGTAAATCAGGTAATAAACATGATGGTTAATTAATTAACAATCATGTTTACACTGCATGGGGTTTTAATAACATCTTCAATTAGATTTTGACACATGTAATTAAAATAAAGCGTACCGGAAGTGGACACTAGGTGGCGTTTTTTTAATTGGAAAGTCGTCAATTGTTCCCGTATAATGGGGATGTCAATAAAACATGTTCTAATAATCCTATATCTTATCTAACATTATAATGTATATAATCGAATATATATGGATTTATACATATATATTATCATGTATATATACATGGATTTATATAACATTTTACCATATATATATATATATATATATATATATATATATATATATATATATATATATATATATATATTAGGTTGGAAATGAGAAAATTCAAGATCAATATGTAATTTATTTTTTACGTCATTTATTTATATTGACATTCAATGACTAAGGCCATTCGTTGGTCAGTCTTTGTCTAAATTTTTGACAAGAAACACCGTCATTTGTATCGTTGCATAATCTTCTAGACTTGTATATTATTTTTTGTTTATGCTGTATCGTCATGTTTGTCGATCCGATACTTAATAAGCTTGCTGGTTGGTAGACGCTTTAGACTTTTATATAATATTTTGAACTACCTGTATTGTGTTTTTACACGATCCCAGTGGACTTATATTATTCCATCACCGAATGAAAAAATACTTTAAGCATTTAGAGTTAAACGCCACTGATGAGTCTTAAGTAGACGAAACGCGCGTCTGGCGTAATGAATTTGTCACCTTGGTAATTTTGATTATATCTTGTTGGAATATTTGAGCAAAGCAAAGTAACCGCACGGCACGTCCGCGGCTGGCGGACTTGTGAAGCAACTGTTTTGGGTTAGGATGGAAATGAGAAAATTCAAGATCAATATGTTATGACTTGTTTACGTCATTTATTTATATTGACATTCAATGACTAAGCCATTCGTTGGTCAGTCTTTGCCTAAATTTTTGACAAGAAACACCGTCATTTGTATCGTTGCATAATCTTTTAGACTTGTATATTATTTTTTGTTTATGCTGTATCGTCATGTTTGTCGATCCGATACTTAATAAGCTTGCTGGTTGGTAGACTCTTTAGACTTTTATATATATATATAATATATATAATATATATATATATATACGTCTACAAATTAAGCCCAACACTGTTTGAATTAGATTTTTAACACTGTCAAATTTTTGCTTTCCCTCAGCGGGATTCGAACTCGCACCGTTGTGACACTGTGGCACCAATTCGCCTGCACTATGTCCAGCGCTCTAGACCCCTCGGCCAAATCCGCTATATATAAAATATAGCTTCATTAACCGGGGTGAATCTTAGACATAGACATAGTACATGTGTACTAGCGTGTGACGATGGAATTTTCGTAACCAATACGTAATCTGACAGTAATCTAATTCAGCATTTTTGTATATATTATATAGGATGACAAAGTTACTTGTCATGCAGTCACAGTAAGTAAATTATATACAAACGTCTAAGTATTGTGACAACCATATAATATATCTATCCAGCGGATTTCTGAAACATCAGAAATACAGGGTTAATATCAAATATTTATATATACGTCTACAAATTAAGCCCAACACTGTTTGAATTATATTTTTAACACTGTCAAACAGGTCTGTCAGAATCGTATGGCTTTAGTGGACAGTACAAGTCAATCTGTTCTGGATGCTGCTTTGTGTATCAACGATAGGTAGAAGCTAAAACATAAGCGTGCTTCGGGCAAACCTTTATTAATTAGAAGATATTCACGTTTTGGTACTTCATGTGTATGACAAGGGGACAATTTTTAATAAATGTATAATTTGACCTTCCAACAAGTAAACATAAATACATGTAGTCAGTTGGCAAAGTCTTTAAAACAAAATTTGTCTTTTGTTTGATTGAATTTGGATTGTTGAATTTTTGTTCGTATCCTGACCTTACCTAATGACTGTTGGTCTCCAAACTCTTTGCTTCATCTCATCTCAGCCAGGTTAAAACATTGTAGTCAGTCATCTAATATTGATAATAAACCTGCCAACACTGAGCTTGTGGGCTCGATCCCGACTGGGTGTCTTAAAAAAAGAGGATTGCCAGTTTGCCTGACAAAGGTCTGCGATTTTCCGCGGGTCCTATGTCTTCCCCTCCATTCTAATATAAACTGTACGCCACAATATAGCTAAAACATTGCTTAAAGTGGCATTGAACCCCATAAAAACAAGCACATATCTTTTTGTTAACCATTAGTAACATTAGAATGTTTTATTTTTCTTATAATCTTTAATCATATTGAAACTGCTTTTCTAATTGACCCCAAACTGAAGAAATAGTGTTGTAAGGTTATCTACAGAGATTCTTTATTTTGATTAATTTGGGGAAGAATATGGTCACGATTGCCAATAGCGTTTGTCCAAAATTTTATTTTCCAATGAAACTACAGTAAAAATTTTGACTCTGTGGTCTTCTACTACGATTGCGCACTTCGGGCGATACGTGGCTGTAATGTGCAAAACATTTTACCATTTGCAGAATTTTAAACATTTTTGAAACTGGGAGCGTGGCAAGTATGTTAAGGTAGTTAGCCACTTACAGAAGTTCGACAGCATCTAAACACTGGTTGTGAGTTCGAGTGTGACTTCTCTGTGTGTTCGACAGCTGCTTTAATTGAAAATCCCCACTATCTGATAAGATCAAAGAGAATTGCTTAGTAAACATCTGGTAGAATTGACCCCATCAGACCAAGGCACTAGGTTGTCGTTGTACTACATTAAAAACCTCCCCATGCAACGTATCCGTTTGAAGATAAAGCTTTTGTACTAGAATATATTTTCAGGGTAAAATATTATGTGTGGATCTTATAATTATTCGGCTTTGTCTATGATTGGATTGGTTATACATTGTATCCGTAATTGATTTCCTGACATGTAACACCCCCTTTTCTCTGATAAGCCAGACTCCAATGTATCTACTCCGTGATAAGCTTATCCGATTGTTAGCTCAACAACATAGCTGATAATTATACTGAACGGCAAAAAGAACGCTATATTTTGCTGCTCAGTATAATTATCCGCTATGTTCTGGTCGGAGTTCGGTTGATCGGAGAAAAGGGTGCGTGAAACGGAAAAGTACACGTATCATCAAAAAGTATGAAGCACAACTAATATTGACACAATTCAGATGATATCACAAATGTAATTGATAAAAGAAGGGCTACAAGCCACCACAATTATTACAGTAAGCATTACATCCAACGCTTAAACCACCATATATCCACATAATATATTATTGTAGGTAACACATATGTTACTAATAAAACGGATTTATTTTCATGTCAAAGGTATAAACAACTGGACGCCAGATTATTTCTGAAAATTTGCTTAAAGTTGAAATAAACCCCGTTCCAACGGACAAACAAGGGTGGATCTATAGGATTTCATGTTGGGGAACGCAATCAGTTAAGCCGAGGGCTGCAACCTTAGGAAACTAATTAAATCTAAACAATTACAAATTATTTTGGTGGCTTCACGAGCTCTACCTTGTGTGAATCCGGATGTAAATCCTCAAATCGTATACCTTTAATCACAATTTGGCACCTTTTATTGGGACGCACGTCCCCCACCACGCTACGCCTGAATCCAACACTTAATATTCATGAAATATATTGCTTAAATTATTACAAATATTATATATACCATCAGTTTGTATACATGTAACTAAACTATGATTCACCGATTCACCGCAGTCTTCACGATCGTCAGAAGCTGCCTTATACCACCTCAAGTAATATCTACAGCGCCACCACACCAGTATCAACATTCGATGCCCAGTTCGTCGGGCAACACCCACATTCGCGGACAGATAATCTACTTGCTCATATTTACGTAGTTGACTAATTTTATTTAATTAGGAACCGAATCTACATCTTATTAGGGCCCCGCGTCTGTCCGTCCAGCAAAACTAATCTTATTAGGGCACCGCGTCTGTCCGTCCAGCAAAACTAATCGTTTCCCTTTAACTTTTTAATCTTTTGAGGCAGGCTTGTGTCTCATACCATGGTTTGTGACCTTTGGCCTTGAACTTTGAACTCAATGTCGGCGGGGCCCACAGAGATAAATACCATCTCACTGATATCTAGTTAACTACATAGGCATTGTTTACGACATATATTTCAAAAATACTATTGATACGTTTTAATGTTAATTCTATAAACATGGATCGATGTTTCATATTATCCACTAAGTTCATTTGTTATTACACTGTTCTGATCATATTTAAAACGAAGCCATTTCATGTAATAGGCAATACCTATATTAGCTCATGTTGCTCGCCCAAAAACAAGCGAGGGCACATCATTAGTAAGAATGTCATAAGAAACTTATATCTTTGTAAATTAAACTCACAAATATAATCTATTAATTAATCTGATTGACTTATTAGTTTGATATATTTAATTTCACATTTTCTTACTTAGTTTTTCATTTCCTATTTTTTTCTTTCTGTTGGACGTATTCATTTATAAATTATCTTACTCCTGGAATGTCAATCCCTAATACAAATCAGTCTACATTGTAAATATGTTAACATTATTTTATGTTTTCTCATTCACGTTTGTTTCAATATTTACTCCTTCGATGTTTTGTTTATGGTTGACAATTATGGTGTTTTAACTGCCAGTGACAATTCGAGCAGTCCCTTCGATAGCATGGGACACTAAAACAACATAATGGTTATCGCTAGCGCAGAGTTTACTGCTAGAATAGGACTGTTCTATTGTAGAGCAAGACGAAACAAGAGCATCAGGCTTTTGAATATATACCACTTTATATTTGTCAATTTATATGCATCTATTGGAACTTAAAGTATTCCTGTTATGTTGTTATTTACATGTTTATGTTTCCATGAACTTTGCAATCAGCAATTGTAAAAATGTAACGAACTATTATAAAGGCCTGGCTTTACCTAATTGCAAAACACAAAAAGGTAATTTGTATTTTACATGTATCATTATCATATGTATGAAGGTAAATAAAAATACCGAACACAGATGAAACTGTCAAAAATAAAAAATAAAAACAATCTACAAATCAAAGTCCGAAAAACCGGCAATCACATTGCTCATAATTCTGTCGGGTGACTTAGAACAAAATCCTGGCCTCTCTTCCTAGCCAACTACTGAATCAACAGTTTCGTCCATATCAGATCAATATTTTGACGAATTCAGCAGATGTTTAAATAATACACATCTTTTATGCACTTGAATGTTCAAAGTTTGCTGCCAAAAATAAATCTGATAAACGCAGAACGTAGGAATATTGAAATTCTCTGTTTCAGTGAGACTTGGCTCAATCCTACAATTGTGAACAAAGATATTTTACTTGACAATTTCCAACCCCCATTTAGAAACGATAGAACTAATAGGCAAGGAGGGGGCGTGGCAGTATATGTAAATAATGGCTTACTTGCTGTTCAGATGAAGGATCTAGAGGTACGAGGTGTCGAATGTGTATGGATAGAATTTTAAATGGTAGGAACCAACTAGTATTGACAGGAACATTTTATAGGCCCCTAACTCCCATGTCCACGCATACGATATACTTGAACACTCGTTCGATTTTGCTGTTTATTCAGGTACAAATATTATTCTGATTTTATATGATTTTAACGAAGATGAAGGTAACCCAAATAATATCAAAATCTAAAAAAAATTGTGCAAAGTACAATATGACCCAATTTGTTAATGAACCAACCAATTTTACAGAAAGTTAAAGTTCGTGTATCGATTGAGTTTTATCTAATAATCACGGAGTTGTCGACCTTTTCCATATTGGTCTTGAAACCATTTCTCAACGCAAATGTCTATTATCACTATCCGACATATGGGATACTAAAAATCCAGAAACATGTACACACTTGCTTCAAGACAAAAATATGATCATACGATCGCGGAAATTTGTTGAATGGACGCCATGATATAGCTGAAAATGCTGTTAAACATTCAAACAAACAAAAATGTATACTAAAACAATACCATTTAGTTTATTACTGAAATAAGATTAACGACACCAATTGTATGTAAGGTGCCGCATTAACCTTCTATATCATAAGAAAAGACAACCGACTGCATTAAGAATAATCGACAGACAATATAAAACAACGAAATAAAGCCGATATTATCATTTAGATTCTACAGACGGGAAACAAGTCCTGCCTTGACCCATACACTGTAGTCATTTCTAGAGCACACACCATGCCATTTGCTTCCATATTGACATTAGCTGATGTAGTAAAATTATGTTAAGTCAGTACTAGATAAATCATACATCAAATATATTTCAGCATTTTCGATAATTGTCTTTAATCTAGGCTTCATTATCGAGCCCATCCACTGGTTCTACAGTTGTATCCAAATCGACATAACAGAAAAAGGGGGGGGGAGGTTAAGCTCTGATAAACCCTAATATCATAAAATGATACGGAGCTAGGGTTTCTGGCTCCAAAGTATATATAAAGGTTACATGTAGACTTACCCGTATTTGAGCCGGTTAGTGGCCTAAGGTAAATTAAACTCGGAATTTCAAACTTAAGTCGACCAATGTTGAAGTTACCAGAAAGGAGGGAGTAGGAACTATCGGCATTGAGTGAGACGATGCTAGGGTTTCTGACTCCCAGATATAAATGAAGGGTACGCATAACCCTGGCTATAATCTGATTAGTTGTCTAAAATAAAGTAATCTCTGGAAGAAATTTCAAACTCAGCTATTAAAATTTATTAGTTTTTTGCGGAATAGTCGACTTTGCTTTGCAATTGATGAAAAGAAGTCATTTCAACAATTTTTCCATACAGATCTGGGTCAAACTCAGTGTTGCAGTGGTGGCTAGGGTGAGTTATAGATTGGCATAACAAATTAAATACCTTATAGACGACCGTGCAATAAATATTGCTAATAAGTTTTGTTCGATTGGTTAAGGGAACTTTTCAAAAACATTTTCTCCACTGTTTAATATCTTTATATCTAAAAGTAAGTCATACGGCGTCTGCCATTTTGGATTTCAAATCCGGATAAAAATACTTTTTATAGGACGTCTAGCACATTTAGCACATTTACTGACCATATGGCTTAAATCAGCTTTCTATTTTCTGAGAAGAAAGTTCTGAAAATTTCCCCATAGGGTCCGTTGTTTAAATAATTCATGCGGTGGGGCAATTTTTAATTTTTGAATTGGTAAAAGATACCAACACTTTTAAGAGGACCATCTTATGAATATTGTTTTGTTTCAATTGGTTTCAGAAAAAAGCCTTGAAAAAATAAATATGGTACAATGTTTAGCTTAGTTCTTCGGTGGCGGCCATTTTTTCCCGATTGAAACAAAAACAACAATTTTTTAAAGATGACTATTCAATAATCATATACATATAATTTAATTTGATTGGCTAATTCAAATGGAGCAACCCACATTATGCCATAAAACTTGCGCTCGTCACATAACATATATTCTATTCTTAAGCCGTTAAAATTCAAATAGTCCGATTACGTCATCGATGTTTTTACCATTAAAATTGTCAAGATTTGCATTTAAAATTAAATTATAAGGAATATTTCAGATTTCTGAACAGGTTAAACTATATAAAATGTTTATACCATCCATAAACAGCTTCAACAATATGGCTTCAATAAGATTTTCAAGTTATGAGAAGAGGCATTTAAACATATGTGGCAGAGGGTTGATGAAAAACTGCGGTGGCAGCCACTTCTAATTTACATTTGGTATAAAAACAAGGTTTATAGAGAGCCATCATATTTTATATTGCAGACAAGTTTTATTTTGATGGGTTCCCCAGTTTGAGAGAAGTGGCCTTGTTAAACATTTCCCCATGAGTTATATGTCAAACTAAGTCTTTTTTGGACGTCATTTTTTTCATGATTAGATTAGTCCAGAACCTTTGTCATTAAAGCATAACATTCTTGATGCATGACAGAGCCTCCTAATCGACCAACAGCCTAGAACTATATCAAATCGTTAAACTACTTCTAGACGAAAATAATTTAGTCTACAAAATAAAGAAAGGTAAGTTTGTCCGTAACATTGTCATCTTAAGATTGTGACACAAATACTATCCTCTGAATCCACTGTTGTGCATTCAGTAAAAGAAGTGCAATTTTCCACGGAAATAGTACATTTAAAAATCAGCTTCATTAACAGCTCTTATGATGCAATGATGTTTTATATAAATGTAAAAGAAAATTATGTTAAAAATAATACAAAACCAAAACAACAAACGCCGCACAAACGCCATCTGTTAACTTGTTCTACTCATGCAAATATCTGAAATACTGCTCGCTGGACATAAAGCAAATATCCAATCAATCAATTAACCATATATTGATTGATTGGATGTTTTCTTAACGTCCAGCAAGCAGTAGTTCAGCTATATTCAGGACGAGAACAAGTATCACATCATCCTTCAGGACATTCTTCTGATCCACGACTGTGTTCCCATGGATTCCCACATGATTAAGAAAAACACAAACTCTTTTCCCAAAGCTACAAGAGATTTGTAAATTTGCACATTTTTGTTTAAATAAAAGGGTTTTTAATTTTGAAAAGCAAGTAAACTTGACAGGGAATCTATGCAGATAATAAACTTGCAATCGTCTACCATTTTCATTGTAAGAAGAATAACTGATGAAGCAGACGGGAGACGACGAGTTTCAACACGCTCTCCGAAGACAGCGGATGAGGCAAAAAGTATCATCGTCTTTTGACCCGTCTGTAGAAAAATCAACTTAGTCAGGGTAACAAGATTTAATTTCTGCAAAATGTTTATACCCGAATTTTCCAAATGAGATTTAGTTCGAAGGCCAAAAGGTTTAATTGCGTTTGGATGTTTTTCGAAAATGTGCTCATGCAGAGATTTGAAACACAGTCGACGGTTTCCAGGAAATCCCTTTAATTAAGTTGGATATTGCAAACCGAGCTTAAATCTTTTTTGATACAAAGATTGATTGATTGTAGTTTAACGTCCAGCAAGCAATATTTAAGCCATATTCAGGACGTGAAAGTTATAATTTTTAAATTTCTTATACGACATACCTCTCTTTATACTAACACATGATCTCATACAATAATATGAGAATATATACAGATAAAATGGTAGTTAAAACAATAAAAAGTATGAAGCATCACAATTAATAGTGAAATTAAATTTTATTAAATAAATTAATTTCTTTTAAAAACTTTAAAATTGTGTCGCCTGCGACAGTTTTAAATAAATTAAAATACGTATATACAGAATAGAAACGTTCCCGAATGTGGGCCACATCCACACAGTCCATCAAGACATGCTTAATGGTGTATGGACTGTTGCATGGCACACATTCGGGTCGTGGCTCATTATTTAAAATATAACTATGTGTCGTTCTGGTATGACCAAGACGACACCGTGTTAAACCAACTTGGTCTCTGCGACCTCAAAAACTTTAAAAATTATTTGTGTGCAGTATTGGCTCGATCTCATGAAGTTTATTATGAACATGGAGATCCCAACCACTCTGCCACAAATTATAAATATATTTAAAATTCAGCAGTTTAAAATCAGTAAAAGGAATATTACAGTTTATGACATCATTCATTAGGAAATTTTTAGCCTCCTGATCCACGATTGGGTTTCCACGGATTCCAACATGACTGGGAAGATAACCTCTTTTCCCAAAGCAACAAGAAATTTGTAAATTTGAATATTTTTTTAAAATGTAAGAATTGTTAATTTTGAAATTTTCATTAGCCAGTGGACAAGACAGGGAATCGGAGCAGATAATACATTTGCATTCGTCTGACGAAGCAACTATTTTCATCGCAAGAAGAATAACTTGCGCGTCCGCTGTAAATACTGACGAGACAGACGGGAGAGGGCGCGTTTCAACACGCTCTCCGAAGACAGCGGCTGAGGCAACTTTATCACCGTTATTTGACCCGTCTGTATAAATAGTACTATAGTCAGTTTAACAAGATTTAATTTCTGATAAATGTTGTTGTATTATTAAAGGGTTCGTGCCGGGCATTTTATGTTTTCTTAGATCATAAATAGATATCGGTTTGGGGTTTAACCACGAGGGATTATGTAGAATTTCGAGTGTAGCAATTTCATCTTAGTTTATACCTGAATTTTCCAAATAAGATTTAATTCGCAGGCCAAAAGGTTGAATTTTGTTTAAATGTTTTTCGAACATGTTATGATAAAAAGGTTTGAAAACACATACACGTGGGTGGGGTTATATATATATTGCAAAACGAACTTTATTATTGTAAAGAAGGCTCGCCTGCTTCTACATACAACTGTCTGTAGGTGTGGTTCGAATGACTCCACGGCATAGTCGTTATCCTTATATAGGGTAAATTCACTTTCGTTTTATGCATTATCAACGACACAGTCCTTATTATGCTTTACCTTAATATAGGGTAAATTCACTTTCGTTTTATGCATTATCAACGACACAGTCCTTATTATGCTTTACCTTAATATAGGGTAAATTCACTTTCGTTTTATGCAGCGAGCACAGCTCGCAGCGGGGCAGCCCGCGAAGAGCGGTGAGCTCTACGGGAATTACGTGTCACGTGATCAAAATGAAATCACGTGATCAAAATCTGCTTAATGCTGATATTGATTTTTTTTCGTCCGGAAGTTGATATCGTCAAAAAACTGGAACAAAGTGAATGAAGAAGCATTAAATTTAATTTTAAAGAAAGACTTAAAAATAAATTTGACAACGATAAAAAGTTAATGTTATATTTAAAAATAACAACAAAAATTTCATACTATTTTTTTCATTCTCTTAATCGATCTTTAAAAACTGACAATCAAATTACATTTCATGTGACGTCACCATTACAAAGAAACACGTCACGTGACCACTGGAATTTAGAGGCACATTTACGGTGTTCGGAAGTAACGTCAATATTATTTAAGTATTAACTACAAAAAATATTTTCTCCATCGAGGGATAACAAAATTTCCGTTTTGCACATTGTATAATCCGCGTAGCGGATTATATTAAATGTGCACAACGGAAATTTTGTTACCCTTCGATGGAGAAAATATTTTATGTAGTTAATACTTATAAATAAATTCAAACAATAGAATACACTCAACAATTTTATTCTTGTAAATGGACATTTTTTAAAAAAGAGATCAACACAAAACTGTTAGTTTCCCGCGGAGTAATATATGACGTCAAATGGCGCGTGTTTCCATGACGATCAAATTTGTTTTCTATCCTCTGATAGAAAATATTTTCCAGCCAATCAAAAGTCAGTATTCTCGCAAAATTTATTTATATATTGATAATAAATATTAATTATTAGTATTTTTTATCGTGAGACAAGGATTATCAGGTCTATATCAGATGAGCTCGTAGAGCGAATATGGACCTGATAATCCTTGTCGAGCGAAAAAAAAAATACTAATAATTTTTTTATCGGTAATTTCTCAATTTAAATACATCTTTTTTATTTGTTTTCAGTTTTTTGGACATATTTGAGGTAATTTTGCTTTGTAATAGTGTCGTTTTTACGGTAAGAATCTGTGCACTACTTCTTTTGTACAATTTTTATGTGTAATGCGGTCTGACATGACGTCACTTCTACCTCATTCATTCAAAAACTGTTAAAGCGATTGTACAGACGGAGCCGGAGGGAATTTCAAATGAATGGAGAGGAAATGTCAATCTGAAACCAATTTCAGCGTACGAAAACGTTTATAGAGGTAGGTTATCATGTTTGAAAACTATATTAATGTTTCTTCAAAGAAAAAACGATTCTGATTACGATTTCTTTTACTGACCGGCATGGTGTGCATGTCAGTTATACATTATTATGGGGCTACCGATATTGATAAATCAATTCATATTGATTCCGTACCCCCTAAATATGTAATGAAAATTTCTGCCTGTGTAACACCAAGTAATTCATTAGTATAAAGGGCTGTAGCCTTTCAACTACGTCTACGGTCACATACTCGTTGTTTCGGCAATCTTCCTTCATTTAGCGATCAAAACGAAGGGAACTGTTAAAATATCCTGCACTTTATTCTCTATTAATTATAAACATGTGTTTCAACTAAATTAAACGCCGTTAAAGCGACTTTCAAGACTCGCTTATCGTCGAAATTCGAGCGTACTGCCATACAAAAAAGGGGGGTACTGTATGTTCGTTATTCTTATGTCAGGAGACGAATAAGATACTATCTAGATACTGATTGTGTGTTGCGTTTTATGTTTTGTAACACTTCTTAGTGTCTGGACAGGTCTGATTAATTGCAGCATAGATGTATTGTTTCTTTAGTGATTCCCGTCTCGCATGCGAGACGGGATAAATAATCAAAAGCTAAACAGCGGAAACCAGTCGTATCTCAAGGATAACAGATAAACAATGCTGTGTCTTGATTGGTTGCTAAATCGGGAGATAGTTGCCGATTGGAAAACTATCCCTAAGTTAGGGATGAAAACCCGGCATAATTACGGGGCGGTAGCAATCATAATAGGCTCTCTTTGACAAATCTGGAACAAGAAATGTATACAAAATTGTTACATTGTCAAAAATGATATATTTTATTCCTTATAGTTATTTGTAAAATTTTATTTCTGTCTATTTACATCCTGAATATAGCTGAAATATTTCTTGCTGGACAACAATCAGTCAATTATTTCTTTCTATTTCAGTTTAATAGAATCTGTTTTCCAACATTCTGGTGGTTGTGTGTGTGGTTTGGTTAATTGATAAAGTAAGTTGATACCATTCATTTTCAGTATTGTCCACAAGTACAGATGAAGGTGTTTTATAAATGTTTAGTAAAAGTTTAATGAATATAATAATAATGTTGTCATACTATCACGTGCTTTACGATCTATGCAGTTTCATGAGTAGTTTTAATGACACCAAGTGGCTGGGCTTACAAATGGAATAATCCTAGCCAAACCTACTTCAATGTATTGGAATGGGTATTTTCTTCAAGTGATGTGAAAGTAGTTTAGCAGAAACGTCTATGTTAAAGAATGACATTGCATAACACATAGAATAAGTGTATTAATCATAAAAAGGTAAATTGCATGCAATTGTTGGTTATAAATCCTCTCAATTTGTAGCAGGATGACAAATTTTTTTATTTACCGAAATCCCAGTCGTTTAACTGTTCTCTGAACTGTGGATAAAGATACATCAATATCCTTCTCTTTTAAGTCAGACTGCAGAATTGGCATGGTTACCATCTTGGAATTCCGGTACATATCATGGATGGTTCTTCTCACTACACCCTCATCGAAATCATCCAGCTTCTTTGGTGCAACAAATACAGAGTTCTTGGTGGCATCATCATGGAGTGAATCTACTACTTCTTCAACTGGAGAACACGTTATCCTTCTCCTCAGTGATGACTCTGGAATTCCTAAGAGAAAATAAAGTGTGAAATACTATATGAATCTGAAAATTATTTTTTGTACAGTGTGAAATACTATATGACTCTGACAATTATTTTTTGTGGCCTTTGTCTATTTCATGGCATTATCTGTCACTTATATTTGATATGCGAGTCAACAATGACGAGGTTCTGACCAAGTTCAAATATCGTTCTGTTCTAATGGATTTTGACAAAATTATGGCCCTTTTCTGTATGGCTATGCACACATTCCATTGAACAATTACATCAGAGACTTTATTGCTTAATACCTTTTATCAATTTTTCAGGTATACAGGTACTGTGGCATTTTTTATTAGGGAACGCCTTCTGCAAGAAAACTGGCAATACATGCCATTATTTATATGTGGGTGTCAGTCATTTACCTCGGAGAATACCCATCTCATATTCACAACTCCAGCATCAACACAATGATTTCTCACAGTTGTTTTAGTTGAAGATTAAAATCTAGCACACACAAACCTGCAACCGATTGTTGGCAGACACATGATCAATAGGGAATGACAAACTACATTAACCAATGGCCACCAAGGCATAGACTCAACATTATAAAATTGATAACTGTACTTAAAATAAGATGAATATATATGTACCCATTGCAAATGATAAACGCTTGATTGGATTTGACTGGAACCAAGTTCTTTTATATTGCTTTTCTTTCTCAAAATATTGGTAAATTTTCTGTAGAACTTCATTAACCTGAAACGTTAAGCAGAAATCATAATCAATGTGGCTGTGATAATTGCTACAAATTACAATGTATATTGATGACCAACTGCTGTCATAACAGGATTTTTACATAACAGTTCTTGAAACCCTATCGTGTTTTTGTCATTCTATTTGTGGAAATAAAATTATAGTTACAATGCAGGTATCATCAAAAATTACACAAGGGTTAGAAGAAATTGACATGATTATCGAAGGAATAGTCCCCTTCCACATCAACATAGAGCTAATGTGGAACGTTTTGGAAGATTTTTTTGGTATGTTATTTACCAAAGCCTAGGGTTTTCCGTGTTGATTAAGGCAACAAGAGATGTGATATATTAATGATTACGTAATGGTTAAATGAGTAAACCTTTAGAACGAATAATCGTACCCTGGCTTTTTTCTCGTTAATCCGACAAATCACAAAATTAACTTAGGATTATAACTGCAGTAAAATTCGGCCTAGTAAACGTTATGGTCGTTCTTAAAAATCGACATTTAAATGATTTGTGACGTCAAACCAATATTAATACAAAAAAATAATCTACAAAATAACACCCATACTCAGTTCCAATGACTTTTATGAAGGAGGGAAGACTCGGAATTTGTCGGTATGTTGTGGGGTTTATAGTATTTTAATCAGACATTCCAGGTCAGGATTTTGGACATAGAAACCCTGACTTGGGAGGATTGATATTAGGCAAAAAATCGAAACGTTTAGCTATATTCAGGACAGGGAAATATGGTATATTAAAAGAGATGTGTATACTGAACAAAATGTACACGACAAAAAGGATAAAAAAACGTGGGGTAAAGGAGGGGACAATCTCGGGAGTGTTGGATACTTGAGCAATCTTATAAATGATCGGAAAAGCGTGTACATTTCCAATTTAGTGAGGTTCTCATCCCATGGCTTTTTTCTACACATTTTTTCGGATGGACTGTAAAAATGTTTTTACCCGAGAATAGTATTCCTGCTAGGGTCTGAATTTATAAACGCGTGCATACACAGAGATGCAAGTTTTTTTTTATAAATCACGTATGGGGTAAAATATATCGATTTTTTCCTTTGTAAACCCGTGTCCTTTATTAAAATGCCTAAAACAGTTTAACACCGAAGTTTAGATTTAATGGAACTCCGCCATGATGATGTCGAAAAATGTGGAAGTGGAATTAAACCACATAAATTTAATCAAAATTCTAAAATTTAAAGTGTTTTCTTTTTGTGACGAACAGAATATTCTCCGAGATATGAGCAGAATAATTAAAAAAAAATCTTTCATGCAATTATCAACTCAACTGAATAAAAATTAGAATTTCTGTTTATGAAGTTAATTTATATAGAAAAAAACTAAGTGTCTACCAATTTATCAAACAAGTAAAAGATAAATTATTGAATAGTTTTCTACAATATTGGAAAGATTATAGGTATAGGATTTTAAATTCTGAACAAGGGAAACTTTATACATATTTTTCTTTTAAAACTACATTTGGATGTGAAAAATACTTGAGTTTAAAAGATTTTAGATTTCGACAAGCATTGTGCAAGATTAGAATAAGTGCACACCCCTTAAGGGTAGAGACAGATCGATATTCAAAAAATTATATTGAAAGATCATTAAGAAAATGTCAATATTGTACTTTGAACAAAACAGAGGATGAATTACATTTTATTATTGAATGTCCATTATATGCTGAAATTAGAGATATTTTTTCCAACAAGATCTTACATCATTGTAAAAATTTCAATAATTTACAAAACAGTTTAAAATTCAATTGGATTTTCATGCAAGAAGATTTAGATTTGCTCAGAGAGTTTGGAAATTATGTGTTTCAAAGTCTTCAATTAAGATCATCAAATATTATTGTTTAAATTTATCACTGACTTAATCTTTATTTGTATTTGTTTCTTCTAATAAACAACTAATAATTGTCTCTCTTCTATTTACATGCATATGTCATACATGTACCTATATATGTATCACTTGGCTCTGCCCCAGTCCAACATAAGTGTCATAAGTTATAACATTATCAAGCTGTTATTGTAATGTTGTTTTCTATGTTATACATGTCACCAATTATGATAATCACTTGTTTGTAATTTTATGCTCTATTCTAGGGCCCTTGATTGGAATAAAGATATTTGTATTTGTATTTGTATAGGCGTGCATCAAAATCATAAACAGGTGTTTCAAATAAATTATAGAAGCAGTTAAAGACGTGTTCATCGGCGAAATTCGGTATGGAGTATACATAGTACACTCGAATTTCGGCGATGTAAGTGTGTGGGTTTAACGGACGTTAAATTCGTTGAAAAGTAATATATTTTATTATTTAGGAGTCAATTGGTTAGAGCAATAAATGCAGGATAGTTTGAAAGTAATTTAGCCTTAAGTTCACTGTTAACATTGCTGAATGAAAAAAATAGCCGAAATTCGAATCAGGACGAAATTCGAGTGTGTGACCATATTATGAAATAGTGTCTATATAATAGTAGATACACACATTATGTTTACGTTACTTTTTGACAAAAAATGAATTTAACGGAAGGTGTGATGTAACGAGGTTATGTTTTGTTTCGACGAAGAAAAAAGGGTAAAGCTTTAAATAATTACGTCTGGTAATTTTTTTATTGTCTATTGTAAATAATAAGAAACTGTCATTCCCATTTTTCCGAAAATTTATCATGTTTACGTGAATTTGTCGTAAAACCAATTGAAATCGTAATCAATTTTATACCAGAAGTAATCATTTTTATTTTTTTAAGAATATACCACCACTTCAATACCTCCATTTCTTCAACTTCTTATCACTTCTTGAAATCAGCTGTTTCTAGCGTCTCTAGCGTTTGTACGAGTTACTTCCCGTTATTGCAACGTCATTGACCGCGTGAACTTTGGTGACGTAAACAGCGGCTCCTTGATTAGTTTCCGCTGTAAACAATGGCTGATCGCTCAATGTTAATTCTCCGTAGACACGTAAAAAAACCGTCAAATGGCGTACATAGGAAGACAATTATACCAAACCGATTGTGTGAATCATCTTGTAAATTGGAATAAAACATCTTCACATCAAAATGTAAGCAAATTTATTCATATTTAATTAAAAATCGCGATTTTCTGAACTCCAAAAAGGTGTGACCATGACTATAAATCGGGAGACAGCTGCCGATTGGCCAACTGTCTTGTTTTGTTCAGGTAACTACCGCCGTTGGTCGGCGCACTCTATCCTCTGGATAGATATATGTGGTGCACATCATTGCATGTGTATGGTGCATATAGTCACAGTGAGAATAGTTGACGGAGACAGGTGAACAATTATGTACAGTGTATGGGTTATAATACAGTTAGGCATCCACATATAAGTTATTTAAATGTAGAGTTATTAAACTCAGTCTACAATTACTACTTTATCGTAAAAGTACTAAATTAAAGCACTAAAAGGCAATAAGCAGCATTATACGTAAAATATCAGGCACTAGTTATAAATGCACTAAAATGTTTAAATATTGTTAATCTAAAATTTTACTTTCTGATATCAACAAGGGCATGTATAGCGGTTTCTAAAACTATAAAAGCTGGTAAAACACGATGCTTGAGTTAAAACGATAAGATGCACTTGGTCAAGCGTGGAGTCAAAATAAAATTCATAGATATATATACAAGAAGGGTATCATCACTATTGCATTTTTTCTATTAAAAACACTAAAAGCATCGGGTTATACATAGTTTATATATTTATAGAATCATGCCCCCCTCCTTTAACTGTCTCATCCTTTCCATAGGTAGGTTATAGCACATGCTCCTGGTTAGTTCCTCCAGCTCTATATAACCTTGTTTTTTCAGCTTACTGATATACGGCATCTGTTGGTTTGTACAGTCCAGTATGAGTTGAAGTAGGTTGTTTTGGGTGACAAACTCTTGGTAAACATCGTTTCTGAGGTTATCTAGGTAGCTTTTGATATGTCGGAGATGCCTTCTCCGAACGTTTTCCAGCTTCGGACACTTGAGAATAAAATGTTGTAGATCATCTGGCTCATCTCCGCATAGGCAGTATATAGTTTTGATATAACTATCTCCATACTTTTTTCTTGTTGTATTAAACAGGTATGTTTGAGTTACAAGCTGATCTTGTGGCGAAATCCAAACTAACACGGAATCAGGTTTCTAACTTTTATTAACTGCAAACTTCTATTTATAATATGTACAGCTACTTTCACTTTCAACAATACCACATTGGATAACTGCTATTGTCACTGTCTAATCTTACAACTATTACTTGAACTTAAACTTAAACTTGAACTCCAATAAATGTTACAACCATGTCTTTTATACTATTTTATAAAGAATATTGTAGAAAGTTCTTTTTCAAGTAGTTTCTATAATTAGGTCTTTCCACCTTTCTGTGGAAAGACCTATAGTTATTGTTCTGATTATTATTATTATTATAATTATTATTAGGTCTTTCCACCTTTCTGTGGAAAGACCTATAGTTATTGTTCTGATTATTATTAGGTCTTTCCACCTTTCTGTGGAAAGACCTATAGTTATTGTTCTGATTATTATTAAGGCTTTCCACTTTCCAGTGGAAAGACTTATTGTTATTAGTCTGTTTCTTATTATTATTATTATTCTTATTGTTTTTCCGCCAACTGTTTTTTCCCATTATAAATTTTGTTTCGCGACATGTCGTAAAGACATTTTGTACTATGGATGTATTAGACATTACGCTTTCGCAGTTGACCCTGGCACACCGAACACTTGTTCTTTACGGAGTTATCTCCCCTGTTACTGAAAAGCTTGTGTGCAGATAAACTATGAAACTGTAAAAGGTTTCGCAATAAAAGTTGTTGCAAAATGGTCAGCTATGGATTGCGACAATTTGTTACATATCGCGCAAAGTATTTTGACGACTCCTTGTAGGAGTTATTTCCCCTTATTTATTGGAAGTACAATTTGTACCATTGTAACTCATGAACCAGAGGTGATATAGACTAGATATTTCACAGTTGGTCATCATTGACCTTGACCTTGAAAAAGGTCACAAGGTCAAAGGTCAAGGTCATGTTCTAATTTTGGACACTTGGTTGTGTGCAGATCTCCTCCTTTACTATAATAGATAGAGAACTGAAACCTTTACCAAAATGTGTATCATATTGAGATCTTGAATCGTCACCAATAAAATGTATTGTGAATTGCATTATATCACTATATCTCAGTAACTATAACAGATATATATATGAAACCTTATATCATTGGTCATCATTGACCTTGACCTTGAAAATGGACACAAGGTCAAAGGTCAAGGTCACGTTTGAAATTTTGGCATTGTCTTGTCATCGCTATTACTTTGAAACGGTAAAAGATAGGCTATAAGTTATAATGGATGAAATGTTGGTCTCATAAAGGCGCAACTTTTTTCTATTAAGAGGGAAAGGATCCGGCTTCATCTTATAGGAGTTATCCCCCATTACAACCATTGATAATTAGTTTTTCATTAATTATTTATCAACTATTGATAGTAGAGGCATGGGGTCTTCACTATGGATCATTAGGACCCTTGACCTTGAAAACAAATACAAGGTCAAAGGTCAAGGTCATTTTCTAATTTTTTTGTATATATTATAAGTAGTCATATCTTAATGACTTTAAGAGATATTGGCATAAAATCTTCAATGTTGATCACTGTTGACCTTCAGCATGGTCAAGGTCATGCTGTAAAAGTCAAGGTCAAAGTCCTTTATAAATGTTTTTCATGGTACTATGTATTTGAATGGCTTCTTCTTTTAATGCTATTGCCTATAAGTAATATTTACGTAGATTAAAAGATCAGTTGTCAAGGTCATTCAAGTTTTCTTACGTCCTATTTAATGACCTTTCTTATTTTCAAAGATATCTAAATAGTGTTTTAATAATTTTTGTTATTATTAATTGCTATAGACAAATTACGTATGTTTCTTAGCTTTTTGGTTTCAAGGTCATTTATTTAAGGTCTTCTTTTGAAGTGGAAAGCCTATTAATCGTTCTTTAGAACGATTGAACCTATATTTATTATTATTATTATTATTCTTTTCTCTTTTCTTCCGCCAATTTATTTCGGTGTCTGGTTTTTTTACTTCACGACATGTCGCTTTCAGTGGTTCCCAAGTTGTTTTAGTATTTACTGGACATTTGGTCCAGTAATAATTGAGATATTACTGGACCGACACAACTATTACTGGACCAATTTTTTTTTTCCTTTTTTGTATAAATAAAACACTTTTTCAACAATCAAATTTTATTCTCTGCCAAATTCAAACACCCTCCACCAACTGTCCACTTCTGATAAAAAGTCAAGATACCAAGGTCAATGTCGGTCAAAGTCGAAACATATTTCCGTATTATCAATTATTTTCCGTATAGCTTCAAAACGCACGATTGATAAAGATTGGGAAAAAAAACCCGTGCGAAGAAAAAAGGAAACCCCGATTCAGAAAACATCTATTTGCGGAACATTAGTTTACTAAAAATAGCACGGTGTTTTCAAATAGCACGGTGTTTTCCATAAATAGTCTGGTTAATATTGCATCGCAACAAAATTGTCAATCGGACACTCGGTCCGATTCTGGGACAAGGTTTATCGGCCCGAGGCCGTTTTCATCGCACTTTTGCCAATGTCCGACGAACCTTCGGAATCACTGCGCTTTGATATTTTATATCTGATATCGGTTACCCATTGCGCTTTCGCAGATCACCCTGACTGACCGCACCCTTTTCCTTTACGGAGTTATCTCCCCTTTTACTAAAAAGCTTGTTCATGCTACTCCTCCTAAACCAAAAAAGATAGCAATACCAAACCTTTACCAAAATGTGTCCTGTATCCTTGCGCAACTTTGGGACAGATTGATTGAAGGGTTCTGACGACATCTTATAGGAGTTATCTCCTTTAAATAAAAGTAGTAGGTGATATTCAAACAAATCTCAACAACTAAAAGAGATAGAGGCCTGGGGTCTTCACCATAGATCATCTTGACCTTTGACCTTGAAAATGGACACAAGGTCAAAGGTCAAGTTCTAAATTTTGCTATTTGCTTGTTCGCGCTACTCCTCTGAAACGGTAAAAGATAGATAAACACTTATTGAGAGTAAAATGTTCGTCTAATTAAGACACAACTTTGTCACATTTGGAGCAAAGTAATTTAACTTCATTTTATAGGAGTTATCTCCCATTATATATGTAACTGATTGGTTTTTCACATGGTACTCATTACCTATTAATGATAAAGGGAAACGAAAGAGTGCAAAATGTTGGTCTCTTAAAGGAGCAACTTTATTACATTTATAGGGAAAGGATTTGACTTCATTTTATGGGAGTTATCTCCCATTATATATGTAACTTATTGGTTTTTTACATGTTACTCATTAACTATCAATGATAAAGGGAAACGAAAGAGTGCAAAATGTTGGTCTTTTAAAGGAGCAACTTTGTTACATTTATAGGGAAAGGATTTGACTTCATTTTATAGGAGTTATCTCCCATTATATAAGTAACTGATTGGTTTTTCGCATGATACTCATTAACTATAATTTAATGATAGAGGGAAACTAAAGACTGCAAAATG
Source organism: Limnoperna fortunei (assembly GCA_944474755.1). NCBI lineage: Eukaryota > Metazoa > Mollusca > Bivalvia > Mytilida > Modiolidae > Limnoperna > Limnoperna fortunei. The sequence goes on from OX104123.1 coordinate 53,050,469, forward strand.
TTGACCTCTTAAAGGAGCAACTTTGTTACATTTACTGGTAAAGGATTTGACTTCATTTTATAGGAGTTATCTCCCATTATATATGTAACTGATTGGTTTTTTACATGTTACTCATTAACTAATAATGATAAAGGGAAACGAAGGAGTGCAAAATGTTGGTCTCTTAAAGTAGCAACTTTGTTACATTTGAAGGGAAAGGATTTGACTTCATTTTATAGGAGTTATCTCCCATTATATATGCAACTTATTGGTTTTTTACATGTTACTCATTAACTATTAATGATAAAGGGAAACGAAAGAGTGCCAAATGTTGGTCTCTTAAAGGAGCAGCTTTGTTACATTTATAGGGCAAGGATTTGACTTCATTTTATAGGAGTTATCTCCCATTATATATGTAACTGATTGGTTTTTCGCATGGTCCTCATTAACTATTAATGATAAAGGGAAACTAAAGACTGCAAAATGTTGATCTCTTAAAGGAGCAACTTTGTTACATTTACAGGTAAAGGATTTGACTTCATTTTATGGGAGTTATCTCCCATTATATATGTAACTTATTGGTTTTTTACACGTTACTCATTAACTATCAATGATAAAGGGAAACGAAAGAGTGCAAAATGTTGGTCTCTTAAAGAAGCAACTTTGTTACATTTATAGGGAAAGGATTTGACTTCATTTTATAGGAGTTATCTCCCATTATATAAGTAACTGATTGGTCTTTCGCATGATACTCATTAACTATTATTGATAGAGGGAAACTAAAGACTGCAAAATGTTGACCTCTTAAAGGGGCAACTTTGTTACATTTACAGGTAAAGGATTTGACTTCATTTTATAGGAGTTATCTCCCATTATATATGTAACTTATTGGTTTTTTACTTGTAACTCATTAACTATTAATGATAGAGGCATGGGGTCTTCACCATAGACCCTCATGCCCTTTGATCTTGAAAACTTGTATGGGTCAAGGTCACGTACTAGTTTTTGACCTTTGCTATTTTTAAAGATATTGAAATTATTGTCGTCTTAAAATGTTCTATTAATAATTACGAGTAAATAAAGACATGGCGTTAAAAGTTGTATAATATTTTGATAAGAGTTATCTCTCTTAGAATGCCAATCTGTAGCAAATAATATAAAATAATTTCTATTTTAAATATTTATAGCAAAGTTATAACATTTTGCAAAAAGATGATTATTTTAAATGTCATCATGTAATACAAAATTAAAATTAATATGGAAAGACCCTCAAATGTTCAACAGAACAGTTGATCTTTAATTATTATTATTATTATTATTTTCTCTTTTCTTCCGCCAACTTATTTCGATGTCTGGTTTTTTCACTTCGCGACATGTCGCTTTAATATTTTATATCTGATATCGGTTACCCATTGCGCTTTCGCAGTTCACCCTGACTGACCGCACCCTTTTCCTTTAAGGAGTTATCTCCCCTTTTACTAAAAAGCTTGTTCCTGCTACTCCTCCTAAACCAAAAAAGATAGCAATACCAAACCTTTACCAAAATGTGTCCTATATCCTTGCGCAACTTTGGGACAGATTGATTGAAGGGTTCTGACGACATCTTATAGGAGTTGTCTCCCTTTAAATAAAAGTAGTAAGTGATATTCAAACAAATCTCAGCAACTAAACGAGATAGAGGGCTGGGGTCTTCACTTTAGACCATCATGAGCTTTGACCTTGAAAATGGACACAAGGTCAAAGGTCAAGGTCACGTTCTAAATTTTGAAATTTGCTTGTGTCCGCTACTCCTTTGAAACGGTAAAAGATAGATAAACACTTATTGAGAGTAAAATATTTGTCTTATTAAGACGCAACTTTGTCATATTTGGAGGGAAGTAATTTGACTAATTTTATAGGAGTTATCTCCCATTTTATATGTAACTGATTGGTTTTTCACATGGTACTCATTACCTATAAATGATAGAGGGAAAGTAAAGAGTGCAAAATGTTGGTCTTTTAAAGGAGCAACTTTGTCACATTTACAGGGAAAGGATTTGACTTCATTTTATAGGAGTTATCTCCCATTATATGTAACTTATTGTTTTTTTACATGTTACTCATTAACTATTAATGATAGAGGGAAACTAAAGAGTGCAAAATGTTGATCTCTTAAAGGAGCAACTTTGTCACATTTACAGGAAGAGGATTTGAAGTCATCCTATAGGAGTTATCTCCCATTATATTTGTAATTTATTAGTTTTTCACACGTAACTCATTAACTATTAATGATAAATGGAAAGTAAAGAGTGCAAAATGTTGGTCTTTTACAGGAGCAGCTTTGTTACATTTACAGGTAAAGGATTTGACTTCATTTTATAGGAGTTATCTCCCATTATATATGTAAATTATTGGTTTTTCACATCAGTATGATCTTATAGGATGTTTGATGTTTCAGCAACAAGGTGTTAATTTGTTAAAATTGGTGCTTTTACCATGGATTGACATTTTATGTACAGCGTAAACCCATCCAAAGTCTTCTAGATCTAATAATCTAACCAACAATTGAAAAAACTGTGATGAAGTTTTGAATGGTGTAAACAGATCCATAGTAGGTTATACGAGTTACAATTGATTAAAATAAATCCTGATATTTTAATTGAATTTAAACCACATTTGCATATTTATCAATGCATCAAAGGTTGACATGTTATCAACCTATGAATACGTAATGTGACCCAAGTTAGCTTTTACCGTAAAATGTGGTTTACTCCATCCATATATGTTTAGTATTATAGTTATTTCTTATTGGGTCATAACTGACTTTTAAATTTTTTTTATTTACAGAGAACTATAACCACATTATTAAGAACATCCCATGAAATAATTAATGGAGATGTGGTAATAAAATGCTACCAATTTGCATCTCACAATTTTACTAATTGGAGAAATCAATTGAGAATCAAGGTAATTATGAAAATATAGTATGTGAACAAATAACTGTGGAGGTGACACATATATTATGAGAATCTTAAACCATTTGCTTCATGTCTTTGTAAGCTTAAGCCCTAGGTCCATCAAATTTGGTCCAGTGGTATCTTATCATGAGTACTCACCACTCAGTCACCTGTCACCAGACCTCAATTTCACTGTCCAAGGACTACTTTAAAGTTTTTGGATTATGGCAGTTCCTCTGTAACAATGCATGGTAGGATGATTATACATGTATTTGGTATATAGGTTGCTGATGAATAGTACATGACTGTCAGGTAGATGTCACCTGTCCTTGACCTCATTTTCACAGTCCAGCGACTACGTTAAAGTTTTTATATTTGGGCAGTTCTTATGTAACCATACATGGTAGGATGACAATATATAGTATACAGATTGCTGATGATTGGTACATGAGTGTCTGGTAGGTGTCACCTGACCATGACCTCAATTTTACGGTCATGCTACTACTTTACAGTTTTTTTTTATTAGGTCTGTTTCTCTGAAACCATATATTGTATATTTTAAATGATAACAATTTAATGCTAGTATTTACGTAATGCTTAAGACATATATTTTCTGTGTCCAAACTTGTTACCTAAATCATAACATTTGCTGTCTAAAAATAGTATACAACTCGTACACATATCTTTTACTGCATGCTCTTTATATGTTGAGGAATAGAAAACTTTGCATTGTTTGAATGACATCTAGTCTGATCTATAAATAGACATGTGGAAACTACAAACTATACAAATATGATTACTAAAATTTTCCAATTGTCAGCATCCTTTTTATTGATAGCAAAATTCCAGCTAATAGTTTTAATATTGCACAACTTCTACATTTTGGTATATCTTGCGGATTCTGTTCAAATTTTCAACACAGATAACTGCTGTTGACTAATAAGCTACACAAACTGGGGTTTCATATTCCAATACTCAAAAAAAAAATTAAACTAACAATAGTACAGATTGAAATAATTTATAATGATTGTTGTAGCAAAGAGATTGTAAAACTGAATTGCTAAAAAATATGGTCTACTTGAATATCTTTATACCCGCTTCAAAGAAGAGGGGGTATTATGTTTTACCATTGTCCGTCCATAACAGAAATTTCTGTCACAGTTTTCTAAGCAACTATAGCATGCAGAAGCCCGATATTGGTTTATCATAAAATACCATATGGTGTATAGTGATTTATCTACCATCTGTTTACGGAATACTTTTTAGCCTTTTATCACTAGTGAGCATTAGCTCACAGATACACTTGTTTTATACAGTTATTCTTAGTTTCTTCAAAATAAACAGTCATTTTTATCATTCTGAGTAGTACACACATTATCAAAGGATGTTTATAAATTGTTGTATATTTGTATCTAGAATTAGATTAAAAATCTGTAATTTTTTTAGTTAATTACAAAAGACAAAGATGTCCAGGGAATGGACTTGAGTGAGTTATATAAATACACATTTAGTAACTTTAAATGTGGAACTGAAAGTGCAGATGCCCCCAAAAAATGGGGAAGTCGTTTTGGCATTAGTAAGTACATCTATAGACTTGTAACTAGTACATGATTTCTTTTTTAGTTTTAAACCATGAAAAGACTGGCTATACAATATTCATAAATTGTCAGAAAATATGAAATAAATTTGAATGAGCCTTAGAAATGTGAAGATTTCACATCTGTTTCGTGGTAAGTACAATGTATGGATATTGTTTGTATCTTGCAACCCTAAGTATAGTGTTAAAAAATATCTGACTCAAAGTAGAATTTGTAGTGATATGTGACTTATTTGATTTAAATTATACTGTAAATATACACTTATACTGTCTTTTTCGCTTTAAATTGTACACTTTTATTAAGATTGTTTTGTATTTGTTTTATGCATGAGGACCTCAAGGAAAATTAGTAATAACACTAACTGTGTAACCCTCTTAAAAATTTTGGAGCGTTTTTTCATCGATAGCCTGGTGTCATAAACGAATATAGTATTTCAAAACATGTCATAAATTGGAACAGAATGCTAAACTTTGTTAGAATCAAGGACAATGGTACTAGGGGACTTTATTCTGCACTGTAAAATAAGGAAAACTTTATTCAGCTAACTTTATTGTACAGCATATGTAATGGTTGCAGGAAAAAATAATAAATATGAGGTGTGAAATGAAACACATACATTTATTATTCGTCCACATAAAATTGATTAAATCTTGGCAATGAATCTCCTATTTTGAAATCTCTAAGTCTCAGCCTTATATTATTTTTTGGGTCATGTCAATAGACTGATATTTATAGATTATTTATGTTTTTTTAAATGAAATGCAATTTTTTGTCAGTATCTCAAAGAAGGACGACAGCCTTGAGATGAGATGACGAGAAAATGCATCAAGTTTGCAAAACGTAAATAATCTGTTTATCACTGTTTTGTACATTAACATCAATGTGTTTATTTAATGACATCTTGACATAGTGGTGAGATGGGATAATACTGCACATCTAGATCACATCAAATGAAAATACTTAAAATAGTGATAATATATATTTATACATTTGCAGTACAACAATGGTGTACACATATTTTTTCCTTTATTCTGCTAGTGACTGAATCAGCTAGATAAGTGGTTGTTCAATGTTTTTTCAATATAAAATCTATTTCATTGATACAGAATAAAAACAATTTTCTGACAATGTATTAATATTGTTTTTGGAGTGTAGTAAATATTACAGAAATACTAGATTGATTTTAATCTGTTTTCAGAGAACATTTGTTGATCAGAATCAACTTTGGAACGAAAAAATGTCATGTCTGACTTTATGGGGTGCTTTAGGAAAACATTAAATAAAATGTAAAGCAAAGAAAACCAGTCAGAATGCTGGGCAAGATTACGTGAAAGACAGTTATTAAAATTTGAAGAGTTTAAAAAAATCTAAATTTGAAAAGTTATAAAAATTGTTGGTACTATTTTTCTTTCTTTCAATGTTAATGTTATTTTTTTATACTTGATTAATTATTATTCATGTTAACAAAATTTGTGAAGCATAGCAAGTAGTTTTTGATGTTCTTAAAAATTAAAAAAAAAGATTTTAAGGGAAATAACTCTTGATTTAATAAATTCAGTTAATTTTCTATTATTAAATAACATGTTGGGTTAATTCATATTTCTTTCTTGTGCAGTGTGTTATTATTTATTAACTGTTATATAATATTAATAAATCAGGTTGTATCACAATGAATATTGTTAAAAACCAGTGATCAACAAATCTCAAGTGTTGTCTTTTTTCAATTTTGTCAGAACAGTTGTGTGATATCATTATGTAAAACAGTATAAGTAAATGTGAAGTATTACTAAATGTGAAATTAGTGTAGTCTGTAATATTGTTGAATGAATGGAAAGTCTTAAAACATCAACACTAAAAACTTAAGAACAAAATCCTGAGTCTTCAGTTTTATCAAAACCCAGCTAGGTCAGAATCGGCTACATTTAGATTGATTTATTGATTATTGTTGAGCGTCCAGCAAGCAATATTTAAGAGGTGAGCTGCATTTAGAACAATCAAAGAATTTTAATAAGTACAATACAGTCACAGTATGCACATATTTAAAACCAGTCATGGAATTTGTAAGTATTATCCCATTGGCTCTCTATTCAGAAATTTGTGTAATAAAAGAAAGCTTACAAGATGCAAATTAATGTCTTTTTACTCAAAACTATTATGAAGTCAAACATGGGTCAAATATAATTCACGCATGTGACCCATGTGTGGACTTGTATATATGAAACACAGGCGTGTCACATGTGTGACACGTGCGTTTCCAACGCATGTGACCCATGTGTGGACTAACACATATGAAACATAGGCGTGTCACATGTGTGACACATGCGTTTTGCAACGCATGTTACCCATGTGTGGACTTATACGTATGAAACACAGGCGTGTCACATGCGTTTTGCAACGCATGTGTAGATGCGTGACTTTTTCGTCTCAAACACATGCGTGAGTCACACATGTGCTACGCATGTGTCACATGCGTGGCATTTTTGCTTGTGTAGATGTGCATGAACAATTTTCGTCGCTGTCGGATATTATTCAAGATAGATAATTGGACTTGAAGCGAAGCGGGGTTATCCCTTTGTGAGCGTGCTCACAGTCCACACTTGTTATTATTAAAAGTGTTCAATATAAAAATGACAAAATCTCAAGTGTTGTCTTTTTTCAATTTTGTCAGAACAGTTGTGTGATATCATTATGTAAAACAGTATAAGTAAATGTGAAGTATTACTAAATGTGAAATTAGTGTAGTCTGTAATATTGTTGAATGAATGGAAAGTCTTAAAACATCAACATTAAAAACTTAAGAACAAAATCCTGAGTCTTCAGTTTTATCAAAACCCAGCTAGGTCAGAATCGGCTTCATTTAGATTGATTTATTGATTATTGTTGAGCGTCCAGCAAGCAATATTTAAGAGGTGTGCTGCATTTAGAACAATCAAAGAATTTTAATAAGTACAATACAGTCACAGTATGCACATATTTACAACCAGTCATGGAATTTGTAAGTATTATCCCATTGGCTCTCTATTAAGAAATTTGTGTAATAAAAGAAAGCTTACAAGATGCAAATTAATGTCTTTTTACTCAAAACTATTATGAAGTCAAACATGGGTCAAATATAATTCACGCATGTGACCCATGTGTGGACTTGTATATATGAAACACAGGCGTGTCACATGTGTGACACGTGCGTTTCCAACGCATGTGACCCATGTGTGGACTAACACATATGAAACATAGGCGTGTCACATGTGTGACACATGCTTTTTGCAACGCATGTTACCCATGTGTGGACTTATACGTATGAAACACAGGCGTGTCACATGCGTGACTTTTTCGTCTCAACCACATGCGTGAGTCACACATGTGCTACGCATGTGTCACATGCGTGGCATTTTTGCTTGTGTAGATGTGCATGAACAATTTTCGTCGCTGTCGGATATTATTCAAGATAGATAATTGGACTTGAAGCGAAGCGGGGTTATCCCTTTGTGAGCGTGCTCACAGTCCACACTTGTTATTATTAAAAGTGTTCAATATAAAAATGACAAAATCAGATGTTTCACAAAGTGGATCGTCTCAAGGAAGGACAGCTCCTGACTATAATATTGCTAAATTTGTTAGTCACGTGTACATATGGCAAGACATTAGTGCTAACGAGTTTGGGGCTTTTTTTTTAACAGGTCATGGTTACACATTGGGTTTACATGTTTGACATGCAGTAGTTGCATATTTTTGCCTTTTTCTTCAATTTCAAAAATCAAATCAAACTTACAAATAAGTTAGATATTTTTATGACTTTATTTTTCACAAATTGACGACACCTTTATAGCCAGAGAGCAATACTACGATGGTCGTTTGTTCGCATGGTTGGCGTTTTAACTTGGGCCAACGTTCGCCCATCGTAACATGACCAACTGTTGACTTTCCAACGTCGACTCAATGATGGTCCATAGTAACATGACCGACGGTTGGCCCATAGCCATGGTACCAACTGTTGGCTTTCCAACGTCGACTCAATGATGGTCCATAGTAACATGACCGACGGTTGGCCCATAGCCATGGTACCAACTGTTGGTACTCCAACTCAACTTAAATGTTTTAAAATGTAAAACACAATAATTATCTTTATGGGCAGTGAAGTTTGGAATTCATTTGAATATTTTTTTCAGAACAACTTTAAATATTACAACCATGAGTTCCTAATTTGCCTGCTGATGCAAGACAAAAACTATCTAGGACTTTCAAAGAATTGGTGGGGGGGAATACTATCATTTTGGTAACATTCTAAATATTACTAAAATTTTGTCTGAACAACAAGAACTTCTTTTTCTTACAAGTTATTGATTCAGCTAAACTTTGATGGTCTCCCATTATTTAAGAGTTCGAGTGGACGAATCTGGCAAATTTTAGGCAGACTTACACCAATGGGAAATGGGATGCCATTTATTGTAGGACTTTTCGATGGAACAAATAAACCATCATATGTGTTCATCTAAATCAGCTTTAAATGAACTAATAGAATAAAAAAGGAGGGAATAAAATATGCAGAACCTAATTTTGCTTTAACAGTATCACCTGTCGTTTGTGATGCAGCGTTTTAATCATTATCAATTGTGTGTATGTATACAATCTGAGGAAACGAATTTAATTGGTAACGCTGATATTTTTATTGATGTTTTGATTTTAATTTTAAAAATTATGATGATTAATTGATATAAATTAAAAATAAAACAAATCGGTGTCTTTTAATCCTGAACACCAGTTCACCGTCCAATTTAACAAATTAATTTAAAACGAATAAAAAGAGCGCATTAAGAGGTTTTTATTCATAAATTGTTTACAATGTTAGCTGAACAATCTAGTGAAGGCACCGGGCAATCCGGCGGGATAGCTAGATCTGCTAAACGTAAACTAAACGTAAAGTCGATTGAGGACAAGTACCAAGCCATCGTAGAAGTTGAGAGGGGTCTGAAGACAAAATCCGAAATTGCCCGTAATTTTGAAGTTCCAGCCAACACATTATCCACTTGGATAAAAAATGCAGAAAAAAAATAAAAGACGCCTACCAACAAAGCAGCTTTGGACCAGATAGAAAACGAATGAGAACGGCAACATATGAAGACGTTGAACAAGCCCTACTTAAATGGTTTACCAGTCTTAGAGACCAGAACCTACCCATCTCCGGACCAATGCTGATTACAAAGGCTGAGGAATTCGCTAGAAGACTAAACCACTCCGACTTCAAGTGCAGTAATGGCTGGCTAGACAGATTCAAGGAGAGACACAACATCACTTTCAAGAAGATATGCGGGGAGGCCAAATCCGTCGACGACAACAGTGACGCAATGAATGAATGGGCAGCCGAACTCAAGATCATCATGACAGAATACTCACCAGACAACATCTCCAACGCAGACGAGACAGTTTTATTCTTCAAACTCCTTCCAGAGAAGACACTAGAGTTCAAGAACGTTGACTGCAGCGGTGGTAAGCGTAGTAAAGAGAGACTGACAGTACTAGTCTGCACCAACATGTCAGGATCCGAGAAAGTTCCACTACTCGTGATTGGAAAAGCAGCCAAACCAAGATGTTTCAAGAATGTGAAGACACTTCCTACCGAATATGACTCGAATAAAAAAGCATGGATGACCTCCGAAATATTCACTACCTGGATCACCAAACTCGACAGGAAGTTTCAACGACAGCAACGCCGTGATTGTTGACAATTGTCCAGCACATCCGAAAGTTAAAGGCCTGAAAAATATTCGACTTGTTTTTCTTCCACCTAAAGTAAAGCAAATGTCCGCCATTTAAAGGATGGACAAGACTTGTTAACATCAGAGTCAGACATATCAAATAAATTGGCCGAAACATTTGCAACACACTCCTCTGCTGAAAATTATTATCCCAATTTTCAGCGGATCAAAATTCAAAACGAAAAATCAAAACTTAATTTCCAGTCAAAAAATTTTGAAGATTATAATAAACCTTTTTCATTGGAAGAGCTAAAAACTTCATTGAACAAATCTCACGATACAGCATGTGGTCCAGATGACATCCATTATCAACTTCTCGAACATCTGCCACAATCTTCTCTCCAATGTCTTCTGAATCTTCTTAAGAACATTTGGGAAACGGGTGACTTACCACCTATTTGGAAAACTACTGTTGTGCCTATTCCAAAACCAGGAAAAGATCACTCGGAAGCGTCCAACTATCGGCCTATAGCCCTCACAAGCTGTCTTTGTAAAACCATGGAAAGGATGATCAATGATCGCCTTGTCTGGTTTTTAGAATCAAACAACCTTCTGACCAATATCCAATGTGGATTTAGACAAGGGCGAAGTACCCTAGATCATCTGGTGCGTTTCGAAACATGCATAAGAAACGCATTTGCCAAAAATGAAAATGTTGTGTCGATCTTTTTCGATTTAGGAAAAGCTTACGGCACAACATGGGAATATGGTATTTTAAAAGATCTTTTTGATATGGGGTTGAAAGGTAGACTTCCTACCTTCATTTCAAGTTTTTTGTCTGATAGAGTTGAATTCACACGAACTTTAAATTCTCTATCTGACCCTTTTGAACAAGAAATGGGTGTTTCTCAAGGAAGCATTCTTTCTGTTACTTTATTCAGTATTAAAATTAATAGCCTTGCTCAGCTCAAGTCTTGAAAGATAATATTGATGGTTCTCTATATGTTGACGATTTTCTCATATGTTACCGAGGAAAAAAACATGAATAATATTGAACGTCAACTTCAGTTATGTTTAAATAGAATAGAGAAATGGGCAATGGAGAATGGTTTTAAATTCTCTACTGCAAAAACCGTTGGGATGCATTTTTGTAATAAACGAAAGATGCATCCTGACCCCGAATTAAAATTATATAATAATCCTTTTAAAATTGTAAAAGAAACTACTTTTCTTGGTCTCATATTTGATTCAAGGCTAACCTTTCTACCCCATATCAAAATGTTAAAAGATAAAAGCCTATAGCATTAGATATTTTAAACGTCGTCGCCAGCATCGACTGGGGTGCTGAGTGCGACGTTTTACTTAATCTATATAGATCGCTGGTTCGATCTAAACTGGATTATGGTTGTTTTGTTTATGGTTCTGCTCGCAAGTCATATGTCAAAATCCTTGATACGGTTCATCATCAAGGATTGCGACTATGCCTTGGAGCTTTTAGAACCACGCCTGTTAATAGTTTTTATGTAGAAGCAAACGAACCTTCCAAAGAAGGATAAAGCTCGCTTTGCAATATGCAACCAAATTGAAGGCTCATCCTGGCAACCCCGCCCACGACTGTGTTTTCAAACCTCTTTATCAAAACATTTTTGAAAAGCATCCAAACAAAATTCAACCTTTTGGCATCAGAATAAAACCTCATTTGAAAAATTCTGGTATAAATTTACATGAAATTGCTGCCAGATATCTTGTCCAGAAACACACATGGTTTACGAGGGTCATCTCTAGTTACGTGTGATTAAACAACTTTGTCTTTAGTGCGGGCAGTCATTAGATAGGTGTGACAAAACAACCTGGACATGTCCACTTACAACAAAACTAAAAAACAGCAAATACATGTACATGTATGTTATTCAAGTCGAAAAACCAGTATCAATGACAACTTCAAACAGGTGCACAAGTTCACATTTCCATATATGGAAATCACGTGTGAAAACATACCTGTAGGGTAAAAAAGTAAAATGCATGGATATAACTTAAAACTTTTCGAACAGAAAATATTAAATTACTTTAATGTAAAAAAGTGAATGTCTACCCCAGTGTCACATACATTGTTTCATACCACTAATGTCCCGTGACTATATTAAAGGGAGATATTTCTTGCCTAATCAACCATTAAGGATGCAGGTTTTGTCAAATAAAAACATGACATTTTTCACTGATCCAAATGTAATAGAAATGTTGTACGTACATCTTATTTGTGTACTCCATTCGACATTTTATGGTAACTTTATCAGATTAAAAAAATCATTGATCGAAAACAGTTGTTTAAAGTGAGGAAATTTGACAATTTACGAGCATTTAGCTTCATATGAACAATTCTTACATTTAACATAATATCAACATGGCACATATATTTGTTACTTTCAATGTATTTCTTAACATAAAATCACTGGTAATTACCTATCATCCACCTCGATTTCACACAAAAATGTGATAATGGAAGCTGTCATATTGGAGGCTTTTTATTGGTTACCTGGGTTGCACTTGATTCACGTTCTTCTGTCCCTTCCGGAGATCCAGAAGAGGACAAGGTAAATCAAGTTTTCCGAATACATAGTAGTAGAAAAATGGCTGACGAAACAGCAAATATTAGCATGTTAATGTTTGTCAGTGACATGATGGAGAGTTCATCAGATGATACGGATGATTCAGATAATGATTATGTATATAGAATGGTACCATCGCTATATCTAGCGCTGTAAGTAACGAGTGAATGTGTAGTTATTTAGTATATCAATGTAGTGTGGGCGAATTCGGATAAACTTGATATTCGGACACGTTGATTTAGATTGGTGCACTAGGATGGAACTTGGTCATTATTTATAAAATAAATCACGCATCACGTAGAGATTGGTATATAGCCTTCCAGTGGCATTGATTGGTGGTGCATTCTAATACAACATTTGCAACTATTCTTAAGAATTTGTGTTGTTTTTTTTAACTTCATTCTATTTTACTTGACACATGTTCTCATATTGAGATGTTTGGTGTGATTTGCTTGTTTTAAAATAGATACTCAAACTTTTCATTCCAGGACAAAATAAAAGAATACTCATTAGTCATAATTGCATCAGTTTATGAGATTATCGATTTAACACATTTAATAAGTTAATAGTTACGAACCATTCGAAAACAAGACTAGTATAAGTAAAGTTTTTGTTGTTGTATTCACTTTAATAATTCATTCTTGTTTTTGTTTTCAGAGAAAGAGAAGACAAGACTAAGATATTAGATTATGCAGAGAGGGTAGTTCCACTGTATAATATGGATGATTTCAGAAGATTCTTCCGCACCACAAGGGGAACATTTGAGATAATCTGTCAGCAGTTAGGAACATGCAATGAACTAATTACAAATTCTAGTGGTCGTCCGGCAGTTGGTATAGAAAAACAGTTGATGGTGTTTTTGTGGTACATTGGTTCTCTAGAACCACTTTGTAGAATTGCAGATAGGTTCAATGTAACAGAATTCACAGTATTAAGGATAAGGCAGCGCATGTGCGATGTCATTTTGAATCATTTCATGAAAAAATACATCATATGGCCGAAGGCTGAAGAAAGACAAGAAATTATACGTTCATTTCAGGATAAAAGAGGTTTCCCAGATGTGCTGGGTGCAATTGACAGTACACACATTCAGATTCGTCCACCATCAGATTATTCCTCAAGATTATGTTAACCGGAAAGGATATCACTCAATTGTTTTACAAGTAGTATGTAGAGAAGATATGCGGTTTATTGACTGTTACACTGGTTGGCCTGGTAGCTGTCATGACACTCGAGTTTTGAAAAATTCCACACTATTTGAGAACGGATCAGCATTGTGTGGAAATGCGCACATTATAGGAGATGGAGGATTTCCCCTGAAGCAGTGGCTGCTGACGCCTTTCCGTGATAATGGGCATTTGACACCATTACAACGACATTATAATTTTTGTCTTTCCTCTACAAGACAAGTAGTCGAACGATCTTTCTCATTGCTCAAAGGACGTTTTCGCAGGCTACAGAATGTCGACGTGCAAAGTGTGGAAACTGATGTAATGATCATCATGTCGTGCTGTGTTATTCACAACATTTGCATTCTAAACGAGGACATCTTAGATGATTTTTTTATCAGGATAATCCCATTGACAATCATGCTGCAAACAATATAGGAAACATAGACCCAAATGCTGTTGCAAAAAGGAATAGGATTGCGCAAATGCTGCCATAAGATTTGGATTGAGAAGAATTGTTCTACATACAATACATTAAATAAAAAGTAAATGATTATTGTTGTTATGAATTTTATTGTTTGTTCCATGCACTTTTGATTGGGCTACTACAAGAGTTTATAAAGCAAACACTGTCCTATCTGGACATTTAGTAACATAACACTTTGAAAAGTAAATGCTACTTCCATAAAGTAGGTATATAAAAACAACCTCATTTGTAAAGTACTATCATTATAAAGCAAACACTGCCCTATCTGGACATATAGTAACATAACACTTTGAAAAGTAAATGCTACTTCCATAAAGTAGGTACATAAAAACAACCTCATTTGTAAAGTACTATCATTATAAAGCAAACACTACCCTATCTGGACATATAGTAACATAACACTTTGAAAAGTAAATGCTACTTCCATAAAGTAGGTACATAAAAACAACCTCATTTGTAAAGTACTATCATTATAAAGCAAACACTGCCCTATCTGGACATATAGTAACATAACACTTTGAAAAGTAAATGCTACTTCCATAAAGTAGGTACATAAAAACAACCTCATTTGTAAAGTACTATCATTATAAAGCAAACACTGCCCTATCTGGACATAAAGTAACATAACACTTTGAAAAGAAAATGCTACTTCCATAAAGTACATAATAACACCCTCAATCGTAAAGTACCATTGTTTATAAAGCAAACACTGTCCTATCTGGACATATAGTGACATAGCACTTTGAAAAGTAAATGCTACTTCCATTAAGTACATAAAGACACCCTGTAAAGTACTCTCTAAATCTCTTCATAATAGTTCCATTGTTAATGAAGCAGTCCTATCTGGACATAGTAACAAAACTCTTTCACCGGGTACAAAACTCAAATCTGACAAATGCCATGGTCCACTCTGCTGCAGTGAGTTAACACTTGAAAACTCTGCAACATTTCTTAACATTTGCTCGGCAAACTGGGCAAATCGTCATTCTTTTACCGCATTGGAAACAGCACAACATGTGACCACACTCCAGAAATACACAGGAAATATTCCGTTCCATGCAAACCTTGCACTCATCTGAAAAATATATAAAAAAGGAACAAGATGCAATTTTCACTGAAGCAGTATTCATTGCTTAATACATTGACTCAGTAGAAAACTAAGTAGAAAACATGTTAACATATTTATCAATTGCACAAAATCAGTGACTTCAGATCATTTCCGCTTTAGCTCAACGATTCTAACTTCTTAAATCATCACGAAGTCATGCTGATAACAATGGACATAAAGATGAATCAAGTGGATACAATTTATTTGATACCCGGACAAACAGGAATTCCCCCCCCCCCCAAAAAAAAACAGAATACAATTGGAATACACATCAATACCGGAATACACCTGTAATTTTTTCTAAGTATTGGTGTTAACTTTGTTTTAAAAGCAAAATTAGAAATATGACTTATTATGCTACTAAATCCATTGCTGTGATCGAAATGTGTCCTCACAAAAAAATATTGAGCACAATAAACCAACAAATGTATTTTCTGCTACCTCATAATAATATAAATATATACTGTAAGGTGTATAAGATCAATTCTCAGAAAAATACAGGTTTATTCTGATTATTGAAGTGTATTCCGGTTGTATTCCAGTTTTTAGGTGTAATCTAGTTATTAAGGAGGATCCAATATATTTATTCCTGCATTTTGATAAAAATGCTGCAAAAACTTACTTTCTTTCTTTCATAACATTAATGAATTCACGGAAGAGACTCATTTTGTCATCATGTCTCTTTTGCTTGTCTGACCGCTCAACCTTACGTCTCTCTTCCTGTTCTTCTACATGTTTATCAAAGTATAAAGTAAGCTCAGAAAATCTTGTCTTCTTAGCTTTGGTGCTTTTACCTTCAGAGTCTTTAGCATCTTGTATTTGCCTATTATTGGAATCTGGAGTTGAAGTTCCGGTAGATGCAGTTTTGGTATCATTTTCTTGACATTGTGTGTCGTCAGGAACCGAGCTACCAGCTGAACTAGACATGACAAAAACCGGTTGTATTTTGGGACATCCACCATAGAGATCGTCAAGTTCTTTATCATACACATATGTTTTGGAATCGTTTCCACTCTTACTATTATGATCTTTGACTTGTTTATATGCCTTTGTTATTGTTTTTAACCTGCCATTACACTGTTCTGCAGAAAACAAGTATCCATGTGCCTTTAAAGCAATTGAAATGTCTTGAAAGGCTTTGTTTTTTTCTAATTTTTCCTTCATCTATTAACCTTTTTCTGTCTTTGTACTCAGCGATCAGCAGAAGTGTTGCTGCTTGGGTCCATGTTTGCTGGCTTTCCTGGCTTTCAATTTCATTTTGTATATGGTTTTCTGAAGCTTCAGCATTAAGGTTTACACCCTCAACAATTTCAATCTGACCTGAAAATATAAAAGAAACACATTGGAAGTAAAATATTATTTATTTTGCAGAAAAGTAATTGACCAAGCATGAAAAACGCACGAACGAACACAGACGGACGCACTCACAGACGTACGCTTACACACACGGACAGGGGTAATACGTTATGCCCCATTTACCTTTTTCGAATGCCGGGGGGTATAAAAAGTGGTGGTGGTTGCGAAAATTTCATCGCTGTATCGGATGAATTCATAATTTTGCAATATATAATTGCATTAAATTAACTAAAAACTTACCCTCGGTAATAGAAGAATTCGCAGCCTGGTTTGTCAAACAACAATGGTGCCTTATAAAGACCTCCATGGAAATAAACCACTTATTGCAGCTTTCACACATAAACATTGTGCGTCGCTCCGCCATTTTGGAATGACGTAATCTTCCAAAGAACCCACGTTGTGAGATGGGTTACACAGAAGACTCTCCAAAGCGCTCTTCCGGGACGCTTGATTTACAATTTAGAGGTTCCGAAGATCCAGAACACTAAATCAAGTTCGACCTGAATGGTTAAGCTAGCAGGAAAATTGTCATACTTGCAGTCTCGGGGTTTTACTACTATAACAAAGATGACACTCAATATCATATATATTTCTTTTCTATAAACATGACATTTCAAAAATTTATTGCATTTCATTTATCATACATATGCATATACTGCAACTTGATACTAAATGTAGGTAGTAATCTAAGGGAGGTAATTCCTAGATTAACTAACCAGTGTTGATAAGACATAATGAGAAATGGGTTTTCACCTTTGTGACCTAATTGTTTACTTTAAATGACAAAGTGATGCAATTTAATATAAAATAGCATATTACACAGCCTTTATTGAAATTCTATGTCACTGCATACAAAAAAGTTGGTCAGTGTCAATAATTATAAACTCCACAAAGTTCAGTCATTTTCATATTTTAACATGCACAAAATGAAAGGATCTTAAAGAAATTGAAGAAAAGCAACACAATTAAAAAAGGACATGAAACTTTTGCTTGTGATAAGAAATCCTACACAAGTACTGGTGATTAAACTTTTTCTATTTCCTGTGCTACACGTCAAAAATTACAAGAATATAATCTTTCTCTGGTCACAATACTGAGGTTTGTTCAACTAAGCTGAGACCTGAAAAGGAAACTGATTTTGATACATATAATGATTTACAATGTATCGAGCAATCTGAGGAAAACATAATTGTCAATGTAGGAAAATTATCACAACTAGCAAGTGCTTTTAATCCGCATACATGCAATAGTGCTAGTCCTGCAGTTGGCATAGTCAAAGACAAAGATTAAGTATTTCAGTAAATATCAAGTGTAAAATCTGTTCATTTCAATCAAACACTATAAAGCTTTTTACTTCGCATAAACCACCAAGAGGACCGGATGCAGGAAAAATGAACACCATGATACTCCTACCTGTATAAAAAACAAAAGTAGGATTTTCTGACATTTTCTATGTGTAAAGCTGTCTTACTATACCCGATAAAAATGGATTACAAAGAAAACTTAATAGACTTTCAGATATGGTGACAGAGTTGCATAAGAAATGCATAAAAAGATTTCTCGATCATGCGGGATGTTGAGGTACATTTATACTATAACAACCGTCCTCAAGCTGCGAGGCCGCGAGACATATTTTTGTCCGCTGATTGAGCAAACAACAAGTTTGAAATATCCAGTGAATATTAAAAATGCAAATGCTCAACCAAAAAATGCAAAAAACATGCAAAAACATTTACAGCAAAGACGTGTCTATTTCATCAATTGAAAAAAATTCTTGCGGAAACATCTAGAAAAAATTATTTCTGGTGAAATTTTAAAAGCAAGATCTGGAACAAGTGATGCCAGTGCTAAGTGATGACTATACTTAAGAAACTAACATTCCCACAAGACACTACACATTTTCTTATTCATAAACTGCGATAATTTCAGAAACAGAACTGTCAACCCTTTTCATTGGCTATGAGAAGGATGTATTTATCAGAAATCTGTCTACCTCCATGCGGGCAAGGATTCGTGTTGAGTTCCTGAGAATTCGTAAAGTTTCTCGTACAGAGAAAATTTTTATAGACACTGCTAAAACTGCCATTGATAACATCGCATGCTTACGTAATAATCATATTAACTGTAAGAGAAAATTTCATATGTTTGTTCTGCACATTTGTCATCTTATAACACACTTTATTTACCCTATTCAAAGCACTTTGAACTAAATCAAAGTGATTTACTTCAACTAAAATCTATCTTAAACATTTTTCTACAGCTGAATTAACAAAAAGTTTCTCGCTTATCAACAAACAAGTGTGCAAGTTTACATCATAAAGTTTTCACATATGCAAAAAAACAAAACAAAATACAATTTGGAACTGAAAATTTGCTGAAATATGTCATTCAGCTATCCATTCTCTTCAAAAGGTAATGAAAAATCTCGTATCATGTTGGCAAATGAATTGGATTCAAATGTTAACAAACTGACCAATCCATTAACCATATATTAAATAATATTGACAGAATGTAACTCTGCAACATTTCTTAACATTTGCTCGGCAAACTGGGCAAATCGTCATTCTTTTACCGCATTGGAAACAGCACAACATGTGACCACACTCCAGAAATACACAGGAAATATTCCGTTCCATGCAAACCTTGCACTCATCTGAAAAATATATAAAAAAGGAACAAGATGCAATTTTCACTGAAGCAGTATTCATTGCTTAATACATTGACTCAGTAGAAAACTAAGTAGAAAACATGTTAACATATTTATCAATTGCACAAAATCAGTGACTTCAGATCATTTCCGCTTTAGCTCAACGATTCTAACTTCTTAAATCATCACGAAGTCATGCTGATAACAATGGACATAAAGATGAATCAAGTGGATACAATTTATTTGATACCCGGACAAACAGGAATTCCCCCCCCCCCCCAAAAAAAAAAACAGAATACAATTGGAATACACATCAATACCGGAATACACCTGTATTTTTTTCTAAGTATTGGTGTTAACTTTGTTTTAAAAGCAAAATTAGAAATATGACTTATTATGCTACTAAATCCATTGCTGTGATCGAAATGTGTCCTCACAAAAAAATATTGAGCACAATAAACCAACAAATGTATTTTCTGCTACCTCATAATAATATAAATATATACTGTAAGGTGTATAAGATCAATTCTCAGAAAAATACAGGTTTATTCTGATTATTGAAGTGTATTCCGGTTGTATTCCAGTTTTTAGGTGTAATCTAGTTATTAAGGAGGATCCAATATATTTATTCCTGCATTTTGATAAAAATGCTGCAAAAACTTACTTTCTTTCTTTCATAACATTAATGAATTCACGGAAGAGACTCATTTTGTCATCATGTCTCTTTTGCTTGTCTGACCGCTCAACCTTACGTCTCTCTTCCTGTTCTTCTACATGTTTATCAAAGTATAAAGTAAGCTCAGAAAATCTTGTCTTCTTAGCTTTGGTGCTTTTACCTTCAGAGTCTTTAGCATCTTGTATTTGCCTATTATTGGAATCTGGAGTTGAAGTTCCGGTAGATGCAGTTTTGGTATCATTTTCTTGACATTGTGTGTCGTCAGGAACCGAGCTACCAGCTGAACTAGACATGACAAAAACCGGTTGTATTTTGGGACATCCACCATAGAGATCGTCAAGTTCTTTATCATACACATATGTTTTGGAATCGTTTCCACTCTTACTATTATGATCTTTGACTTGTTTATATGCCTTTGTTATTGTTTTTAACCTGCCATTACACTGTTCTGCAGAAAACAAGTATCCATGTGCCTTTAAAGCAATTGAAATGTCTTGAAAGGCTTTGTTTTTTTCTAATTTTTCCTTCATCTATTAACCTTTTTCTGTCTTTGTACTCAGCGATCAGCAGAAGTGTTGCTGCTTGGGTCCATGTTTGCTGGCTTTCCTGGCTTTCAATTTCATTTTGTATATGGCTTTCTGAAGCTTCAGCATTAAGGTTTACACCCTCAACAATTTCAATCTGACCTGAAAATATAAAAGAAACACATTGGAAGTAAAATATTATTTATTTTGCAGAAAAGTAATTGACCAAGCATGAAAAACGCACGAACGAACACAGACGGACGCACTCACAGACGTACGCTTACACACACGGACAGGGGTAATACGTTATGCCCCATTTACCTTTTTCGAATGCCGGGGGGTATAAAAAGTGGTGGTGGTTGCGAAAATTTCATCGCTGTATCGGATGAATTCATAATTTTGCAATATATAATTGCATTAAATTAACTAAAAACTTACCCTCGGTAATAGAAGAATTCGCAGCCTGGTTTGTCAAACAACAATGGTGCCTTATAAAGACCTCCATGGAAATAAACCACTTATTGCAGCTTTCACACATAAACATTGTGCGTCGCTCCGCCATTTTGGAATGACGTAATCTTCCAAAGAACCCACGTTGTGAGATGGGTTACACAGAAGACTCTCCAAAGCGCTCTTCCGGGACGCTTGATTTACAATTTAGAGGTTCCGAAGATCCAGAACACTAAATCAAGTTCGACCTGAATGGTTAAGCTAGCAGGAAAATTGTCATACTTGCAGTCTCGGGGTTTTACTACTATAACAAAGATGACACTCAATATCATATATATTTCTTTTCTATAAACATGACATTTCAAAAATTTATTGCATTTCATTTATCATACATATGCATATACTGCAACTTGATACTAAATGTAGGTAGTAATCTAAGGGAGGTAATTCCTAGATTAACTAACCAGTGTTGATAAGACATAATGAGAAATGGGTTTTCACCTTTGTGACCTAATTGTTTACTTTAAATGACAAAGTGATGCAATTTAATATAAAATAGCATATTACACAGCCTTTATTGAAATTCTATGTCACTGCATACAAAAAAGTTGGTCAGTGTCAATAATTATAAACTCCACAAAGTTCAGTCATTTTCATATTTTAACATGCACAAAATGAAAGGATCTTAAAGAAATTGAAGAAAAGCAACACAATTAAAAAAGGACATGAAACTTTTGCTTGTGATAAGAAATCCTACACAAGTACTGGTGATTAAACTTTTTCTATTTCCTGTGCTACACGTCAAAAATTACAAGAATATAATCTTTCTCTGGTCACAATACTGAGGTTTGTTCAACTAAGCTGAGACCTGAAAAGGAAACTGATTTTGATACATATAATGATTTACAATGTATCGAGCAATCTGAGGAAAACATAATTGTCAATGTAGGAAAATTATCACAACTAGCAAGTGCTTTTAATCCGCATACATGCAATAGTGCTAGTCCTGCAGTTGGCATAGTCAAAGACAAAGATTAAGTATTTCAGTAAATATCAAGTGTAAAATCTGTTCATTTCAATCAAACACTATAAAGCTTTTTACTTCGCATAAACCACCAAGAGGACCGGATGCAGGAAAAATGAACACCATGATACTCCTACCTGTATAAAAAACAAAAGTAGGATTTTCTGACATTTTCTATGTGTAAAGCTGTCTTACTATACCCGATAAAAATGGATTACAAAGAAAACTTAATAGACTTTCAGATATGGTGACAGAGTTGCATAAGAAATGCATAAAAAGATTTCTCGATCATGCGGGATGTTGAGGTACATTTATACTATAACAACCGTCCTCAAGCTGCGAGGCCGCGAGACATATTTTTGTCCGCTGATTGAGCAAACAACAAGTTTGAAATATCCAGTGAATATTAAAAATGCAAATGCTCAACCAAAAAATGCAAAAAACATGCAAAAACATTTACAGCAAAGACGTGTCTATTTCATCAATTGAAAAAAATTCTTGCGGAAACATCTAGAAAAAATTATTTCTGGTGAAATTTTAAAAGCAAGATCTGGAACAAGTGATGCCAGTGCTAAGTGATGACTATACTTAAGAAACTAACATTCCCACAAGACACTACACATTTTCTTATTCATAAACTGCGATAATTTCAGAAACAGAACTGTCAACCCTTTTCATTGGCTATGAGAAGGATGTATTTATCAGAAATCTGTCTACCTCCATGCGGGCAAGGATTCGTGTTGAGTTCCTGAGAATTCGTAAAGTTTCTCGTACAGAGAAAATTTTTATAGACACTGCTAAAACTGCCATTGATAACATCGCATGCTTACGTAATAATCATATTAACTGTAAGAGAAAATTTCATATGTTTGTTCTGCACATTTGTCATCTTATAACACACTTTATTTACCCTATTCAAAGCACTTTGAACTAAATCAAAGTGATTTACTTCAAGTAAATCTATCTTAAACATTTTTCTACAGCTGAATTAACAAAAAGTTTCTCGCTTATCAACAAACAAGTGTGCAAGTTTACATCATAAAGTTTTCACATATGGAAAAAAAAAAAAAAACAAAATACAATTTGGAACTGAAAATTTGCTGAAATATGTCATTCAGCTATCCATTCTCTTCAAAAGGTAATGAAAAATCTCGTATCATGTTGGCAAATGAAATTGGATTCAAATGTTAACAAACTGACCAATCCATTAACCATATATTAAATAATATTGACAGAATGTAACTCTGCAACATTTCTTAACATTTGCTCGGCAAACTGGGCAAATCGTCATTCTTTTACCGCATTGGAAACAGCACAACATGTGACCACACTCCAGAAATACACAGGAAATATTCCGTTCCATGCAAACCTTGCACTCATCTGAAAAATATATAAAAAAGGAACAAGATGCAATTTTCACTGAAGCAGTATTCATTGCTTAATACATTGACTCAGTAGAAAACTAAGTAGAAAACATGTTAACATATTTATCAATTGCACAAAATCAGTGACTTCAGATCATTTCCGCTTTAGCTCAACGATTCTAACTTCTTAAATCATCACGAAGTCATGCTGATAACAATGGACATAAAGATGAATCAAGTGGATACAATTTATTTGATACCCGGACAAACAGGAATTCCCCCCCCCCCCCAAAAAAAACAGAATACAATTGGAATACACATCAATACCGGAATACACCTGTATTTTTTTCTAAGTATTGGTGTTAACTTTGTTTTAAAAGCAAAATTAGAAATATGACTTATTATGCTACTAAATCCATTGCTGTGATCGAAATGTGTCCTCACAAAAAAATATTGAGCACAATAAACCAACAAATGTATTTTCTGCTACCTCATAATAATATAAATATATACTGTAAGGTGTATAAGATCAATTCTCAGAAAAATACAGGTTTATTCTGATTATTGAAGTGTATTCCGGTTGTATTCCAGTTTTTAGGTGTAATCTAGTTATTAAGGAGGATCCAATATATTTATTCCTGCATTTTGATAAAAATGCTGCAAAAACTTACTTTCTTTCTTTCATAACATTAATGAATTCACGGAAGAGACTCATTTTGTCATCATGTCTCTTTTGCTTGTCTGACCGCTCAACCTTACGTCTCTCTTCCTGTTCTTCTACATGTTTATCAAAGTATAAAGTAAGCTCAGAAAATCTTGTCTTCTTAGCTTTGGTGCTTTTACCTTCAGAGTCTTTAGCATCTTGTATTTGCCTATTATTGGAATCTGGAGTTGAAGTTCCGGTAGATGCAGTTTTGGTATCATTTTCTTGACATTGTGTGTCGTCAGGAACCGAGCTACCAGCTGAACTAGACATGACAAAAACCGGTTGTATTTTGGGACATCCACCATAGAGATCGTCAAGTTCTTTATCATACACATATGTTTTGGAATCGTTTCCACTCTTACTATTATGATCTTTGACTTGTTTATATGCCTTTGTTATTGTTTTTAACCTGCCATTACACTGTTCTGCAGAAAACAAGTATCCATGTGCCTTTAAAGCAATTGAAATGTCTTGAAAGGCTTTGTTTTTTTCTAATTTTTCCTTCATCTATTAACCTTTTTCTGTCTTTGTACTCAGCGATCAGCAGAAGTGTTGCTGCTTGGGTCCATGTTTGCTGGCTTTCCTGGCTTTCAATTTCATTTTGTATATGGCTTTCTGAAGCTTCAGCATTAAGGTTTACACCCTCAACAATTTCAATCTGACCTGAAAATATAAAAGAAACACATTGGAAGTAAAATATTATTTATTTTGCAGAAAAGTAATTGACCAAGCATGAAAAACGCACGAACGAACACAGACGGACGCACTCACAGACGTACGCTTACACACACGGACAGGGGTAATACGTTATGCCCCATTTACCTTTTTCGAATGCCGGGGGGTATAAAAAGTGGTGGTGGTTGCGAAAATTTCATCGCTGTATCGGATGAATTCATAATTTTGCAATATATAATTGCATTAAATTAACTAAAAACTTACCCTCGGTAATAGAAGAATTCGCAGCCTGGTTTGTCAAACAACAATGGTGCCTTATAAAGACCTCCATGGAAATAAACCACTTATTGCAGCTTTCACACATAAACATTGTGCGTCGCTCCGCCATTTTGGAATGACGTAATCTTCCAAAGAACCCACGTTGTGAGATGGGTTACACAGAAGACTCTCCAAAGCGCTCTTCCGGGACGCTTGATTTACAATTTAGAGGTTCCGAAGATCCAGAACACTAAATCAAGTTCGACCTGAATGGTTAAGCTAGCAGGAAAATTGTCATACTTGCAGTCTCGGGGTTTTACTACTATAACAAAGATGACACTCAATATCATATATATTTCTTTTCTATAAACATGACATTTCAAAAATTTATTGCATTTCATTTATCATACATATGCATATACTGCAACTTGATACTAAATGTAGGTAGTAATCTAAGGGAGGTAATTCCTAGATTAACTAACCAGTGTTGATAAGACATAATGAGAAATGGGTTTTCACCTTTGTGACCTAATTGTTTACTTTAAATGACAAAGTGATGCAATTTAATATAAAATAGCATATTACACAGCCTTTATTGAAATTCTATGTCACTGCATACAAAAAAGTTGGTCAGTGTCAATAATTATAAACTCCACAAAGTTCAGTCATTTTCATATTTTAACATGCACAAAATGAAAGGATCTTAAAGAAATTGAAGAAAAGCAACACAATTAAAAAAGGACATGAAACTTTTGCTTGTGATAAGAAATCCTACACAAGTACTGGTGATTAAACTTTTTCTATTTCCTGTGCTACACGTCAAAAATTACAAGAATATAATCTTTCTCTGGTCACAATACTGAGGTTTGTTCAACTAAGCTGAGACCTGAAAAGGAAACTGATTTTGATACATATAATGATTTACAATGTATCGAGCAATCTGAGGAAAACATAATTGTCAATGTAGGAAAATTATCACAACTAGCAAGTGCTTTTAATCCGCATACATGCAATAGTGCTAGTCCTGCAGTTGGCATAGTCAAAGACAAAGATTAAGTATTTCAGTAAATATCAAGTGTAAAATCTGTTCATTTCAATCAAACACTATAAAGCTTTTTACTTCGCATAAACCACCAAGAGGACCGGATGCAGGAAAAATGAACACCATGATACTCCTACCTGTATAAAAAACAAAAGTAGGATTTTCTGACATTTTCTATGTGTAAAGCTGTCTTACTATACCCGATAAAAATGGATTACAAAGAAAACTTAATAGACTTTCAGATATGGTGACAGAGTTGCATAAGAAATGCATAAAAAGATTTCTCGATCATGCGGGATGTTGAGGTACATTTATACTATAACAACCGTCCTCAAGCTGCGAGGCCGCGAGACATATTTTTGTCCGCTGATTGAGCAAACAACAAGTTTGAAATATCCAGTGAATATTAAAAATGCAAATGCTCAACCAAAAAATGCAAAAAACATGCAAAAACATTTACAGCAAAGACGTGTCTATTTCATCAATTGAAAAAAAATTCTTGCGGAAACATCTAGAAAAAATTATTTCTGGTGAAATTTTAAAAGAAAGATCTGGAACAAGTGATGCCAGTGCTAAGTGATGACTATACTTAAGAAACTAACATTCCCACAAGACACTACACATTTTCTTATTCATAAACTGCGATAATTTCAGAAACAGAACTGTCAACCCTTTTCATTGGCTATGAGAAGGATGTATTTATCAGAAATCTGTCTACCTCCATGCGGGCAAGGATTCGTGTTGAGTTCCTGAGAATTCGTAAAGTTTCTCGTACAGAGAAAATTTTTATAGACACTGCTAAAACTGCCATTGATAACATCGCATGCTTACGTAATAATCATATTAACTGTAAGAGAAAATTTCATATGTTTGTTCTGCACATTTGTCATCTTATAACACACTTTATTTACCCTATTCAAAGCACTTTGAACTAAATCAAAGTGATTTACTTCAACTAAAATCTATCTTAAACATTTTTCTACAGCTGAATTAACAAAAAGTTTCTCGCTTATCAACAAACAAGTGTGCAAGTTTACATCATAAAGTTTTCACATATGCAAAAAAAAAAAACAAAATACAATTTGGAACTGAAAATTTGCTGAAATATGTCATTCAGCTATCCATTCTCTTCAAAAGGTAATGAAAAATCTCGTATCATGTTGGCAAATGAAATTGGATTCAAATGTTAACAAACTGACCAATCCATTAACCATATATTAAATAATATTGACAGAATGTAATGAACAGTATGATGTAAAAAAATTAAACGGTGAATTTTTATTTTGTTTTTCCCTATAAATTTAATTTCCAAAACTCCATATCCCTGTTTCTGCTGCCGTGTCCAAATTTCTCATAAATGATATTTTTAAATTTTTGATGCAATTCTTGTTCTTATCAATTTCTGCATTTATTTAGTGAATTGAGTTTCTAGACATGATAGTTGTATATGTAGTATGGCTGCAACAGAATAAAGTATTGTTTAATATTTATTTGTATTTAAATAATTTTTGTAATTCTTTGGACTGTTTCACAACTACAATTTGATTAAAACGAGCTTAAGTAGAGTTATCTGTCTTGTTTTGCTGTCATATTTTAAAAGTCAAATTAAATAGTTGTAATTGCTTGTCTGACAACTGCAAAAAGCTTAAATAGCTAGCTCATGAGTCATTAAAACAACAAGCAAATCTCAAATTTCTCCTGTTATGTGGCATTTCTTAAAGGATGCAATCTACAGTTCTGTGCAATGAAATGTCCTGTTATGACAAATAAAAACATGTATGACATGCTACAAGCTGCAAAGCCGTGTCTTGCTAACAAACAAGAAAATTTGTTTCTACCACACTTATGTCCAGCTTGGCACAAACGTGTAATATTTGGCACAGCCCTACATAGTTTTGTCAAAAAATGTTGCAACTGTGAAGTCATCTTCATAATAAAAGAGCTTTAACAAGAAAGTAAACCTGAAATAGGACAGATGAATAAACAGACTGAAAATCTAGATTTCCCACCTTTTGTTGGTATATCAGAGATTCCAAACCCAGCTGATGACATAGGAGTAATAACCTCGAGAATCGAGGTCCTTGTACGGCAGGTGATCTGGGGTCGCTAAAGGCCCCCAGATGCCAGATGGTCTCGGATTAATAAAGCAAAATCCTGCATTTTGGTGTTATCCTGGCACACAATTTTGACCTGTAATTATCTATTTTTCAACTGTGTATTTATTTCACAAAAAAAAAAAAATTGTAAAGAATACAAATATTTAAGACTCAGAAATATTAAGTTTTACAACATTCATTCTAGACAAACCTTCAGATTGTATAACAGTTATGTCACTGTAAAAGATGAACGTACTAGTTATCTTCTAATTTGTTTGTGAAAGTTTTGACAAATCCATGTGTTTATAACATGTCACATGCTGGGTCAGAACTATTTTAACGGAACACACTTCACATGCATCATAATGTTCCCCTCTTGCCGAGGCAGTGAGATATGGATATAATGATGTATATTCGTCTGTAAATCGTTGTCCGATTTTTTGTTTGTTTGCAATTGGACTGGTCCGTGCCGCCATTTTGTCTATTTTAACATGAGCATTGTCAGATAAACTGTTTTCCAATACGAAGTTCTAAGCGCCAAAATGATTAAAATATTTTAAAAAAAAACACCGATTACGAAACCAACTAAGAAAAAACTTTCCGAGTTTAAAAAAAAAGTTGGGATCTTTTCATAAGATCAGTAATAGCTATCTGAGAATGGATTTTCGGTATGAAATTCAGAGAAATGCCGCTTAAATCTGACTGGTTGGCATCTATGGTATATTCGAATGACATAATTATGCAGACCGTTTTGTTCGTCAGCTCGACTTGAATCTTAATAGCCAAGAATTGCCAGTTCTACTGACCGCGAGCTTTTACCAGGTACTCTGGCTTTCCAACCCCCCCCCCCCCCCAAAACCACAAAAAATGAATGCCATTTCAAGAAATTATATTTTGCGAGTTGCAAGACACTAAACAAAACAACAATGATGTTATTTTTTATTCCTTTTTGTTGGCAGACCATGATGAGTATTAGGCATCAAGTGTAGATGTAGACCTCTTTATTATGACATTGGAATTGTTTCTCCGATTCCTGAATAATGGATTCTGCTGCCGATTATAAATCGATTTATGTGTTGTTGGAATATAAAGGCTCTTGCTCGGCTTTCTAACTAACTTTATCGTTCCTTTGAGGCTGACGACCGCTTATTTATAACCGCATATCATTTTTTTGCTGCTGACCGAACAACCCCAAATGTTATATATCATTCCAGTTTTTTTTTGTAAATTTGATTAATGTACCTCGACCCAGAAAGGAGGCTGGGTGACCTCGTTATGTCTTTTGTGTGGGATTTTGGAAGTCGAGTTGTGTTTTCGCAGTGCCAGGAGTCAAAATTTGAAGTTAATTAAAAGTGCAGTAAAAAGGTATGGAACAAACCGCAATAGTTTCTAACAGTCCTTACGCCACAGTCAACAGGATTGTTAAGAAGTGAAAACAGAAAGCTGCAAGGGAATAGCTCCGACATCATTTTTAACCAGACTGTGCAAGAAGTTGAAAATCATGCACGACCGAAGAGAGCTTGTGGTCCGGTAAATACAGAAAATACGTTGACAGAAAACAGGACTGCACTGCGCAACCAACTTGCAAACTAGTGTGGACTTTCGCTTTCAAGTCCAATTATCTCCCCTTTATGATATCCGAGGTCAATAAAAATCCTTCATGCACATTTACATATAATGTACTTCCTTTACGCTAAGTTTCATTAAATTTCATCAAGCGGTTTAGGAAGAGTTGAGGTAACAAGGGATGTGGACAGACAAGGTGATTCCTATATACCCCCCAAACAAGTTTGCGGGGGGGGGGGGGTTAACTACCTTGACCAGGTCGCTCAAACAGTGGTGGATGGAATAATGCCAGAATTACAGGACCACATTGCCCTATTGTACAAGCTATAGGCAGATCCCCATTGATTTCGGCAACCCCAAACACCGTTCAGCAGCCATCAAATAACATTAGTAATCCAATTAAAAATTTTTCTCAAGATAGGGGTTTAATGTGAACAGTACACAAAGTTTTCACGATAAACTTGGCATGCACGTGACACAGTCAGATAGGGATAAAATAATTAACTGGGAATACATCAATTTAGAATCGCTCATAATGAATCCCGTTATAGTTCCGCTAAAAGCTCTAGTGGTTGATAACGAAGGAAATATTAATGTAAAGCAAACAAAGAAGAAAAAATTTACAGATATTAGTAATTGGATTGATGCATTTTTAATTAACGCTTCTTTGTGCACAGGGGCGCATCCTTGTGCTATATAGGGGATTTTTAAATACATGTCAAATATAAAGCTTGGAGCGAGTAGGTGTACGGATTTTGGTTGGTTGAGATAAGATCAACAATTCAAACTAAAGAAGTCTTGAAATGTCGCTGTAGACATGGAATAATGGCTACTGTACATTTCCCAGGGTCACAAGTTTATAATGGAGACCAATAATTAATAGTTAATTAATTAATAGTTGCTTCGTCAGACGATTCCAAATTTATTATCTGCTCGGATTCCCTCTCGTGTCTACTTGCTATTCAAAATTAAAAACCCTTATATTTTAAAAATTAGTGAAATTTTCAAATCTCTAATAGCTTTGGGAAAATAGGTTGTGTTTTTCTGGATCCCAAGTCATGTGGGAATCCATGGGAACACAGTCGTGGATCAGAAGGCAAAGAATGCCCTGAAGAATAATGTTATAAACTGTGATATTCCTTTTACAGATTTTAAACCAGTAATTTTTAAATATATTTCAAGTTTGTGGCAGAGTGGTTGGGATCTTCAAGTTCATAATAAACTTCACGAGATCCAGCCACTACTGCACACAAATAATTTTTAAAATTATAAAGATCGTAGAGATTAAGTTGTTTTAACATGGTGTCGTCTTGGCCATACCAGGACGACACATAATTATATTTTAAATAATGAGCCGCGCCCTGAATGTGTGCCATGCAACAGTCCATACACTGTCAAGCATGTCTTGATGGACTGTATTGACGTGGCGCACATTCGGGAACGTTTTTTATACTGTAAATACTTACAGTTGTTTGTTTACAACTGTCGCAGGCGACACAATTTTAAATTTTTTAAAGGAAATTAATTTGTACAGTAAAATTTAATTTTTCCGGCAATTTATGATATATATTTTTATTGTTTTATTTACCTTTTTATCTGGGTATATGCTCATATTGTATGAAATAACTTTTTAGTACTAAGGGAAGGATGTCTTGTTGTTGCAAATAATCAAATTATTATTATTATAATCCAATTATTATTACTTGCACGTCCTGAATATAGCTGAAATATTGCTTGCTGGACGTAAAACAACGACCAATCAATCAATTCTCCAACACATTGGTGACAACTTTATTGACACTCACTTACACTTGCGCACCTATTTTGAATTGTACTTGGTATGTTCAATGGGACCTTAATTGGCCCTATTCATGCTAGTAGCAAGCGGTGCGGTTTCCACCGTACCACTTTAAGGTAGATAAGCTGTATATCGCGGCGCATCATAGTTGCGCAACGCAACGCATCTACTGTAAACAAAAATGCTATGTCGTAAAATAAATATAACTTCAGTATGTTTGTAAAACTTCTATGCGTTATATTTCACAACCTGGCATAATTTTACTTCCAATTAACCAGTTTTTTCCTTTAACAAACTGTATTCGAGTAATTTTATCGTGCCTTACGACATAGTAACACCTGCGCGTCAACTTCCGTTTGGTCATTTTTTATGCGGTCAATATTGATACACGTGGACGGATGGATCTTGAATGGAATTTTAACACTTCTGAGAAACATATAGCAGTGGTTTTAGGAAATACATATACATAATTAATTTTGGGAATAAAGTAAGTATATTTTGATGATATAGTTTCAACCCACTTCGAATTTTCCTTGAGGCAAGGCGATTCGTGTTTCAGAGTCAGACGGACAAAATGCCTTCCGCGTAATTTAGCATAGGCAGACAAAATCCCCTGTAAAATTTACAAGGCGGACAAAATTCCCCTGTAACATTTTCAAGGCAAAGATCCTCCTGAATCTGATTATGATAATACCGATAAGTATTGTACATCTTGTTGGATAGATTTTTTTACCTGGGGCTGGAACTTGAAATGATGAACAAAGATTAAAACATAATTATTATTTTTTTTTACTGTGACACATGACGTCTATATGGTTTGAATTGTTTGGTACGACGTGGAATTTAAATAAAAGGAACCACACCATTTGATCCCTTTCAATATTTTCTACTGATTTAATATACAATTTTTTAAACTAAATTATGCTATTATTTTAGTAAATGTTATACCTGTTGCAATTTTCTACAAGATGCAGAGAATGTTATGCTGAAGGTATATCTCTATATGTACGAGACTGTACGTTGTAAACATATGCATTTAAAAAAATCCGATTCTGGAGGAATTTTGTCCAGATAAGTTAAACAACAAGCACTCCGTGCATGTTTATTTACAAGCTTATTACAGAGAAAAGTCTACCATAAATTATATAGAAAAACATAAATAGTATACCATAGTTTAATCTTAAGTGTTTTTAATGGGGATTTTTATCATATGACAATAGCCTGGTCCAACATCTCATGTTAGACCATTAACACAACAGGTATCGTAACGACTCGCCCCATATTAATAACGAGTCGCCCCACATTTAATAACGAGTCGCCCCACTAAATAACAACTCGCCCCACAAATGTAAAATATATAATATAAGTTTATAACTTAAATATTTTAGAATATATTTAATTAAATTTACAGTATAAATTTTAAAATTTACATATATTTTATTGCTAGACCTTTTTTTTAATTGGCGGTGAATTTCTTGAGATTAAAGTGAACTTGTGTTCACTTCTTTAATTAATTGTGATAATTATAATTGAATATTTGCTTGTTTACAATCGCGATTAACTTTGATGGGATTAACAGTTTTAAAGGATGAAAAGTTAACCGACGTGGTTAATATTACAATGAAGTAATTAATTGTCTTTAATGTCAAATTGTCTGAGATTGGCATATGCTGTACAGATACTGGTTTTTGAACAAGATTATCGTAGCATGTACCTTCACTTTTAAAACGGTGTAAAACCTAATATTTATTACGAGAATGTTACCATAATAAAGTTTTTAACATTAACAAAAACGTAGTTTTGTAGAAGTCTTTATGAGATGGCGGACCGGGTAGTGGGAGACAGGGAGAGAATGGGAGGGAGAAAGGAGCAACGGGGAGGGAGAAAGGAAAAAATAAAAAAAGAGGGAGACAGTAATAGAACAAATTATTCTTTAATTCGTACCTGAAAATCGTTTAATAAGTGCCAATTCATTGATTTAATTAAAAAAAGGACTAAAATTATGTACATAAAAATCCAGTAAAAAGATATTTTGCATTCAAATGATCAGAAGTTTTACTGCTAGTATGCAGTAAGGTTTTTTCCTAAAGCGTGTCCCCTTTACATATCAACTACAATGGTTGTTTTTATGGTCTCTTGTTAAATGACTCGGTGCAGTTTGAATAAGCAAACATCGAGCAGTACAATATACCCAAATTTACAATTTATACTATCAATGCATTTATTTATATTATAAAGTAATAAATATATAAATTTCTATTATAAATTTTATATTTTATATATGTGGGGCGAGTCGTTATTGAGTGGGGCGACTCGTTATTAAATGTGGGGCGACTCGTTATTAATATGGGGCGACTCGAGAGTGGGGCGAGTCGTTATATATTCCCACAACACATGTTACCATATGTCAAGTTGTGATTAATCCTTATAGATGAAAAAGGAAACGAGTATCTATTGTCACTATTACATGTAAAGAACTAACTGTGTAGTACTAGTATTTTATTATTAATTATTTAAAAATTATTTCTTTTTATTTATAACAACAATTGGTTATTTTTATTGCCTTACATGTACTTTGTCATTAAAAATAGTTAAAAGTTCAGTCAGTACTGTAATTTTATTTCTTACAGAAGCTACTATTACTACCTGTGTGTCATAATTTTCAAGAGGAAAATAAAAGTGCAGCCTGATTGACGTATACATGTAAGCAGTAATTTATTTATGTATTAAAATATGTATGGATGTGTAGTTGGATACAGTTTTGTAGTCTACATTACACAATGAAAGGTGCATTTCTCTCCTAATTAAACCGATTGCCACAAAAATGACTGTACATACTACAGTTGAAAATTAATGAAAACCTTAAGTTCACGTTATGGTATAATTTGTCATCTGTGTGCATTTAACATTAAGACACACTTTTTCAGAATGGCTTTGACCAATTTGTGATTCTTGTCTTCTTCTTTTTACAATTTTCCCATTTAAGAAGTTTTACAGTTGGACACATTGTTAATGCTATACTTTTTCTTTTGAAGAATATTTCTAGACATATTTTTTGCATTCAATTAAATGAACTTGCATTTGATTTTTAATGAGACTCTGTTTTACCCAGTATGTTTTTACATTTGTTTAACCCGTTTACAAATGTTTCCTTTATTCACTTGAAATGTTGTAGTCAATAGGTTAACATCAACACACAAATAAATTTGAATTTCTGATTTCAATAAATGTAAGCAAAACAAATACTGGAAAGTGGACTGAGTAGTAAACCAACAGATATACAATGTACATGTATATTGGTGTGCACAGCCAAAATCAGGAAATAAAGGAAAATTAAGGTTTATGTATAATATTTTGTTTAAATATATATAATATTTTGTTTGTTGAAGTAATTATTTTATAAGAAATACTAAGTTCTGTTTTGATATTTATTACTTTAGCCCAGTTGAAAATAAAATTCATATAACTGACTATCTTAATTTCAGATACACATGTTGTAATTGTCTGTCTGATGTCACCAGTACATTTGAAACCTTCGCAATATTTAGAGAAGACTTCTTATATTTGCTATTTTGAATAATGCATGTTTTATTGCAAAGAAAATATGGAAAAGAGCAACAAGCGGACCTTTAATGGAGACATGTACTGTTACATGTGTAAAAATACAACATATAGTGTTGCAGTAATGATGGAGAACTCCGATTGATTCCTGCTTGATTATTTTTACAATAGGGGAAATGTTTTAGAAAATATGTGCCTGGTACCTGGGGCTTTCAACTGATATTGTATGTATTGAAGTATTATAATATAATTTTGAATTGAATATTCTTGTTTTCTGTGACACATGTATATGTTATTAGCTAAGAAACAACAATAAACAAGTAATTCAAATAAACTAGTACTTCAATATCATTGTAATAGCCATGCAATGTAGAATTGCAATCATATGTCAGATTTATTTTTGTCTCCCCCACTTTGGTTTAGAGAGACATTGTTTTTGTCCTTGACTACTTTTGTCAGTCGCATACACATTGTGTCAGCACAACACCTCTGAAAATAATGTAGAAAATATTTTGTTTGTTTGAATCTTGTTTAAAGCCACTTTCAGCAATTTTACAGCTATATCATGGCATCCAGTTTTTATTGGGGGAGGAAGCCAGACCAGAGAAAACCCCGACCTTCGGTAGGAAAACTGGCAAGCCTTGTCAATTAAGGTTGGAATCGAACGCACCCTGCCCCCAGTGATGCTCGAAGCAATCTCAGTGTTGACTGACCACTTGATCAATAATAGACGAACTACCTTAACCACTCAGCCACCCAGGCCCCTGAGAATATTATAAAACTTGGTATAGATTATATGTAGTTGTGTATATTTACTACTATATATTTATACCCCTGCTTCAATTTATTGTTTTACCCCTGTCCGTCTGTCCATAACAAAAATTTCCGTCGCAGTTTTCTCAGCAACTACAGAAACATATAATTACATATAATTATATGTCACTGGCAACTATAAGATGCAGAAGCCTGATATTTTGCATATTGTTTTATCCTATAGTACCATATGGTGTGTAGCGATTTTATGCTTCTTGGTCATCTACTTCCTGCTTACTGAATACTTAGATTTTTACACAGTTGACGTACATGCGAAAATTTCCGTCTCAGTTTTCTAAGAAACTATAGGGTAAAGAAGCCTGATATTTTGCATATTGCTTTACCCCATAGTACCATCTGGTGTATAGTGATTTTATGCTGCTTGGTCAACTACTTCCTGTTTATCTAATACAATGAACATAGAAATTTTTTGTGATAGCCGGGGTATCACCTCTTGAACTTAGAAGATCAAGTGTAAAATATCTAGTTGTGCAAATTACAATGTATTTTTTATAAGGGGAATTTTGTGGGAGTTACACCCCTTTGAACTTGCTATGGACAATTTGGGGGAAACATCTGTTTTTGCAGGCTAAAACAAACATTAATTGCAAAAGATTACTTTTCATATAACAGTGCAGTCAATGCAGTAATACTATGTTGTATTAATTTTGTTTATTCCCAGCATACACTTATATTCAATGAAAATTATTGGGGCAGTACATTGTTTTGCAATGCCATTATATATATTCACTGTCACTGTATCATAAGTTATATGTGTATGCATTTATTAATAGTGCCAAATTAAAAGAATTATGGTGTACTTCACTTGTAACATATTTTGTTTAGGAGCCAGCAACTAATGTTAATATAATGCAATTTTATTTCAGCTATTCACAACTATTCAACTAATACAAAGTAAAATCTTGAGATCTCGGACCTATCCCAGATGTAACCAACATTTGAAAACACAATTTCAAAATGGCCACCATTCAACCATTAAAAAAATTATATTCAAAACCCAAGGACTAAGCTATTCCTTCATTTATAGTTCACTACATATTGTAAGCTTATGATATAAACCACTTTCCAACAACTTATGTGATCTCAAATCACTTGAAATTTCAGTCCAGATATGAAAACAGCTAAAATTGAAAAAAATGGCCGCCATTCGGCCATCTTGAATTTTTCTTCAAAAATATTTTGCTTGCATCAGCCCTTCATTATGCACTAAATAACCCCAAAATATTAACCCATCATCTCAAAATATCTCTTATTAACAATTGGACTCGTGATCAGACAGATATTAAGCATATATTTATCTCCCCTTTTTACTGTCTAATGAATAGCAAAATCATGTATCTGTTGCTTTAAAATGCATGGATACCACCCATTTTTATTATTTTAAAATGAAGTACTCCAATTTCTGAATAAAATGACAAAGTTTTAAAAAAAGTTATCAGCCAGATTTTATTTTAAAAGTTTATATACTACAGGATTACCAATTTTTCCTGTATTATCTTTGTTAAATTTTATTAAAAAGAGGGCTAAAATGTGTAGTTTTTGTTTAAAGATTGTAAGAAAACAAGCCTGGAGACATATGTTTTTTATTCCATTTTTGAAATGTGTATAGTTCAAAGAACAAAATATCTGAAAATAAAAAAACTTCATCAGCTGCATCTATTAGTGGTGATCTACCTTAAATTGCTGGTATGGAAAACCGAACCAGTTTTTGTAAACTAAAATAACAAAATATAGAATTTCATCCGTATACTCTATAATGGGAATAATTCGCACCTTTTCCCGTCAGGCGTCGCCTGTGTTCTATCAGTGGTTAGTCAAGCGCGCAAATTCACATTGACGCTTGAAAAACATGTGCGACAGTAGTTACAATTCATGGACTATTGCAAGTTTACAGTATGAACTTGCTTGCCGAGGAGCCGCTACAAGGGGCAGAAAAACAGATTTAGTTGAGAGGTATATTCTTATTTGATAACTACACCGTCTTCCTGTGATTTGTAACAAATCAACACCATGTTTTAGGCATGCAGTTGATGATGATGATTAGCGATACGTCCCCGATATTGACTTTCAGTTTTAAGTTATGACCAGTTATACTTATGTTTTTCAGTGATATTATTTGGAATTTATTTTAAAATAATTAGAATTTTTTAAATATATTTTTAGTTGTTCAGTTATTATATATATTTTGTTTATACCTGTTTACATATTTCGTTATCAGTAAATTACTGAGTAATATAGAAAGCAGCCTTGCATTGTGCCCAGATGTACTCGAGAATTTATTTCAACAAGACCAACAAGAAACATTAAGGTTTGATCTCTTATATAATAGTCTTCTTCCCGCTTTGAGGGAGTTGTTTTTATAACCCTTTCTGTATGTCTTTTCTCATAAAATAAATAGACAATCTCATTGTATTTTGATAAAACTGTATATGTAAAGTACCAAAGTGTGAGTCAGTATGTATAGTATTGTATAGTTAGATACACTTCAGGTTTGTCACATTACAAGCAGTAACCTCTCATAGGTGGCATTACAACTAAAATTTGCAAATGTATCTGCATTTATAAATATTTAATCAGTGCTGTTTAGACCTCTCCATAAAAAAATATTTTGTTTTTCAAATATATAGTACCTTGTCGCTTGTGTACATTAAATTTAAAAATTGCAGCCAGTTTAAAACATATATTATAA
Source organism: Limnoperna fortunei (assembly GCA_944474755.1). Classification (NCBI taxonomy): domain Eukaryota; kingdom Metazoa; phylum Mollusca; class Bivalvia; order Mytilida; family Modiolidae; genus Limnoperna; species Limnoperna fortunei. Next base: position 53,089,311 of record OX104123.1, read on the forward strand.
TTGTTTCATTAACAGTACATGCAAATATGAACATTGAATGTGCTGTTTGCTTTATGTCTTGCAAGCAAATTTTCAGCCATATCAAGGAAAAGAACAAACAATAAATATGCAGGGACAGGGCTAGACCAATGGAAGTGCAGGGCACTTTTGTGGGTTGAGCACTGGATACCTTTCCAGTATCTCAAGGTTCTATTTCTTTCCATTAGATGTCAGCATTAATTGGTATGTGGGTTCGATTCCCACCCAGGGCGTTCATTGTAAGATATCTGTAACACAAATATGGCACTAAACTCACTGCATACTATTTTACTTTTATTATTTCCTTGTGATTGTTTCATTTATTTTTTCCCTTACGATTGTTTTATTTATTAGTTTTCTCACCATATTACTGGTAATTTTATTTATATTTAAAATATTTCAAATTTAGTGTACAGGTACAATGTAAGAAGTGTTACAGGTATTTATTCCTGGTGGTAAAAGGAGATTGCCCTGAGCCTCCACCAATGCTCTTTTTTTTAAACAAGTACATTTGCATTAACAGCTGTCATAGTTTTATGGTATATTTTTTCAGACTTCAAGCATATGATAGAAACAAAAATTTTATGCTATTAGAACAAATTTTCCTTAGGTCATATGGTCACAATGTGCTTTGCTTTTAGTCTTAAATATAATACACTCCTAATGCTGTGAACTTGACCAACACATTATCTGCAGTGTTGTTAAATACATGTTTATTTTAATCTAACTAGGTTCGCCAGGAAAGGCTGAAAAGCTAGTTACAAAAAGGAAACTATTGGAAGTTTTTTTTGCTGATCCAAGGCCAGCCAAATATAGAAATGACAATTCCTTTAATGATCGTGTCAGAAATATGATAACAAACTACTGTAGTAAAACATCAAAGGATCTCTCATTTAGATACATTTTTCCAAAAGCTGATATCCAGGTACATATTGAGTATGAAAAACATGCATTAAAATTTGAGTTTGAAATATACATGTGTATCTACACAACTCATTTTTTATATGAAAACCCATAGTATATTTAAGTGTTTTAATTCAACATTTTAACCATCTCAGCTCAGTATTCATATTTAAGATCAACATTTGTACACAATTTAGCTTCAAATTTGCGGAACTTTAATCAAAAATAGTACATGTATTATTGTATGTGTTATGCTTATGTACCAAGTATGTGTTTCAGTCAGCAGCTATTGATCATGCATACACGTCATTGAAACTGACAGAACATTGGATTGATATTGGAATACAGGTATTTATTAGGGCATGCCACTATGTGGCGGATGCTTTATAGTGATCAGTCTGACCTTCCGTGCTTCCTGTCCAAAATCGTGTCCTACCCATATTTTTTTTATGTCTGTTGAGGTAGGATAAATATATAATTCCTTATACACTTGTTTTTTCCCTATTTACTTATGTAATAAATTGGATTACATATAGAATACAAATAACATAACATTTTCAGCTCATTATCTATGAACACTAAGTAAGTCATGACTTGTGGCATTGTTTGTCACTGGTGCTGAGTGGTGGAACATTTTTTAATACTTTGATTCTTTAATTTTTTCGAATAACCTTTGTGATTGCAGGTTGAAGAACAAAAAGCTTCTAAAATTGAGAAAATTACAAGAAACCAATCAGGATGCCCAGCATGGTTTAAAGAAAGGGAATGGCGATTGACTGCATCAAGATTTGGTGACATCTCTAGGGCAACCTGCCAACGGAATACTCAGAAATTATGCCAATCTTTGTCAAAGTCTCACTTTACTACACATGCCACTGCTCATGGCAAAAACCTGCAATCTCAGTGTTGACAGACCACATGATAAACAGCAGATGAACTACCTTAACCACTTGGCCACCGAGGCCCCTGGGCTTCTGGGAGGATTATGTCCTACTGTAATTACTGTGGTTTCATTTTTATTCGTGGGGTACCAATTTTCGTCGTTTTCGTGGATGGGGACAGACCACGAAATTAAGAATTCAACGATTAATGACCTCTAGAAATCTAAAATGACATTAAGCTAACATGAGAAACTGCTATGAGACGGTTGTTTACATCGATGACAACTGATGTTCAAGGTGCATCGTTGTATTGATATGTTTACGATAGATATGACAATTTTGCATTATGAACAACTTTAGTGTGTTTACGACACTAAACAGAAATAAAATTGATAAAGAAACATATGGTTGTTATTTTTAAATTACGTAATCCCGTCAGTAATGAACGTACTTCCTGTTGTGCCTTTTCGTTGCAAAGTGTTGATGCATACACAAATATTTTAGTATCTTTTTAAATTGAAATAACGATCGATAAAGCAATCTATTTTGTAACACCTTTTATGCTGATTTCCACATCAAAAAACCACTAATTATATCATCAAGTTTATTGTCAAACAAACAAACTTAATCTTTGCTCCAGGAAACGTATGACGAATTTACAATGAACTGTTTATTTAGATTGGTTTTAATACAATGACATGTTTATTTGTTATTACGTTTACGGCTACAAAACACTATCACGTGATATAAGGTATCGTGTGATTTTATTTAGGTCACTTTACTCAACGCACCGTCTTTTAAAATTGTGTTAACAAACGACATAAAACGCAACCCCTTCCGTAAATTTATGTTAAGTGTGGGCTTTTCCCCACGCTACAAAAAAAAAACAGGTTTCGTTTTGCAGCGTCTTTTTAAGCCATCCTATTTTGTTTGAATGTCGCCGCTTTCCACTAAAGTACCGTAAATTTCTTTGAAATCCCGTGATCAGCATAACAAATTGTCACCTCACGAGAGCGATTGTGTCTTGAAAATGATGTATTAGAAAATAAACAGACTAACATTGTATGTTAATACCTAAAATTTGTAAGCAATTCCCCTATCTTTCATTTTTTTTTTCATTTAATTTTGAAATTTTGAATAGCAAGAAGACACGAGAGAGAATCGGAGCAGATAATAAATTTGCACTCGTCTGACGAAGCAACTATTTTCATGGCAAGAAGAATAGCTTGCGCCTCAGCAATAAATACTGATGAGGCAGACGGGAGACGACGACTTTGAACACGCTCTCCGAAGACAGCGGCTGAGGCAACTTTATCGTCGTCTTTTGACCCGTCGGTATAAATAGTACTATAGTCAGGGTAACAAGATTTTATTTCTGCAAAACTTTTTATGTTTGCGTAAATCATAAATAAATACTGGTTTGGGGTTTAGCCAAGGGGGAATATGTGGAATTTCAATTGCAGCAATTTTATCTAAATTTATACCGGAATTTTCCAAATGAGATTTAATTCGATGACCAAAAGGTTGAATTTTGTTTGATGTTTTTCGAAAATGTATTGATAAAGAGGTTTGAAAACACAGTCGTGGGCGGGGTTGCCAGGATATGCCTTTAATTTGGTTGCATATTGCAAAGCGAGCTTTATTTTTTTTTATACAAAGAAGGCTCGCCTGCTTCAACATATAAACTCTCAACAGGTGTGGTTCTGAAAGCTCCAAGGCATAGTCGTAATCCTTAATGGTGTATAGTATCAAATATTTTGACATATGACTTGCGAGCAGAACCATAAATAAAGCAACCGTAATCCAATTTAGATCGAACCAGCGAGCTATATAGATTAAGTAAAACATCGCACTCAGCACCCCAGTCGATGCTGGAAACGACTTTATATCTAATGCTTTAATGCGTTTATTTTTTAACATTTTGATATGGGGTAGAAAGGTTAGCCTTGAATCAAAAATAAGACCAAGAAAAGTAGTTTCCTTTACAATTTTGATAGGAGTATTATGTAATTTTAATTCGGGATCAGGATGCATCTTTCTCTTATTACAAAAATGCATCCCCACGGTTTTTGCAGTGGAGAATTTAAAACCATTATCCATTGCCCATTTCTCTATTCTATTTAAACACAACTGCAGTTGACGTTCAATATTATTCATGTTTTTTCCTCTGTAACATATGAGGAAGTCGTCAACATATAGAGAACCATCAATATTATCTTTTAAAAATTGAGCAAGGATATTAATTTTAATACTAAATAAAGTGACAGAAAGGATGCTTCCCTGGGGAACACCTATTTCCTGTTCAAAAGGGTCAGATAGGGTAGAATTTACCCTTACTTTAAATTCTCTGTCAGATAAAAAGTTTTTGAAATAAAGGTAGGAAGTCTACCTTTCAACCCCATATCAAAAAGATCTTTTAAAATACCATATTTCCATGTTGTGTCATATGCCTTTTCTAAATCGAAAAAGATAGACACAACATGTTCATTTTTGGCAAAGGCGTTTCGAAACGTACATGATGATCTAGGGTACTTCGCCCTTGTCTGAATCCACATTGGATATTTGAGATAAGGTTGTTCGATTCTAAAAACCAGACAAGGCGATCGCTGATCATCCTTTCCATGGTTTTACAAAAGACAGCTTGTGAGGGCTATAGGCCGATAGTTAGACGCTTCAGAGTGATCTTTTCCTGGTTTTGGAATAGGCACAAGTGGCCATTTTCCATATAGATGGTAAGTAACCCGTTTCCCAAATGTTGTTAAGAAGATTCAAAAGGAATTGGAGAGAAGATTGTGGCAGATGTTTGAGAAGTTGATAATGGATGTCATCTGGACCACATGCTGTGTCGTGAGATTTGTTCAAAGAAGTTTTCAGCTCTTCCAAAGAAAAAGGTGTATTGTAATCTTCCAGATTTTTTGACTGGAAATTAAGTTGGATTTTTCTTTTTGAGTTTTGATACGCTGAAAATCCGGATGATAGTTTCCAGCGGGCGAGTGTTTTGCAAATGTTTCGGCCAATTTGTTAGATATATCTGACTCTGATGTTAACAAGTCTTGTTCATCTTTTAAATGATGGTCATTTGCTTTACTGTTTTTACCTTTAATTTTACGAATCGTGTTCCAAATTTTAATCATAGGGGTGTGGTTATTTAGTTAAGAAACAACGTGACGCCAAGACGTGCGTCGTCTTTGTTTCGTTACCCTGCGAGCTTTCGCTCGAAAAATTCGGAAATGGTTAAGATTATTTTGAGTTGGATGTTTATTAAAGCGCCGTTCGGCCTTTTTCCGGTCTTTAATAGCGTCCTCACAGCTGTCATCGAACCATGGTTTACTAGGATGTTTTGGATTTGTCGAGGTCTTAGGAATTGTTTCATCAGCAATTGAAATAAGTGTTTCGTTGAATTTTAAAATTGGATCAGAAACAGCTTCAAAAACGTCAGAGTTAAGTCGCTCTATACAGAGTTGTTCAAATAGAGGCCAATTGGCCTTGCCAAATTTATACCGAGCGATTCTTTCTGTGTTTGAAGAGTGTACAGATTCCAAGAAAATGGGAAAGGGATCACTGCCACAGAGATCGTCATGGGCTTTCCATTAGAAATCGGGCAACAGAGAAGGATCTGCTATTGTAAGATCAATAGCCGAATATGATCCATTCCCAGGATGTAAATATGTATTGGTTCCATTATTAAAAATACACAGATCCTCCTGATTCAAAAAGCCTTCAATAATTTTACCTTTATCGTTTATTGTGTTGCTGCCCCATAAAGGGTTGTGTCCGTTGAAGTCCCCAAGTAATATATAAGGGGCTGGAAGCTGATCAGTAAGATGTTTCAACAGATTTAAATTTAATGAAGAATTTGGAGGGATATACACAGAGCATAAAGTAATTGTTTTGTCTAAAGATATTCTAACAGCAACCGCCTGAAGATCGGCGTTGAGATCTACAGGGCTATGTAGAACTTGATCTTTTACAAGAATGGTAGAGCCGCCAGGAGCTCTATCATTCTCTTCTACATATGTGCTGTATATAGAGTAGTTTTTTAAAGATATGATGTCACTTCGTTTTAGGTGCGATTCTTGGAGGCAAAATGCAACAGGAAGAAAGGCTTGAACTAATAATGTAATTTCAAGAAAATTAATCTTAAGACCTCGACAATTCCATTGTATTATTGTATCCGTTATCTGGGTAGTCGAATGGGGGAGATACTTGTTTTGCGAGTTGTTTTACTCCGCCCATCTGCGCTTGGTGATCGACTTGGGGGTAGTGTATCCGTTTTGTCGCCCCAAATGGTCTCGTCGTCGAGACTGCCGAATCTATTTTGGACCTGGATCCTTCGTAGATTTCGGCGTGGGAGTACGGTCGATATTTTTATTTTCCTTAATTTTGGTATTTTTTTGTAGAGTTTTATTGGAATTATTTACTTTTTTTGGGGGGACTGCTTGAAGAAAAGGTGGATGGTTTAGATTTATTAGTTGATGAAGATGTAGAGGTTTGAGTTGTTGAAGATTTCCGAGAAGATGATATAATTTTGTTAGAAGTATCTACTGGTAGTCTAACAGGATCTTTTTGATCAATAGGCCAGGTGATCATTGTTTGCGTCTCGGTTGTAACATAGACGCGTTTGGTCACACTGGCATATGACGTTGTAGCAGTAGAGGAATTCCTCGCTGAACTGAACAGACGACGGGCCTCAGGGTAAGAGATGTTTTTTTTATATCTTTAATTTCTGATTTCTTTCTCTTTTTAATAATGTTGACAGTCTTTTGATGAGGACATGTGGGCTTCACCACAATTAGCACATTTTGGATTGTTTGTGCAGGTAAAGCCCTCATGCCCTACTTCCGCACACTTAAATTAGATCAGTGTACCTCTACACTGTCCCTTGCCGTGTCCAAACTTTTGGCATTTAAAGCAGCGCACCGGGTTCGGTATGTAGGCACTGACTTTTACACTGTAAAGACCCATCTTGATTGACTGACGGACAGTGGGAGTGTTGAAGCTCAACAGAAAGGTGTTTAACTTGAACACCCTGTCTGTTGGCAATGACCCTTTTCACTTTCGTTACACCCTGAGGCTGTAATTCTTTGCAGACTTCCTCGTCAGTCAGTTCGGCGAGGTCATCGTCTCGGTAGTTAATAATTTTTTGGCTGGAGTTCAATGTCCTATGAGGTGAGGCCGAAATTTCCAAGTCAATAATTTTTGTTAGTTTAAGTAGATTTGAGGACTGATGTTTTTTACTGCATTCAATCAGGAGACAACCAGATTTCATTTTGGTGACCTTCACTTCTCCTGCACAACCTTTGATTAATTTTTCAATAATGAAGGGAGATACTTTAGATAAGGGTTTACTGGGATCTTTACTTGATAAAACTATAAATCTGGACCAGTGATCAACATCCACCATCTCTTCAAGGGGAAAAACATTTTTTCTTTTTTTGGACCTAATTTCAATTGTGTTTGTGTTGCCATGATAAAAGAACGCGGTTCACCACCCTTGTCAACCTCCCGCCACGGAGTGCCAACAGGGGGGATGCTTGATATTTGCGGATCGCCAGCAGAAAGCATCAGGTGTTCCAAGGGTGGTATACTCAAATAGATAAATTTCCTAACGAACGCAAGCTTCGTGCCAGAGTTAACTGGCGAAACAACCGTTCGAAACTCTATTTACTTGATTGACCCATGAGCCACCGCCTTCTTAACAGCTTGTAATTGAAAAACTTTGGTAGTAAAATTTACAAGATATGATCAAGTGATCAGAAGAATAACGACAGGCTTGTTAAGGGCTCGGCATGACCAGCCGATTGACCGAACTGGGTCCATCGGGTCTCCCGTCTAGTTGAAGTCAGGGCCAAAGTGGTGTATTGAAAATCAAACCCGCTGACCCGCACTAATGGATGCAGCAGAGAGTGATCTCTCAACCACCAGGATCCCTTCCTCCACCATCACGGGTTGCAACACACGGCAAACGTGTCGCCTCTATAAAGCTGAGGAAGCTTTGCCCTTCAGCCACCGCCTTCTTTGCAAATCCTGTAAGGAAGCCGTCTATCAAATTGTATATATATTTCGTGGATCAGTTTGAAATGAGAAGGATTCACAAAGGGCAAGACGTGAAATGCCGATTCATCGAAGTCAGGGCTAACTCGATTTCCCGTCTAGAAAAAGTAAGGGTTCAGTATGTTATCGTGACCGTTTACCCGGCATACTAAAATCCCGTCCTGTAATCGACACGGGTCGGAACACACGGCAAGTGTTGCCTCTGTTAGCAGACTCTTACTGCAGGCTGAGGAAGCTGTGGGCCTATTCTCCTGTGCCCCGGGGCCCACACGGAGTAAAAAAAAAGTAATAAGACAAATAGTGAAGGAGCCAAAAATAAAGGACAGTCAGGTTAAATTAACATTTGTTTTATGCATTTTTAGGTACAATGTTTTTCCTAAAATTGGAAATGGCAAAGCAAACGTAGATAATTCTAGATCCAAGAGGCAGTTTGCTGTTTGGTAAATTGTTCTTTTAAAATCTTAAACGTTTTTGAAAGGCCTATAATTCTTTCAATGTGGATCCTTTTAGATGCCACTCGCCTGTCATGAACTACCCCATGAGGGTCTAACTGACTTTTACCCTTTAATAACGTTGGTGTATTAACAAAACATCCTTGTTGGCAAACAGGTCCTGAACCATTATTCCTCTATCTGCCATTATAGAGTCCCCCTTTTCAAATAAATCATTATTTGTCTCCATCAATGACGACTTCTCAATAATTTGACGATCACTAGCAGACCCTCCATAAGAATCAGAAATAAATGTTATTGGACTACACCCAATCATTGTTTTCAAAGTGTTTTTATGTTTATAGGTAGCCCAAGTGACACTTTGGTTTTCCACGTGAGATGGTTTATCTATTGGCACCTCAGTGGCATCTAAGAGGACTCGATTATTTGGAAACTTTATCTTGAAATCAGCTGGCATGTGTTCTTGAATAACATCTTTGGATGGCCAAATATCCAAGTCCTTTAACTGGAAATACAAAAAGTTGTAAATAGGAGTGGGCGATTCATTTGTGAAACGTTCAATCATTAATGAATAACTTTTAATACAACCAGCAAATATTACGATCTCGACTGCAATTTTGTAAGTGACCAAAAATAGCACACGGAAACCCCTATCTTTATTTAAACATTCACGGTAAACGGGTTAAACGACCGTACCACTATTTTTCTGCATGCTACGCCAATGCTAATTGTTCTATAAACACATACTTTTATACACATACACTAACTAATGTTTTAATAAAAATTTTTTATTGGTAGTTGTATAGGGTCAGATTGTAACGCACTCTCTTACGCTACAATTTTGTGTTCTGTTAAGTGTCCATCCTCACAAGTCAGGGTTTCTGTGTCCAAATGTGTCCACGAACCCCTGACAAACTTAGCTAGGAAATTCCGGGGCTAGAAGTCACTATTTTGATTGGCTACATCGTACCTTAATGTAACCAATCAAAAGCTCGTTTTCATTCACGACTTGGTTAGGGGATATCCCGATGTCGATTGTAAATAAACCAAACGGATATGTTGCGTAGACCACGTGAAAATCAGTGTATTTTGTACAGTAGTGTTAATAGTTTGTTATTACCGCGTTATTATTTAGTTGCGTTACGTTTTCTCACTCCAAAATGAATAAGAATGACTACTGCCAAACACTTGCTTCTTTCAAGCAATTTCAGAAGTTGATATTTTAAAGGATTGACGTCATATGAAAATCCTCTAGCCCGGGAATTTCTTCAGGGGTTCGTGGACACATGTGGACACAGAAACCCTGACTTGTGAGGATGTTAAGTGTCTTGCGAGATAGAACTTTTGGCAACAAGTAAAATAACGATGACGATAAATAGATGTTTTATTCAGATGACGTGATAATTTCAAATAGTTTGATAAATGATGAACAAGATTAAATCAAATGAAGTATGAATAAGAAATTCGAATCATTCTGTATAAATAGTTGTTTTACCACAACATTGACCAAGAATGGTTTATTTGGTTGATAAATGTTTACCAAGTTATACCAAGATTAACCATGGTTTGTGATTAATTACCAACCAAAAGTTTACCAGAGTTTTAACCATGTTTGTACACCAGTTTATAAAGTGTTACTGTTAACTAAATGTTTTGGAAAACTACTTTAATAATTAATTTATAATGTGTATAATTACCATGGTATTTCTTCTTAGATTCGTGCTTCCTGTTAACTTCTAACAAACTGAACCTGGCTTATGAAAAACAGCTGGCTTTTATACAAAAACTTAGTCACATGATAATTTATTTATAGTTAAAGTTCACTATGGCACGTCGTTCTCGTCAAAAGTATGATTCAAAATATCATCACAAATAACACACTCAAAATTTTAAAGTACACACTCAAAATTAAAAATATGCACTCAAAAATTTTAATTCCGCACTCAAAATTAAAATATGCACTCCAAATTTTACGAAAACACACTCAAAAGGTAGATTGAAATTACACACTTAAAATTTTAATTCATGCGCTCAAAACTGAAAATTACGCACTCAAACAGAAAACATATACACTCAAAATTGTGCGCACCTTTTTTACCCAGGACTTATAAATATTCATTAAATTAATTATTATTTTTCAATCATGATATTTTTGAAGGTTGAAACGGGTCCCTGTAAAGCAACGAACGAAACTGAACGAAGCAATTTTTTTTTTTTACCTCATACCCTCGGCCCTGTATCTCGGACTCGTATTAACTATAGACTGTGATTTATTACATTATAGAATTATGTTTTATGGTAAAACAAATAGTTTTATCAACGGGTTTATCAAAATGCCTGTTTCGTTTCGTTTCTATTTCGTTTCGTATTTTACTGTAACATGGGACACTTTCGGTACTCTCTGAATCCGAAGGTAATAAGGCGCGATTTTTAGCCACTGTGTTTTTAGCAGACGACACCATGGCGCAAAATAATCCTGAGGAGCTACGTCGGCTGGTTTCTGAAATAAACGAAAGAGAACTGACATCATTGGCAAGAAGTCTTAGTAGACCTAGTAGTTCATCTAGTCAAGGAGGTCCGCAAACGCAACAGTTTGCTTTCCTTACTTCAGGCAACAAAAGAAAAGGACGGTTTGAAAATTTCAGGTATCTCACCATTAACTGTAGTCTGTAATATAGATTTATCATCAAGGGCCCTATTTTGACGCAGCCTAATAGATCAATTGCATTTATAAATCATTTATAAAACCAATTATTTCAAAAAATTGTTCTACACTATCTTAGACCTGTATTAAGGGACGACCATTTGATTCTAAAGGGGGGGGAGGGAGAATTTTTTTAAATTTTCTTGAAGGTATAGAGGCCAGATTATTTATTTCCAACTTTTTCCAGGCCAGAATATTTATTTACAAAAACTGCAAGCCACCCCCTCCCCCCAACCACCTCAGAATCAAATGGTCGTCCCCTGGCTTAGAAATATGAAAAAAAAATTTGAAAAAATGGTTTACTCAATATTTTGCCTCTAAATTATGTTTGACAGAAAACATGTGCATTTATTTGTATTGTTGTATTAAACAATGGCCATTATTTACTTTTATGAAAGGGTATAACTTTCTGATACTGCAAAATCATGAAAAACATTAATGCATCATTTCTGGTACCTTGAGGAAGTACATTGTATACATTATTCCAGACAGAAATTATATTTATAATATACATATAGGCCAATAATCTGGCTCCAGTTATGTAGCTCTATATCTGTATATGGTTATTTTTTTAAATAATTTTTCTGATTTCAAAAGGACTAATAAACTCTTTAAAGAGCAGTGTGGGAGACACAAATTTTGTTCAGCTTGCCATGCTGGCTAATAACAAAATAATAGTACTCGTCGAATAAATAATCTACGAGCCAGAGTTGGCAAGGTTTTCAAAGTTTGTCACCACCACCATTTAACATTAACACATGGTAAATGAATATCTTTTTAAAATTAAAAGATTGTTAAGTTAACATTGAAAATACACCAAACACAATCTTTTAAGATACAGTGATCATTTGGAAAGCATTACTTGTAATTTTTTTTCTAGAACTTCCCTCATATTTTCAGCGTGGCAAACTGAACTTGCAAAAATTCTTCTCAACTCAAATTCGGCGAGTTGGCTAGTAGCCATTTCCCACACTGAAGAGTCTTCAGGGCCCTACTGTATTGAAATTTTAATTGTTACAAATAAAGTTAAGATATAGGTACATGTAGCTGTGGTTCTGTAGCTCTTTATGGTCTCCATTGACATATTCTGATATGGTATAAAAAAATAAAAAAATATTAGGGAGCTGCCAGGGGCTAGAGGAACCTTAAAATTGAAACTTACTTTTTTAGGCCAAAGAAGAGTCAAAAATTGACAGGAGGTATCTTTTTAAAAGAGGGCATATCATAGCCATGGTTTTCCAAAAAGACTGGGACCTTGATGATATAAACCAAGCACTTAAAGAAGCTTTTAAGCTTTTAGACTCCATAAGGTTTGTAATGATTTTACTTGTTGAATAAGTATATGTGCATATTGACAGACAGTCTTGGGTCAAATTAATGTTTTACATTACAAATAAATATACATTTTATTAACTGACAACATCTTTGTGTACCACTGAAAAAAATAATAAAATTGAATTTCACTCATTAAATATTGAACAGCTGAAACAAATACATACAGGTTTTGGCTATATAAATTATTTAATTTACTTAATATATTATCAAATATAGAACTCAAAAGTCGAAAGTAAAAGTAAGGAGCTACTGCAATTTGAATGCTCCATATGGCCATGTCGAGAATTTATCCCATCTTCAGTTAAGCTAGGATCTAAAGTGTTGGAAGTCCAAATTAAATTTTATATATAAATATATATAGTGTACACTAGCTTCATGAATGCCACTGTCAAATCATGGCTGTTGTTGTACAATTGTATTATAACTTAAAGTAATGGTTGTTTATATCTTTTTTAGGATTGAGATATTAATGCCATGTGGCAAATCTTTAGTACCACCTACCATAAGTGGTACCAACCTAAATGGAAACATATTGTACCAGATTTTCAGCTGAAAATCTATCTATGTTAGACCGTCTGAAACTATTATACAGGCAAGTATTATGATAAAGAAACAAAACCATATAAATATAATCAGTTCATTCCATGATGTATAAAAAAATCAAAACATTTGATGATTGTGTTTGGGGAATTTTCTACTGGAGGATGTGAGATGTGGAATAGATGTATGCGACATAACCCACATAAACACACACAATTTTTCAAAATCATGACAATGGAAGACAGTCAGCAATCATCAAAAGTAAAAGCTATTGGACCACTCCTTTTAGAAATTGTTCCTCTTTGAACATCAAAATTGGCCATTTTTGTATAAATTTGTAGTTTATCATCCATTCACTTTATATTACATTTTTTGACTGCATTTTAGCATGTTTAGAATGACATTTGCAAAAGTATCATTTAAGACCAGGTTTCTGGTAAGTGATTCAGGCTCATTGAAATGCTTTTGTTCATTACAGTGTGAATTACTAGATGATGATGATGACGACAGAGATTTACCACATTTAAAGACCAAAACACATAACAAGTTAGTATTTAAGGAATGGCTTGCCATTGTTAGCTCACCTGACAGACCTAACGGATCGTGTGAGCTATTGCCATTACTTGACTTCCTTCGTTGTCCGTCACCATTTCAAGTTTCTGGTTTTCGCCTTTCAGATTAAACCTATTGAAAAAGAAAGAAGAACTTCTGATTGTTTAAATGTTTGGATATATGTTATCTACAAAAGCCTTCATAGGTTGAAGTTGTATGATAATTGTTTATAGAAGTTTTTTTCCCCCAGAGGCCTCAAAATATGCAAAGAATCACTTTTATTCTATTAGTTATTGAGGTGAGCTCTCTGGACGTTAATCATCAATCAATCAATCAAACGATTCAGAGCCTCTTAATTGTTATGTGTTGCAAACTTTTAGGGGCCAGGACATGTAGCTTTTGAGTTCATCTGGTGTCTGTCATCAATCTTACATCCATGAACCAACCAGTCTGAAAACACTTCAAATTTATTCAATATTATAGTAGTGTTGTTCTATAGTGAGTGTACAAAACTATCATTTAGATGTTTTATTTGTCAACAAACATGGCTTACATAGATAAGCTAAAATAGAACAAAGTGGTCAATTGTAACTTTGGCAAATACAGGTCAAGATCTTCCTGCCAATAAACTTTGAAAAAGTCATCCCAACAACCCATGCAGGAGTTTGGAGATTTTGGCCCATGGAAGCAGTTTGTCATTGAATAATTATTAATTTATATGATTTTTAATTGACAGCATTCCAGCGTCCACAGTTACCAATCAAGCGTCAACATCTACAAGAACCTGCCTTCCAACTGCCACATCCCATTTAGCTGCTACAACCAACGACTTGATCAGGTAATAAGCATTGCAATTTATTTCTCAAAAATCGAAGAATGTGTCCATGGGAAACAGAAGCCCCGGCTAAATGAAGTCCCAAGCAGGAAGTAGTTGTCCTGAAAGTCGCTTAGGACGTACAACTTGTGATACTGAACCACTCTGCCATGGACAGTTTCTGAGCAAAGCTTGACGGAAATTCGTACAGACTTACGGACAGACATGAGTAAAACTTAATGGCCCCTGACATGTTGTCGCGGGGGCATTGAAATGCTTTTGTTCATTACAGTGTGAATTATTAGATGATGATGATAGAGATTTACCACATTTAAAGACCAGGACACATAACAAGTAAGTATTTAAGGAATGGCTTGCCATTTTTAGCTCACCTGACAGACCTAACAGGCTCTTGATATTTGGTATATTGCTTCATCTTATAGTACTCTATGGTTTAAAGTGATTTTATGTCCGAAACTTGTCTTCTTCCTGATTACCGTACCATATTTTTTATGATGCAGGCAACATACATCTTTCATGGAAGACTGCTATTCTAGCTTCCCTTCAACTTTGTTGTGGGAATGTATTAGACTGTTCATTCTTCTGTCTGTGTCACCCTCAGAATCATGTTTACAAGTTAATTTCTCAGAATTGGCAAGTATGAACTTTATGAAATTTTGTATACCTATTTCTTATCAGATGGACAACAGAACAATGGAATTTTACAAATGTGTGCCTAGCAGGACATCCCTATCATAAAGATATATGCATTTTCTTGTTGAATGATTTATTTACAACTTTGTCAAGTCAGAAACCTAACACTTCTGTTAGAAAGATATGCTTTAAATGATTAACTATAATATGTATAAGTGTTTCCTAGGCAAGAAATGTTGGCTTCATTTTTTATAGTTGCAGTCTTCAAAAGCTGTACAGGCTTGTTTTTTTAAGAGTTAAAGGTCTCTGCTAGTTTCATTTATAAATCATTATCAAAACAGTCTACAAGGGTGCATTTATAATTAAGAGGACAAGAAAATGTTATATACCATGTAATTGCATAAACTTTTCCATTTCACATTGCGAATGGTCTAATTAACATGAGTAATTACAAACTTAAGGGTTTATTGAGAGTATAACGTAAATGTTTTTAGAGAAGGTACAGCTACTATCAGAAGTTATATTTCGTTAGACCATCATAAATCTTTGTATACTTCGACAATTTAATGAGCATGATGCCCTGTGCAAACCAATGTTTCAAAACAATGTTGTAAACAGAAGGAAAATTTAATAGGAATAAATGTATGATGATATGGTTCACAAGAAGGTTAATGAATAATTGTATTGTAGTTTTATACACAATTGTTTGTTTATGAATTTTAAGAAATTTTAATATATATGATGCAGCTTTTATTATGTCATTATCATTAAACATGATTGTTAGTTCCATTGTTTTAACTGAGTTTTTTTCTTTTTGAAATATTTTTAAATAAATGTATTATATATTTTTTAAGCAAGTTTTTTCTTTATTGATTTTCTATATTGTTTTCTTTCCTTATGTGAATTATTGTTTTCTATTTTTTCCTTATTTTGTTTGTGTAAAAATTACAGTTAACATTTAAAACAAAATTCAATTTTGTTTATTGATATGTGGTTTTTATTATACATCTCTGCACTAGTAAGAAATTTGAGAAATTTCTTTTTGTGGCTGTATATTGGTATGTAATTAACCGATTCATTTTTTCCATAAACCAAAATCAGTATTGTTTGACAAACTCGAGACAAGTGGTGTCAACTTGTAAAGTGACGGGATGGTCGTGATGGATTTTCCATGAACAATCATACTGTCATATGTGAAAAGCATTTGAAAGCTGATGACATAAATATTGTATTAGGAACTACAAGATAGAGTTTAGTTGAATGTCTGGGATTGGTCAGAAGATAAAACAAGGAAACATAGAAAACGAGTTTTTAAATCTATGATGAACCTGAAACTGCCAGTCCTAATAAAGACAATCATTCAAATGACAGTTTTATGTTATAATTGTCTGTCAACAGTTAATAATGAATGTACATGCATTACCGTGCTTGGCTGTATTTATGAAATGCATGTATATGTGTGAATGACATGCATGTTTATATATTACGTTTATGTGCAAGAAACATGCTTTAATTTTATATGCAGATCACATTTTAAGTAATATTTTCAGTATGTACTGCATGTATCATTCATGTACTGTTTATTTTTAAAATGAGGGTGGGGGCCTCGGTGGCCGAGTGGTCAAGGTAGTTCGTCTACTATTGATCACGTGGTCTGTCAACACTGAGATTGCAGGTTCGATCCTCACTGGAGGCAGGATGTACTCGACTCCAATCATAATTGACAAGGATTGCCAGTTTTCCTACCGCAGGTCGGGGTTCTCTCCGGCTTCCTCCCCCAATAAAACCTGGACGCCATGAAATAGCTGAAAAATTGCTGAAAGTGGCGTTAAAACACCATTCAAGCAAACAAACAATTAAATGAGGGTTAATTATTAATGTTAACACTTTACATAATATGCATATGAACATGTTCCGTATAAAATCTTTAAATCTATATTTTTGCATTACAGATTGATGACATGGATGTAGGAAGACCAAACACTATGTGATGAGCACAATTATAGGTTTTCATTCATCGGTAGCTTTGCTCAGTACAACAGAACACTGAAATTATTCATACCACAACTTGATGCTCAGAGTGATAAACTTAAGTTGAAACAAATTTTGCCGTTTGCAAGAATTATTTGAATAAAATGAGAATGTGATATTAAGTGTTAATAAAATGTTGCTGTGGGTTTTTACACAGGGTTCCAAAATTATTGTATATTCAATTCAGTTTTTGAATATTTGAGAGTAAAGAATCAACACTTAAGTACTGGCGAGGACAAAGAGACACAACACATGAACTAAAATCATACCAAAGCAAAGGTGGACGAACTGGACAAAAAAGAAGACTTAGTTTAAGAGAATTTTTCATGGTTCTAATGTGACTTAAAGCAGAACTTTTTGTACGAGAATTTGCTGAGAGATTTCACGCAGTCAATTTTCACAATATGGATAAACTGTTTAACTTAAAGCCTGGGACCATACTGGGAGGGTTTCCAGTGCTCGACCCACAGAGCAGCCCTGCGCGTTCCCGGGTGGCGGATAGGGGAGACCCTCTCGTTTTGGGGGGGGGGGGGGGGGTTGTCAGGTTATGATGTGGAAAGCCACACCGCGAACAGTAGTCGGTAACGTGTTTGGAGAGTGCCACGCTTCTTGCACGATAAAGACCCCTTTGTAGATTTCGAAAAAGAGTGGGCTCATTGTGGCCGCTACAAAAGACTAAATTGTCCGCCCCTACCCAAAACTACAAACCTTTAAAGTGGCAGTCAAAATTGTATTCCCTGTGACCCATCCCACCCATTTTTTCCGTTGATTTATTGTTGGTTAACTTTTTCCCGTCCTGAATATAGCTTAAATACTGCTCGCTGGACGTAAAACAGACATCCAATCAATCAATTTAACTCAAAAGCTTCAATTGTTATTTACGTTTCTTTCTCAGAAGAAAATACTGGACATTATGGCGATATCTTTCAGCGTGTTTCCTACAAGAATTATATTTGATTGTGCAGGCGTTTAGGGTATATTCATTCATCTATCATAGCAGTCGCAAGCATGGTCAACTTATAAACATCCCAATACTTGTAGTTTTAGTTGTAGCAAGTTCCACAGGAAATTTAACTTTCGTGTCATATTTGTGTGGCGGAAGACTGTCAAATAAAGAAATCACCAAGCAAAAGACTTGAAATGTATTAGATACTAGTGATAATGTTATGGTAAATAGGGGTTTTGAAATAACCGACATATTGCCATATAAAGTAATTCGTAATATACCTATGTTTAAAGTAAGTGATCGACAGTTAACAGCTAAAACATCTAAAAGTAGAACTTTTCGCTTAATCCGCCTTGTCACACATTTGTCCTTGAAATTGAAAATAATAATTATTTGTGTTCAAGTTGACTTGAAAGAATTCATTGCCTTTGCATACATCCACAAAATCAATGTTACCCTTCTCTTAACTGAATGACCACCTTTTAATGTCAGACAGACAAAGGGTCTATTACAATGCCCTCTAAACTGGCACCTAAGCCATGTGACCATTTTAATATCTAGTAATTTTAGCTTCTATTTCATGTAGTTCATGTCGTTTTCCATAAAAAAATGGCAGGTAATATTTGTCTTATTTCATCATCTGTTATTTTTCATTAACAACAAGTTTCTGTACACATTTCTCAATAATGGTTTTTGTCAAAGGAAACTATCTTGGATTTCCTTATTTGGTTATTGGAATATATTCTAGACTTTTACATGGTTGGCTCAAAACAGTTGAATCTGTTTTATACCATAATGTTTATGTACATGTAGTGAATGTTATATAAAACGTAACGTGTTCACTTTTCCATTCCATCCTGTTCACAAAATTCCAGTTTACAATACACACATTGCCGGTGGATCATGATAACAAAAACATAAATTAGAAGCATGCTCCTGCAGATTATCATATAATTTTACAAGGCATACATTTAACAGTTGTATGATGTGTGACTGTCGGTCATATGTATTTAAAGTTAGTCTTACATCTCTTGTTTTCTTTCCAAACTGAACTTTTTTACGTTAATGTCCTTTAACCACTTGGGCTTTTTATAAAAGTAAGATTGCTTGGTACTATCCAACCATTTAGTTTCGATGTGCATGAAATCCGTTCTGTTTTTTATGTAATCATTTCTCATGCAAGTCTGTAATGGCACCTCCCAAAAGGTTGCATTCGTCTGCTTCTTTATTTCCACGACCAATTTTTTTTTTAAATTGGACCCAGGCCAATACGAAAGCCCAGAAGGCTCATTCGAAATTCGAGAATCGAAATTAAATATAGTTATAACTAATCAGATTGCGTGTGACATAATCGTCTACCAATCAGAATAGTTCTTATATATTCGAAAATCGAGATTCGAAATTCAATATAGTTTTAGCCAATCAAATTGCGTGTGACATAATCTCTACCAATCAGAATTACTTGGTTATATCGAAACTACATAAAATTTGGTTGAGTAGTTTAGGGGAGTTAAAGCGAAAACCATGATTATTGTTGAAAATTTCTAAGTTCTACCATATAAATTGAGGAATCAACAATTCCTGATAATATGCACAACTAGATATATGGTGTACTAGTTACATACTAAGTTTCATAAAATTTAGTATAGTACTGAGAGTATTCAGAAGATTTGTGCTGACAAGATAATTAATGGGTATTTTCAGCACATTTCTAAGTTCAAAGGGCCAAAATAAGCCAGTGGCGGATCCAAAATTTCGAAAAAGGGGGGGGGGGGCACTTTGGTCATGCTTCAATGATTTCCTATATATCCAACCATATTTTTCCGTCAAAAGGGAGAACCCCCTCTGGATCCACCCCTGATAGCCCCACACAAAATTTGAGGGCCAAAATGCCCTGGTAACATGCAAAACTACATATGGTGTACTTCCTACACAGCAAGTTTTTTTTTAATTCCGTTTTACATGTACATTTTTGTTTCTTGATTTGTAAAATCAAGATGTTATTGTGAACTGAATTAATTTGATAAAATAACAAATAAAGCTTATAAATTTGATTTTTTTTAACAAAGCCATGTTGAACAAGTCATTCGTTGACAAATATGTCGACTGTTAAAACACCAAATAAACAAAATAGCACGTGGCTACGTTTATATAATAATTATTCTGATTGGTAGACGATTATGTTACACACAATTTGATTGGCTATAACTATATTGAATTTCGAATCTTGAATCTCGAATTTCGAATTAGCCTTCTGGGCTTTCGTAGGCCCAGAATTTAATGCAGAAATGTGTGATAAATAATAATATAAACAAACTGGTTGCATACTGTACGGTGAATGCAGCTGTATTAGAATTAATAGAGTTTCTTATATTTTTTATACTCTCCCGTTTCAAAATAAATATAACATGTTTATACAAGTAACAAAAATTACTTTTTTGATTTTCCTAAATCTAACTCCGGGTTATTTTGCAGTTTCTTGTACTCTGCAGATGTTATCGTAGTGCATTTTCTGTGAAACCAACATGTGCATTGTGAACATTCAACCCACAATGAGGCAACTGCACCAACATTTCCACACTTTTTACATGGAATGCGCTGTAAAAATAAAAATAAGATTTTAACATTTAATGATCTAAAACAATACAAATGTTTCATTTATGTATGGTTGCATCAGCTTTCTTTAGAGTTTAAATTAATTATTTCAAGTTGTATAGTCCTGTCGTGGCGTAATCCGCGTAACTTTGCATGAATATAGATGACAAAAAGACTGCGAGTCTTTATAGCATTGTGCTGCTACAATTGAGCATAATTTGCTTAAATTACCTTTGTTTCTTTCTCTTAGGTTTTGGCAGCAATTTCCATCTTTGGTAAAGCAGGTTCCTCTGGGGCTGCTGGTGCATCCATAGGATTGTCTTCAGCGCCTTGAAGACAATGAAATGTTGAAGTAATCCAAGAAAACCCTTTTATATGGTATTTATTTTTTTAAACCATCACAGTTTAGCAACGAATACCTTTATTTCATTGCATACATAGTGCACCAAGAAAAAATTAGGTCCAAAGTTGTTAACAAAAATGATACAACACAATATTTCTTACAAAAGTTTTTTGGGATTTTAAAAAAACTGCTGATAAAGTCAAAAATTGTTCTATATTAAGCCAGAAATAATAAAGATATCCTCATACCATTGTACTAGATCCACACTGTACAATTCTTGTACTACACTAAATTTGCCAGCATTTAAATATATAACTGTGTAAATGTGGTGCTCGTAGACGATGGATGTAATGATTTAAAATTATAAAAGTAATAACATTTTAGTTTGAAGAATATCTATTACCTCTTTCCCGAATGTACTGGTGGAGCTTGTGTTGTTCATACCCATCTTTACACCCTTTGTCACTTTGAACTGCAGTGCTGCAACACTGTTACATACTTCCTCAACCTTAAAAAATGAGATTACATACATCAGTTTTGTACTGAATAACAAATCTATTATATAGTGAGAACACTTTATTTTTATTTTAATGGAACGTCATTGTTGTTAGCTGACAAAAATAATGCGAGTCTGAAAGTATGTTACATATTCATTTTGTACAATTCCAACTGTGGCCATTTGAGTAACTAATTATTATTAAACTACGCTTTTATTTGTTCGGGGGTGATCCTGATAGGCACCAAGTAAACCAAAATTAATTATCAAGATAAATAATTTTGTATAAGCTTCCAATCGGACAAGTTTTAACTGTAAATAGTTACCCTGCCATACAGGTACAGTGTGCCAGATCTCTTGTCCAGAAACACACATGGTTTACTATTGTCATCTCTAGTTACGTGTGATTAAATAACTTTGGTCTTTAGTGTTGGCAGTCATTAGATAGGTGTGACAAAACAACCTGGACATGTCCACTTACAACAAAACCAAAAACAGCAAATACATCTACATGTATGTTATTTAAGTCGAAAAAAAACATAGTATCAATGACAACTTCAAACAGGTACACAAGTTCACATTTCCATATATGGAAATCACGTGTGAAAACATACCTGTAGTGTAAAAACGTAAAATGCATGGATATAACTTGAAACTTTTCGAACAGAAAATATTAAATTACTTTAATGTAAAAAAGTGAATATGTCTACCCCAGTGTCACATACATTGTTTCATACCACAAATGTCCCGTGTCTACATTAAAGGGAGATATTTCTTGCCTAATCAACCATAAAGGATGCAGGTTTTGTCAAATAAAAACATTTTTTACCGATCCAAATGTAAAAGAAATGTTGTACATACATCGTATTTGTGTACTCCACTCGCCATTTTACGGTATTTTTATCAGATTAAAAAAATCATTGATCGATAACAGTTGTTTAATGTGAGGAAATTCGACAATTTACGAGCATTTAGCTTCATATGAAAAATTCTTAAAATTAAACGCCTAACAGAACATCAACATGGCACATATATTTGTTAATTTCAATGTATTTCTCAACATAAAATATCATCCACCTCGATTTCACACAAATGTGTTATAATGGAAGCTGTCATATTGGAGGCTTTTTATTGGTTACTGAAAGGTTAAGCTAGCAGGAAAATTGTCATACTTGCAGTCTCGGGGTTTTACTACTATAACAAAGATGACACTCAATATCATATATATTTCTTTTCTATAAACATGACATTTCAAAAATTTATTGCATTTCATTTATCATACATATGCATATACTGCAACTTAACCACATTATTATATTCAGAAATTTCACAGGGGAACATTCGAAACTAAGCTACAAAACCGTGTCTTGCTATCTTTATACTACAAATGTGACTTTATTTCCTAATTTTTTTAATTTTTCAAATACATCATTCATTTCTTAGTTAAAATATGTTAAATGGAATCCTATTTTTACTTTTCGCTACAAGGATGTTTAATTTTCTGAACATAGCCCTGTCAACTTTATGGTGAAATTTATGAAAGTTGTACCGGAAATGAAAAACCCTCAAACCTTTTTTTTTAAGGAAACACACGGGGAAAATAGTTACAGATGTGTGCAGGAAACAACTAAGTTATGGTTAAAAAACCACGAGAGTTTGCATAAATGACAATATACCAGAGTTTGACATTAGTCGACCACAAAATTACAATCATTTCTAAGGGTTTTCTTTTGTGAAGTCCGATAGAATAATGATTATTTTGAGACAACTGGGACTGGAAAATCAACAATTTAATACGAAAACTAATCAACTCTGATCGTGAATACAAATTTCATCAGTACAGTCACAGCAGTAAATCCATCTTGATACTAAATATAGGTAGTGATCTAAGGGAGGTAATTCCAAGATTAACTAGCCAGTGTTGACAAGATGTAATAAGAAATGGGTTTGCACCTTTCTGTGTGACCTAATTGTTTACTTTAAATGACAAAGTGATGGAATTTAATATAAAATAGCATATTACACAGCCTTTATTGAAATTCTATGTCACTGCATACAAAATTTTTGTCCAGTCTCAATAATTATAAATTCCACAAAGTTAAGTCATTTTCATATTTAAACATGCACAAAATGAAAGGATGTAAAAGAAATTGATGAAAAGCAACATAATTCAAAAAAGGACATGAAACTTTTGCATGTGATAAGAAATCCTACACAAGTACTGGTGATTCAACTTTTTCCATTTCCTGTGCTACACGTCAAAAATTACAAGAATATAATCTTTTTCTGGTCACAATACTGAGGTTTGTTCAACTAAGCTGAGACCTGAAAAGGAAACTGATTTTGATACATATAATGATTTACAATGTATCGAGCAATCTGAGGAAAACATAATTATCAGAACTAGCAAGTGCTTTTAATCCGCATGCTAGTCCTGCAGTTGGCATTGTCAACGACAAGGATTATGTATTTCAGTAAATATCAAGTGTAAAATCTGTTCATTTCAATCAAAAACGGTAAACCTTTTTACTTCGCATAAACCACCAAGAGGACCGGATGCAGGAAAAATGAACACCATGATACTCCTACCTGTATGAAAAAAGTAGGATTTTCTATGTGTAAAGCTGTCTTACTATACCCGATAAAAATGGATTAAAAAGAAAACTTTATAGACTTTCAGATATGGTGACAAAGTTGCATAAGAAATGCATAAACAGATTTCTCGATCCTGCGGGATGTTGAGGTACGTTTCTACTAAAACAACCGTCGGCGACACATATTTTGTCCGCTCAGTGAGCAAACAACCAGTTTGAAATATCAGTGAATATTGAAACTGCAAATACTCTATGCTCAACCAAAAAAAATGCAAAAAACATGCAAAAACATCTACAGCAAAGACGTGTCTATTTCATCAATTGAAAAAAAAATTCTTGCGGAAACATCTAGAAAAAAATTATTTCGGGTGGAATTTTAAAAGCAAGATCTGGAACAAGTGATGCCAGTGCTAAGTGATGAAGGCAGTTTTAGACTATACTTAAGAAACTAACATTCCCACAAGACACTACACATTTTCTTATTCATAAACTGCGATAATTTCAGAAACAGAACTGTCAACCCTTTTCATTGGCTATGAGAAGGATGTATTTTTAATATTTTATTATTAAAAGGAAACTTATCTTTAAAACCGTAACAAATATCACAATACCAAAATAAAGTAAATGTTAAATTGTGATACATTCCATAAAAAATTAGCCTGGTGTGACCAGAGAACGGAATGATCGGGTTTGTTTCATAAAGAGTCAATAACCTGGATACTTTTAATAGATATTGTTCTAAGTATAACATCTATGTAAAGATTTCTCAATTGGTATAGCATTAGATATCTAGCATTTAATTTCTTTCAAACACAGCTAGTGCAAAATATATACTACCCTAAGGGTGTGATAAGCGACAATTGTCAACATTAAGCAAACATTTCTACAATTAATTTAAATAATGATATGTAATTAACAATTTGTGTATTTCCATATCATTAGTTGAATAATTCTCAATTAGTTGAATAATTTTATGCAATTTAATATACATATTACAGATTTATATTTGTTCAGATAATAGAAAAATAGAAGGAACCGTATTGGCACCAACATGGGATATTTTCATTTTTAGGGTTATTGCATAGTTGTTGTTAAAATAGTTTATATAAATTTGAATATATACAAAAAATACTACAACCTAAAAGAAAAAAAATTAGTTTTTTGTTTTGCAGGGATCTCCTGTAGTTGGCGATCACAATACTGGTATACCAGTATTGTTAACAATACTGGAATAAAATTGTATTCCAGTATTGTTGATTTAAAAAAAAAATAACAATACTGGGATATATTGATGTTCCAGTATTGTTCCTCGAGTATTATACTTTATTGTACAATAAATTAACAAAATATAAATATAATTGTTAAAATGAGTAGACAAAGGTTTTCAAATGACATACATTCAGAGTTTCTGAGTCACAAATTAAACTATGTACTGCTCAGCAATATGTGCAATTATGTTCCTGTAGGCATCACTGTCTGAAGATCCCTATCTATCTCTCCACATTCTTTCATCAAGATAACTTGGAAGCAGGTCTGATGACACCCCTTTCATTTCTTTGAACTTCTGTTTTGCTTTGGCCCAATACGACTCTATAGCTTGAGTATGAACACCAGTCTCGGGCTCTACAAAGTTAACAGAATGGTTGACTGTTCCATGCTCAAGTTGTAGTTGGCTGCTGATGTTGTGGTATGCCTTCCATTGGTCAGAATAAATAACTGTACCAGGACGTACTACTCTTTCAATGATTGGAAGAAGGGTCTTTGCGTCTCTTTTGTCTACAGTCTCTACGTAGGTGATTGCAGGCTTTGTTGATGTGTCTGCAAGACCAAATACCCACTGTTCTTTGCTGGCTCTTCTTCCCCGGTTGTATTTGGATTTGTGGTTGAAAAGGCTCTCATCAATTTGTACCACAACGCCTGGTCCTCCTAGTTGAAATGGTGTGTTCAGAAGTTTGGTTGAACATATATCTCTCAGGTACTGGAACATCTGGATAACAGTCTTTTCACCAATCTTTGTCTGTTGCTGAACAGTCTTGACCTTACTGCCTTGGCTCCACAAGTATATAGTTAGTAACCATTTATCCAGAGTGATGCGGGACTTCTCGAAGAATGATCCTGTGCGAATGGTGATAAAGGTTCTGCGCTTAGTACACCTCTGGTTATTACAACGCCACCCAAAACCATCTGTTGTTGCTGATGTTGGTCTACTGACAAGTTCCATCTGACTTTGACATGTTGGACAGGTGAAAGACTGTGCAAGTAGTTTTTTTATCTCTCATGTAGTTCATCACTGCATCTGGCTGTGGACTGAAGATAACATTTGGTGCAAGGTATGTGTAGAAGTCATCCATGATTTCAACTTTATGTTGAATATCATTTGAGCAACCATATTTATGGTGAAATTGGGCTTGTGTACACTATAATTAATCTTAGCATCAAAGAAATATAAACATCAAAGTCTACTCATGATTATGAAGTTTTTATTATACTTCAAAGAATCCTTTGATAATTAATAATTGTAATCCTTCTGATGTGATAACTTCAAAAAGTTTAATTGATTTTTTTTTAATTATGTGATCAACAATAATTATGATCTAATAATCACAATAAATGGTTAAAATTATCTAAAATTAAATTACCAATCATTCCCTAATTGTCAAATATTATTATGTGTTTAAGAGTTATAAGATTATTTTACTCAACCTTATTTGTTTATATTGCATTAGTTACCCAAACACTTGAGAAAAAATCTAATTGAAAGGAATTTGACTGTGTAAACATAAGATGGTATATATTGACCACAACAATCCAGATAGATCATAGTTAAAGAAATCATCATGACTGGTATTGCTTCTTTGTTCCCAAATTTCCCCAAACAGAAGTCTGTTATAGAGAGAGTCAACATTGTACTAACAAGACACAAACACAACTACTTCAAAGACTGGACAGATCAACAACTTGATGAAGCAGGCATTGACAACATCACCAGGCCACTACAACCTATTACATCAGAACTCTATTCTACTAATGTAAAGAAAAACGAGGTCACCAGAAACAAAAAGCTTTAATACTGCATTGCCATGGCAGCCTCAGATGACTCACCAGCATGGGCAACACAGGTCGTAGATGATTTAGAGTCAGGGGTCATCAAAAGCATAACAGAAGCAAAAGACCAAGCATCTACACTTTGGCGTCAACATTCTACTGCATACGACGGTAGAAGAGCTGTACAGGTTCCATCATCTGAACCAAATGGGCATACCACTAAGAGAAAACGTAGAGATGGTGAATCAGAATACCAGTACAGAAAAAGAATCAACACCCAACCTGAACCAGAACTTTCTGATGACCCAAATATTGCTGTTGCACTATCTGTCAAGTCATCACTTAAATACATCATGTCACTCAAGAAAAATGAACTACAACAAAAAATAAGTGAAAATAAAGAAACAGCTGAACTACTGAAAAAAAGAATGTCACTTACCCACAAAGACAACTGAAGACCTTAGACTTTCTTTGATGACAATTGCTGTTTATGAACATTTGAATTCTTAATTTATCAACTTTGTTAAAATTATATATCACTTTACAAAAATGCATATTGTGCTTACAATGTTATATAGTGCTGTTATTAAATTATGGTTTACCTTGATATATACACTTGTACGTAGTAGCAAAAGTACTTGTAATAAAGTTTTGAAAATTAAGCTTTATTTTTTTCCCCAGAACTTTTCATATGATCTTATGCAAATAATAATGTATATAACTTTTAATACATAGATATATAACAGAAACCATTAAAAGCATCAATGACACATTTTAAGAAGAAGCCAAATATCAAGACCATTAAAATGCAGAATATATGTGTCAAATATTAAAAACAATACTGGTACAATACCGAAATACAATACTTCAATAAAATTTCAAAAATAAACAATACTGGTACAATACTGGAATACAATTTTATTCCAGTATTGTTAACAATACTGGTATACCAGTATTGTGATCGCCAACTACAGGAAATTTGAATATATACAAAAAATACTACAACCTAAAAGAAAAAAAATTAGTTTTTTGTTTTGCAGTTATAAAAAAGTAACTTAAGATATATAGCGTCTTTAAAAAATTATAATACAAGTGATTAATCTTAAATTAATCAGGGCTACGAATTCTACTACAAAAGTGATTTGACAATATTTTTTATTTAATATTAATTGTCATATTAATAGTCCTTATTTTTATATGTATGTTCCAACAAGCTTATAATGTATTTTTTCTGTATTAAGGAAGTAGCAAAATTAATTAATTATGCTATTCCTATCATAACACTGTGGGGCTACAAACTCTACCGGGTACTACTCATAGATATTGTATAATCTGTTGCTAAAACTTTCTTGTTGGGAAGTTTCTCTTGAAACTCTGTTGCTTTAGTTTTAAAATATGAGAAAGAAAATATTGTTTATTGAAATATTTAAGTTTTCAAAGCCAAGCTTGCAAAATTACTATACAGACAAACCCAGAACTGAATTTTCCACTTTAAGAAACCACTTTACTGAAACCGTTTCATTTATTTGCGGTTGTATATTCAATCTGATACAAAATATTACAGCAACTATGCAATAACCCTACAGAAAGACAAAATCTAACTTGGGTGCTAATACCATTCCTTCTACAACTTTTTCATTTTTCGCCCAAATCTGAATCTGCAAAATGTAAAATGAATTGCATAAAATTATTTAGCTAATGGTATGGAATGCACAATTTGTAAATACATATTATCATGAAAAGTAAATTTAGAATTGTCGGCTTTAAAATTTGACACTTATCACTCACTTAAAAAAGCACGTTTTTTTAAAAACTTTTATTAACTGTGTACGCGGCTGTGTTAAGGCAACCACGGAGTTATATGGATGTAAAATGATATATAACAGGGTATCAACATAAAAACTGTACTACACATACAAAACCACAACGTTTTAAAAGTATTAATATATTTTTAACATGTAATGGTGTCGCCCAAACAACTTATTGTGAAATAAGATTTGTCGTCATTTTCTCCTTACTGTCACGTGACTTGTGAATGGAACAAGTTGTGGGACCCAAAATGCGTCCGGTGCACCAAGTAGATCTATTCAATTTGTTTAAAACCTGGTATTGCTGTGTTCAGAATTAAAATACCAAAGCGTAAACATCTGCTATTACTATGATATATCCTTAGTTCTTTTATTCGGGACCACTTTCCAAGTGTATTCAATACCCCCCTTTTACCTTAAGGATAGCGTGTTCGATCATTTGAAAAAATATGCATCAGACAATCTAGTGCAGCGAGATTGAATAAACAGTCAACACCATCTGCCTATCTGTAATATTTTATATAGATCTGACCTCATCTTCAATATGCGCTAGTGCAATTTATAACCGATTTTAAATTTCTTACCTTATTTGGCGATTGAAATTTGAGTATTAAAACGCTGGAGTGACTACACCAGTTCCGGAACGGCCTAAAAACGGCAACGACGTCATCGTCGTCAAGTTTCGAATGATTACGAAAGCGCAGACATATTACAATATTTCTTGTTCTTATTAATGAAAAAAACCCATTTACATTGTAAAATTTACGTCATTAATTAATACTTATACTGAACAATAACCCTTAGCATACAAGATCAATGATGCAATTTATTATGGATTATCAAGAACCGTAAGGAATACCTATGCTATGCCGCTATGGTTGATACTTCGATAAATGTCTTGCAATTTAAACTTTATTTGTATCCACGAGACAGTGGGTGGGTTTAAGGGCAGGCAATTTTTGCCGCTTCACAATAACATTTTCCATACCATGTAACAGTACATGGTCTTATTAATACTAGTAAGCTCTGACTGAACAAGAACTCCCTATAACAATAGTTTAGTATCTAGTAGTAAATTACTGAATACTGAGCCATGCTGTGTTGGTCCCTTGTTTTACCCTGAATTGTACCTTCTTATTAGAGAAGCAACATAATAAATAGCTCTTTATGTTATTAATGGTACCTTTTTGGTGCAGTATATAAGATTCAAATGTCTTAAATAATGAAGTATTAATTATCTAGATCATGGCTGTATTGAGACTGTAATTTGTTGCATATTTTTTCTTTTCTTTTATAAAAGACCAAAAATCTAGACTCAGAAAGCAAATTATGCATACAACCACACAAGTTATGTCCTCCTTAAGCAGTGTGCTTAACAAATATTTTGTTCTTGGTCAGAACAAAAAAAGTTCTCATGTTCACAATTTCCCCATGCATTCTATCTTACTTTGAAAAACAATGTTACAATAGGTTACTCCTAGATAAATAAAACCTGATCAAAGTAAAAAACCCCTCAACAAGTTCCTATTTGATTTTTTATGCAAAAGGAAAATATCAAAACAAACTAACTGAATGCAAACAAAACAATAAGTTCCAGTAAACTGCAACTGCATTTCTGTTTGTTAAAGCAACATGTGAGGTCCTGTCTGCAGCCATGGGCAGTGTTTATCCATAATTGTTATAAATGTAAATAATCTTCATCAATGGCTGAATTTTAATTTGATATTTGCATTGAGATTTTGGTCATTTAGGTAATATTTGTCAATTTTGTATCTGTTCACAATCTAAACATGATAAAAAGGGGGGTGTAATACTATGTTCATAATGCAATTTATCACATTTGACTACTTTTTCTAGATCTTCTTGAAAATACAGTTAAGTGTAGTCATAGTATCAACAGACATATAAATCTATAAATGGTTTCAGCCCATGGACTATTCTTATCCAAGCAATAAAATTTATTAAAAATTTCCTTCCTGGTCTCAGACATTGTTTACTGCAAATTCTCATGTGTGTATGAACTAACACATTTAAATTAGAAATAACATTCTAAATTTGACATGGATTGTATGAGTTTTGTCTCCTGGCAAAGGAATTATTTGAAGAATAATAATAAAATAAAAATACATATATTCACATTAATTTTAATTATTAAAGATCACATGCACTATAACTGTTGGAATTTGTAATTAATAAGTAAATTTAGTTCTAAATACTTATATGCTGCATGTTACAATTTGTTCATTAAATCTTAAATACATCTTGGAATATCAGCTGCATCTTTTGTGGCAAAGTCCATTATGAAATAGGTCACATGACTTCTAATTTTCCATAATATATGCCAAGCAACATATGCTCACTAAGATTTTATGTTTAAGTGTATGTAAACTGTATTTATCATTTTCAGCACAAATTCAAAATCCATGACACTTGGAGAAAATATTGTTCCAGAATTACTTGAAATTTTGTCAATTTAGTTCTGTGTTATGTATATCTTCTTTCCATCAGATTTAAAATACACGAAGCTGTGTCTTTTGTAGCAAAGTGCACTATGAAATAGACCACAAGACTTCTAATTATCCACATTAATTGCCAATCAGTATGTTCATTAAGATTTTCTGAGTAAGTAAACTGTATCAGTGTCAGCACAAATTTTAAATCCATGACTGCCAGAAAATGATGAAATAGACTGAAATGCATTTCTCTCTTCTTAATTGCTTAACCCTACAATAAACAAACAACCAACTTTAAATATAATGTTATAAATGTATAATTATAATATCCAATTTATTATTAAAATCATAAATTTTAAAATTTGGGAATCTGGGTAATAAAATTGATAAAAAGTTAATGTTAAAACTAAATAAAGAGGAAATTTAGTTTATAATATTATATTCTGGACCCATCTGTACATTTATGAATAAATATAAAGAGTATTAAAATATTGTTAAATACTGACAATTATTTTATAATAAAAAACCCAAAGGGTCAAATCTTGACCATTTAAAATTATGTGGGTGTAAATGAGTAATATAGATAAAATATGTAAGACATTAAAAGCATTTTTTAAATAAATGAATCATAATCTAATGTTTTGGAGTCAGCATACATATCTTTAATGAACTTTCACTTCTTAAACTATCTATCAAATCTTTCATTCTCTCTTTCTAAACCTGGGTTAGTAACTGATAAATTAACCTGCATGTTTCAACAAATGTATGTGATATTATTGTTTGAGCAACATGTATAAACTAGTATTTCTGTTTAATGTTGTAGCATGACAATTTTTAAGACAATGTACTTACATATGGAATGGTGCAAAATTAAAGTGCCATACCAATGTAAAAATAGTAATTTAAAAAAATATTTATTCATATAGAAAATCAAATTTAGAAACACATTTCTAAAAACCGTTTTTAAAATTTTTTCGTATTAACAGAGATATACTGACAGGTGTACTTCAAACAGATCAGTTATCTATCGATCGGTAATTTCCGCCAAAGATCGAAAGTCTACGTCACAATATGAACTTCTGATCTCCGGTAAACAAACAACAAACGCACGTGGTTAAATATTTAATTCATTTTTTAACTTTAAGATGCCACGATGAGATCGCGGTGGTACTAGCAGATGAAGTTGGGTGAGATGTGTTGCAGCAAACTATGGTAACACAAATTCAGATGGAGTTTCCATGCATTCCTTTCCAAAGGACACAAAACTCCGTGAATAAGGACAGATTTCATAGAGTAAAAATAGAAGATTGTAACGGTCCAACAGTAATTTTCGGCTCTATGTTCGTTTCATTTCACACTTGAAAGCTTCCATTTCAGAGACAGTTTAGAGGAACAAAAACAATATGTAAAATTTGTATAATAAGTATGATAGTTTTAATGACCCCCCCCTCTTTTCCCCCAAAAGACTCAATCCAGGTTTTTTTTCCATATTAAAATAGGTAAAGTGTATAGTAAGACATTAAAAATAATAAAATGGCAATGGCCACGTTTGTTTCTGCCGAAACATTTGTCATTAAATAAAATACTGTTCAAACATATTCTATTATTTCTCTTAAAAGATCCCCTATCTAATACCCCGTGGACTGTTTATATTCGATATAGAAATAAATATCAAAAGTTATTCAGTAGTCTGTCTGCTGTTTCGATATTTCCATCTTCATCAAAATCGTCGGAGTTGGAGTGGTATGGTTCAAGCGGGTAAGGAGACATACGAGTGATTTCCATCGATTCAGCTGCACCATCGACAGTATTTGCCACCCCGACTGATCTGAATGTGAGCTTCCACACGACAAAAACGGTTCTTTGTTTGTTTAATTTCACACTTGAACGCTTCCTTTTCAGACACAGGTTCGAAAAAAACCCAATATGTATATAAATTGTATAATTTGTACGATAGTTTTAATGCAACCCCCCCCCCGCATCCGCATTATCGAAAAAGAACAACTTAATCCCTTATTTTAGCATTTGTTTAAATATTAAAATAGGTAAATGTTTAGTAAGAAATTTAAACAAATAAAATGGCAATGTCCCGTTTGTTTTCTAAGAAACATTTTGTCATTAAAATTCTTTCGATCGCCATTGTCCAATACCCCGCGTACTGTTTATATTCGAAAAAAAAAATTAAAAAACAAAAGTTATACAATAGTCTGTCTGGTGTTTCGATATTTTTATCTTTCATCAAAATCATCGGAGTTGTAATGGTATAGTTGATACGGGTAAGGAGTTCTGATTTTTTATTTTTTTTTGTCGTAAAGTTTTACCGTTTGTACAGTGTAAATGGTGCTATGGCATTTAACAGTTCAAACTGTGACGTCACACATGGGTTAGATAAAATACCGGAAGTGACCAGCACGTGTTCGGGAATATCCGTCAACAGGTGCAAATCGTATGTTTGACAGTTTACTACTCTCTTATTATAGAATATATTTTTATCGGACTTTTTGCATTCTTTTTTAAACAGTATATGCTATGTTTTTCCTTTAAAACAAAAAAAATAATTTTTAGACTGGTATGGCACTTTAAGTTTTAGTTTAAAGTTGCATGGTTTGAGTACATTGTGTAAAGGTTTTTTTTTTTTTTTTTGGGGGGGGGGGGGGGGGTATAAGAATTGCAAGCAAGCCTATAGCCATTGTTTAACAGCTATTTCATAATTCTCGCATATAGATAGTTCCAATACGGGCTTGTAACGTTTTGATAAACAGTTTCGGTCGAAAAAGTAGTAGTCAAGACGGGTTATACGCTGGTCACTGTCATCACTCATTCCCCGAGAAGGTTAAATCGACATCTCTTTAAAGAATTTGTGTACAATTATTATAACGGCAACACAGAGTTACTATTTTCTTGTACATACCTTAGTGTTCGTGTCTTTGGTGCAGCCTCGTATGGCTTAAGGTAATTAAAAAGTTAGCTGGTTCTCACTAACACGTTGAATGGCGATGCAAGAATTTGTTTCACGTTGACGTTACCGGAAGCTGCGTTAGTTCATGTAGTTTATGTCATACAGAATGCTCCAGAAGTCAACGAATTCGACTAAATACAAAATATTTAAGATTTTTTATTTACCTGACTCTAAAGAATAAAAAACAATGTATAATTTGAATACCTAGGAAACTTTTATTGAGAGTTGTCATTTTCTCCCAACCTAAAACCAATTGACCAATCAAAACGCTGTAACCATGGGAATGTCTGTTGTCGGTAGATTGCAATGCGATCGTCAAATAAATTAATGAACTTGCCTTAACGTACCCGCAACAAATTAACACAAGATATCTAATGCTACACCATTTTGGAAAGCTTAGAGTATTATCTTTACATAGTTATTAACCTTAGAACAATATCTTTTAAAAAAAGCCCGGTAATTGGCTCTTTATGAAGCTACTAGTGAATTGCACCCTGGTTGTGATTCAGCCGAGTAACAAATAGTCATTTTAATCTTGGCCAAATGTTTGGCTATATATAACAAGACTCGTGTAGTAAGGTATCGCATCCAAAGGATTTAACTCTGGTTGTCTCTTCAATGTAATGGCCAATGCACACGTGTTGACAAATGTGGATTCTCCAAAATTGACATCGATTTGTTTATGGAAACCAATGGCCGGGATGGCAACAGCACCTGTCAACCACATCAGCACATCTTTTGGTCCGATGTAGATGCCATTAGCCTCTGTTGCTGTACCTGAAGAAATAGAATGCATTCTGTCCCTATAACAAATTCATGAACAGTTAGTCGCATTGTTATAATCTTTAGTTTATATGATCCATCTCCTTTGAGTTTAGTATTTTTAAAAAGAATTCGTATAGAAAAAAGGTCCCCACATGGACTGCTCCTTACCCCCAATGCAATGAAAACTACATGTTCCTTAAACTGTAATTTAGCCCGAGTGACTCAGTCCATGGTATCAATTTTGTATGTTTGTTTATTTGATGTTTAACACCATTTTCAGCGATTTTTTACTTATATCATGGCGTCCAGTTTTTATTGGCGGAGGAAGCCGGAGTTCCCGGAGAAAACCCCCAACCCTCGGGATAGCAATCTAACAGGAAGTGTGGTTAAAGAATGGCTTTGTCAAAATATGTCGGCTGCTTTGTGTTAGCATTCATCTTGCCCATCTGACAGGAAATCGTATGCTCACTGGCTGTCATATACAGTCGAACCTCGATGTGTCGAACTCGGATTATTCGAATACTCGGTTTACTCGAACTATTTCAAAAGTCCCGGCAAAATTCCCATTAACCCAAAGCAATTTTACCTTTGATTACTCGAACTTTGATAATTCGAATTCTCGGTTAAGTCGAGGTGATTTGTCAGTCCTCACACCTTGAAAATAACAGTAATTAACCCTGATTAGTCGAAGTCGACTATTCAAATTCTTTGATGTCATTTTAATTGATTTATGAACGCTCTATGGCTTCAAAAGGTGTTAATCCGGACATGTTTACTTAATGATTGGTCACGCGTGTATGAATAAAATGTTGACATTTGCACCTGTTTGTATTGATCACCCAAGCGTTTTAATCATTATCAATTGTGTGTATGTATACAATCTGAGGAAACGAATTAATTGGTAACGCTGATATTTGTATTGATGTTTTGATTTCAATTTTAAAAATTATGATGATTAATTGATATAAATTAAAAATAAAAGAAATCGGTGTCTTTTAATCCTGAACACCAGTTCACCGTCCAATTTAACAAGTTAATTTAAGACGTATAAAAAGAGCGCATTAAGAGGTTTTTATTCATAAATTGTTTACAATGTTAGCTGAACAATCTAGTGAAGGCACCGGTTTGTTATTTCTCTTTATTGTGAGTACTAATGTTGATTTTATGAATGATTCATAAATAATAAGATTATCAAAATAAATCATTTGTTTGTTATGATTTTATTCAGAAAATTAGTGATGCATTTAGTAGACAAAGATCGATATTTTCACAGTGTACATACACAAAACACAACAAAATACGAGGTGCATCTACATCAACATAAAAAATCACAACAAATCATTTGATATTTATTTTTTATTCAATAAATTATGTACATGTATAAATAATTAGATCACAATAAAGATAACATTGACACAATGACACGTCAACATAACAAATACGATATTCAATTTGACGAGATACTACATCAAAAAACAAAGCGGGAAAAGTTCAAATTCCGGTTTACTGATAACTCTGATGAGTCGAACCTCGGATAACTCGAATACTTTCCAATGGTCCCCTCGACTTCGAGTTAACGAGGTTCGACTGTATATAGCTCCACCAGGTTAGCTTTTTTAATAAGAGATAATTTTCATACTAAACTCAAATGGGCATAAATAATACATGTCATAACAAATACAGCATCACACAAGTCGTTAATTGGAATAATATCGTCACTTCCGTTGCCATGACAAATGTAAATAACAAATCGTGGTACGATTGGATAGTCGTAATATTACGAAAAATCAATATCGTCCATCCAAAAACAAGTTGCGCTAATCAATTTTAAAATGTCAATTTTTCACCGAAATTCTCAAAAGATCGGGTGGCGAGAATAACTTGCCGTGACCAGTAGTAAGTTTGTTTGTACTGTAGTCCTTGTTAATGTAATTAAGCGATAGTGATTGGAGATGGTTTCATCTGTAGCTTCACCTACCCTTCTACAAAATCATTAGATTGTTCGTCTGTTCGTAATCCTCTCTGTTGTGCCTCTCTTATTAATGTATGCAACTGTGAAAGCGCCATTGCATTGTAAGTTCAGATTTACCGGCTAAATTTTTGGATTGCGTCCCTTTAACGAAACCCAAACTAATAACGAGCGCTTTCATTGGTTAAAAACATAGCTAAAATATAATCGCCATCGGTTATTGCCGTCGTATTTTATACGCGTATATTGAAATATATTATAAGCATATATTAAAAACATTCGCGTTTATATACGCGTATATTGAAAACATATACGCGTATATTGGAAACATATACACGTATATTGTAAACATATACGCGTATATCTGTAAATAGAATTAACGTGTATATGAAAGCGTTTATTTTATGAATATACTTGTATATAACCACAATATACGCCTATATTATGGTTATATACGCGTTAAAACCCAATATAAACGCGTATATAATCGCGCAAATGACATGAACGGCCATTCATAGTTCTCCAACACATTGGTGACAACGTTATTGACACGCACTTACACTTGCGCACCAATTTTGAATTGTACTTGGTATGTTCAATGGGACCTTAAACTAAATGTTGACGTATTTTTGTTATTGTTTTTGCGTGACAAATGAAAACTACTTACCGCGTATGGTCCAGCTTACACTCAATTTGTAGATCACAAAATGTGCAAATTGAATTCATCACTTAATTGTCCACAGTTATTTAGCGTTTTTTTAATGCGGCGTATTTTTGAAATGTGATAGAGCAATCTTCTGTAACGTGTTTTCTCCTATTCCCCAGCAGACACTAATTCTGTAACGTTTGTCCAGTCTTATTTTATATCACCGAGCGATAGTAGCGTGTTTTCTGTTCGTTACCTGATTAAACTCAGGATCCAAAGAGTATCCGTTTGTATTAACGTCTCGAGGTCAACGCTAATACAACTGTTCTACTAACAATTTATGCTACAAACTATATTATAAACAATTCTATATAACCACCCTCTGTCTTAACCTTATGTTTATATAACAAACCTATACCCTAGGTTTATACCGTAAACCTATGTCTATATCATATAGTTATAGAAATACAACAATTCTAGCTACATATTTATATATACAACTTATGTATCTCTATTATACCTATAAGCTATCTGCTTATGAACTATTATACTATATACATACGAATTTACACAGCAACTCCAATATCCCCTCAATCAGACTCTAATGACCTAAATGATACTACACAAGAAATACCTACTACCCCAGGTTTCTATAACATATGTCCTATATGACCTTTCCTTATCTAATAAATATATCACCGGGGATATGTGTCTAATAGCGCAATGCTCTTAGACTACGGCAAATAAGCACAATGCATAAATGCCACCTATGGTACAGAAACGCAATGCTTCTAAACCACTATCCCTTATGACACAGAACCCCGCTTATATTCAATAACGTTACTTTGAGACTTACAGGTCTGAGAGGCTGTGACAGGTCTACAACATCAGACGCTATAAGCTCTAGCTCCTTTAATTGAATTCTACCTATATCACTTTAAACTTCCAAGCTTTACTATAGGTTTCGTTCTATGTATCTACTTACGCTGACACTAACTTCTGTCTTGGTCTTTACGAATGACCCTGACTGAGTGATCCGCTGCGGTATTTATACTCCTTTAGGGATCATTCCATTTTCAAAGGACGATTCCAACCTATCTAACATCCTAGAAACAGGGGTTAGTGAGAATAGTTAAACTGCGTCTATTACTACCGTTACCTAATATACATTTGATTCAAAATACAACTACATATAAATAATAAATCATCACACTTCTATAGTAAAGTTTGACCTAAATTACAACGGAAGTGTATGTTTGGAAGAGTCCATTGTCGTCTGTTCGAAATCCTTCGGGTAATATCGTCTGCAGTTAAGGCGGGGAAATCCTCGCGGTTCGTCCGAATACCACTGAACATTACGAAATCAGACTATCTTTTTGAAAACAACGTGAGGTCCCTGTAGAAACTCAAATGTCTGACTTCCTATGTAAAATTCCCGTAGCAAATGTCAAGGACGATTTGGAAAAGGCATATATAAAATATGGACGTGTTATCCTGTAGAAATGTTTTAAAATTGGATTTTAACACTACAAAGGTACAATATGCAATAATAAAAAAATGCAAGCAAAACACCTAGCACAGCGGGGTGTAATATTTAGTATAATTGGCCATATTCATGTGAGTAGCAAGCTGTGCGGTTTCGACCGTACCACTTTTAAATTGCTGGTATGGAAAACAGAACCAGTTTTTTGTAAACTAAAATAAAAACAAGTACTATCTTTAAAAAAGATATTCGACGCATATAACTCTTAGAGATGTATGCAAGGTAGAACGGAAACTACACAAACATAAATAAGAAAAAAACTTTAAAAAAAATTATCAAACGAAAGAGAGACAAGAAACATTAACGTTTTCTTTCATTGATGTGTGTGGGGGAGGTGACTAATTAACGTGTCGCGAACTGTATCCAGTCAAAATAAGGCTATAATAATATGAATGAAGGCGCAGCCTAAATGCGAGCATCGGACAGTGTTCATGTCGTTACTAAATTTCATCAGCAAATATGTACTTTCATTCATCAAGTAAAATTCATTCACATGTATTCATTACAGTTTGATATTTTATTAATTTGACAGTCTATTAAAAATGGGAACTCTTAAGTAAAATATATTAATACGAATATTCAATGCTTATTACATGTGAATTGAAATCGGTAATGTGTATGCTATCCCAAAATGGGGGTGGGGGTGAGATAAACCATATGGTCCAAATAAATAAATGCAACGA
The DNA here is from genome assembly GCA_944474755.1 of Limnoperna fortunei. NCBI lineage: Eukaryota > Metazoa > Mollusca > Bivalvia > Mytilida > Modiolidae > Limnoperna > Limnoperna fortunei. The sequence goes on from OX104123.1 coordinate 53,129,094, forward strand.
AACAATCAGTGAATTTTACTCAAAATTCTATGCGCTGTATGTATTGTAAACAAAATGTGTTATCGAACCACTGTGTCTCATACTAGTCACTTGGCGTCCTGACAATTATCAATGACCTACTTACCTTTGTGTAGGATCATTTGTATGACAAAAATTTCACGATAGGGAGAGAAAGTGCGTGTGTCAGGAGGTCAAATAAAGAAAATATGGTGTAAATGCATCACCGGCGTGAGGATTGTTTACAGATACGATGGTCAACAAAGCAAATACAATTCCACTCCGTACGAAATGCGCAAAAATTACACGACATATGGTTTATCATGTAATTATTGTTTATCAGTTCTGAATGGCATTCTTTTGGCTAAAATAAAGTAGAATTACGACTACCAATTGTTCAAAAACACCAGTCTGCTGGAATAATTGTTGGGAAATGCAAATAGGATGCTTTTCAGAGTATACTATAGTATACTATAGTAGATTGTTCGAACGCAGAATTTTTTACTATTTTTGTCCAATCAGAATGCAGGCTTGTCTTCAATAACAGTACGTTACCGTGGGTAAGAGTCTTTTAGTTTAAAGACCACAATTCGAAAATATACCGACTGCGTCGGAAAAATATAGAATTTCATTCCATATACTCTATAATATGTGAAACGTTCAACATTAGATCATTAATGAATAATAACTTTTAATACAACCAGCAACCATTACGATCTCGACTGCAATTTTGTAAGTGACTAAAAATAGCACACGGAAACCCCTATCTTTAAACATTCACGGGTAACGGGTTAAACGACCGTACCACTATTTTTCTGCATGCTACGCCAATGCTAATTGTTCTATAAACACAGACTTTTATACACATACACTAACTAATGTTTTAATAAAAATTTTTTATTGGTAGTTGTATAGGGTCAGATTGTAACGCACTCTCTTACGCTACAATTTTGTGTTTTGTTAAGTGTCTTGCGAGCTAGAACTTTCGGCAACAAGTAAAAATAACGATGACGATAATTAGATGTTTTATTCAGATGACGTGATAATTTCAAATAGTTTGATAAATGATGAACAAGATTAAATCAAATGAGGTATGAATAAGAAAATCAAATCGGTATAAATTAAGAAATAATTCACGGAGACTGTGGTTTATCATTGTTTTACCATGGGGTGACCATTTATGTCGTATTATTTTATCGCGAGCGATAGCGAGGGATAAAATAACGACATAAATGGTCACCCCCTGGTAAAACAATGATAAATCACAGCCTACGTGAATTATTTCTATTCTAATAAGACAATTATAGTACATTTATAATATTTTCGTACCTATAGAAAACATCATTATCGCCATTAACTGGCTGTTCCGTCAATGTAAGACACAATATATTGCAACGGATAATTATAGCGCGTGTCGCTATTTATAAAGATTTATACGTCATATGCAATAGCTTTCCGATGGGAGTTACAGTTTTGTAATTGGAACAGCCATTTAAAACACGCCCTTCTCAGCGCGTGTAGCTCATAGATAAATCATTTTTTTTTACCACAGTTGTGGTCTCAAAGCCTTTAAAGCACGTCATATTAGAATAGATGTTTTACCACACTTTGTGGTAAAACATTGACAAGAATGGTTTATTTGGTTGATAAATGTTTACCAAGTTATACCAAGATTAGCCATGGTGCGTGATTAATTACCAACCAAAAGTTTACCAAGGATTACCAAGTTTTTGTTAAGGGCCAGAGTTTTAACCATGTTTATAAAGTGTTACTGTTTTGGAAAAATACTTTAAAAATTAATTTATAAGGTGTATAATATTAATTAGGGACGGCAAGGGGTATTGCCGATATGCCTAAATCCTAGATATTTTAATAGGCTTCAATAAAGGTGTATTATTGAAATACAATGCAGTTTGTTTTAAGTCAATATATTTAATATCAAGGGTTTTATGCTCATTTTAAGGTAGGTACCCTCTGGCGTTTTTTCTGTAAATCAGTTATAAAATGGACAAGAACTCAACTTTATAAACATTTAAACAAAAAATATCAAACAATTTATCTTAAAAAAATTAGAAACATATTTTGACAGTATATACATACTGCAAAAGAGTTGAAGAAAAGTCACTTGTTCACATTTCTGTTAGACAATGAAAAACGGGGAGATAACAATTTTCCATTTGTCAAAATTATGTCCAACAGAAGTAAATGTAACATTTCAACTAGCACAAAAATGTAATGAGGATTTGTGTGAATCTTGAATTTAGTTGTCCGAGGTCACTTGAAATAAAAATAACTCATTTTAGTGGGTCTTGGCTGGGACTAGTATAACTTGATTTATAGGTTCCTGGTCCTTCTACTTTCTTTCTTATCTCAATTTTCAAGCCAAATATATTTCTGGAAGTTAATGATTTTTTCAATATATCCCATTTATTATTGTATGCTGCTCTATGACCTAACACCACTAATTTATGAAACAACAAAACAATAACAATAAATAACATGCAAAATTTGATTTATGGAGTAATGGAGAGGGAAAATTCATGAAATCTCTGGTTAAATCTGAAATTTCAAATGGGGAAATGGGGGAAAAGATACAAAATTTCAGGGACATGCAAAATATAGAATTGTGAATACCCCAGGTCCAATCTTTCCAGAGCTTAAGGACTGGTTATGCATCCCATAAAAATAGAATAGTCAACAATAAATCAAAAACTCTACTAAGCATCAAATAAGTTCAATTAATGCATCATGTACAGGCACGGATCCAAGGAAAGGCATAGTGGGCGTATGGCCCCATCCCCCCCCCCCAAAAAAAAGAGAGAGAGAGAGCGCGAGAGAAAAGGAATATGATTTTTCATTAAAGAAAAATCATTAATTATGGTCACAGATGAAAAATAAAGCCAGCTAAAAGAAGGGGCAAAAGTTAAAAAACCGTGTCTAGAAATCTTTGTCTGGATGGCTACCAAAATATATTATTATGCTAAGATTCCAAGAGCCCCCTCCCAGACCCCTTGCCGAACTTTTATGCCTACCCTAACACAAATTCCTGGATCCGCCCCTGATGTTCATGCGAAATTAGTTAATATCTGCAGTGTTGTTTGTAAAAGGCGACTAAATAGCGCCAGTACCCTGACCGGCGTGTCAGGTCGGTTTGCCTAAAGACCGACTGGGATGTGTGCCCCAGGTGGTTGAATGGGGTACCCCTGGCAAGCTGGGGTTGTCAGGCCATAATACGGAAAACCTGACCGCAAACCATATTAGTGCACCGTGGTGGGAAAAATGCCACGTTCCTCGCACGTTAAAGAACGCTGCTGTAGTATTCGCTATGAGTAGGGATTTCGATCCCGCTACAGGAGGCTGAACTGCCCGACCCTATCCATCCTCCCATTTGCCAGTGGCAATCTAAAATCCGTTACCCTTATTTTTCCTTGTGTCCCATCCCATTTTCATTCATCATCATTTCATGTTCATTTTATCATCCATTTCATGTTCATCGCCTGAATATAGCTGAAATAATGCTGCTCGGGCGTTAAACACCATTAATCAATCAAAACTTTTATTTTGGTTAGCTCTTCGAAATAAAATCATTGGTTCACCCTTCGTTTTCTTCATAATTTTAGGAAAACCTGAATATAGCTGAAATACTGCTCGCTGGACGTAAAGCAGACATCCAATCAATCAATCATACAAATTATCTCCCTTGAAAAAGTCCTAAAATTTAAATTTCTCATTGTTAAATAAAAATTTAGATTCCTTACAGTAAAATGATCAATTTTTCATGTACGTTAAAAAAGTTGCAGGAAAAATAGAATATGGTAAGATTACGTGAAGTTTCCTGTAACTGTCCTGACGTATTCGTTCACTAAACTAATTAGCTTACTATTATTAGTGCAAGATGAATCCTGGAGGCCTGATGGCACTCCTCCAATGAGGCATAACTTTTGAAAAGTAACATCTAAAAGTCTTCTATTGGCACTTTTCTGAGGTCCTTTCCCCCCCCCCCTTTTTACTTAAAACAATAACTGTATAGAAAAAGAAATAAATAAGTGAGAATAAATGTAAACATCAAAAACAAGTAAATCTGTGAGGTTATGGTCACAATAGTGATACTGGTACCCCTAACAACGCACAGAAATAACACAAAAATTAATATCATGAAAGTTTATTTCAACAAGAGAGACAAAGGCAAGATGTAGAGGACTCTTGAGAACACTCGCTGTTACTGACAATCATCTATTGACTGTAGCTTTGAAAGAAAAAGATTTTAAATAGGTGGACTAATGGATGATGGCCTGAAAAATGGAAGACTGAAGCCAAGTGATGGCATTAGCTCACATGGCTTTTAGCAAGGTACAAAAGGATATCAAGTGCTCTTTTAAATTTTTTTAGCTGTTCTGCCCTCGGTCTGATAAATTAACCTAGTGCTGATAAAGGGTAAGATATAATAATAAAATGTCATCAAAGATACCAAGGTTAATAAAATTTACTACGCCAGACGCGCGTTTCGTCTAATCAAGACTCATCAGTGGCGCTCGAACCCAAACAATATTTAAAATCCAAATGAATAAAAATGTTGTAGAGCTTTTATCACCAAAATTCCAAAACGTTATACCAAAATCCGGCTAAGGCTATCTACACCTTGAAAATAGAAAAACCTTAGAATTAAAATAATTTTCGAAATTTCAGGGCAGTAAATTTAGACATTGACTATATCAAATGAAAGAATCAATGATATTAAATATATATAAAATAACAAATGTAATAATCTATACATATCACATTTTATATGCAGACATCAAAGGCTATTCCTATATCATGTATATACTTCCCTAATTTTTGTGTGTGCATGTTTGGAATGTTGTATGGAACTATAAGGAAATTAAAATATTATACATACCCTCCTTCTTAACTGATTTCTAAGATCAGTAAACTTGGATGTGCACCAGCTTACAACTGTCTTGTAAGCTGATGCATCATCCGTGAAGCCCTCTTGCCTTAAATGTCTTTTCACTTCCATCTATAAAGAACAAAATGTGCCATTTTAAAAGTGTACTTGAATTATAACCAACAGTCAAGTTTGTGAGGGTATACTGATAAATAGACAATTTTACCTTATAAGATCTTAATTTATCAATGCTAGTTATTATTTTTTAATGCTTAAAGAACAAATATGGTTTCGAATGAATTGGTGCACACACAGCAAAGATGAACAATTTTGACTTCTTATATGATCAGCATACCTTGAACGTATGGAACACTCTGTTGGTCTTTTGGCCAAGTATCAATTCTCTTAGTTCGTGTAACTCTCTTTTGACATCTTATAATTCCTTAACTGTAATAAAACAATGTTAAATTAATACAATATAATATCTTTTTGGCCAAATCAGGAGCCCACAAGGAGCAAAAAGAGCATGAATACACATAAAGAAATACTGAAATAGACAGAATTTAGGGCCCTCTCAACAAAAAAACTAAGTATGTTCCCGAAGTCCAATTCTCAGATTGATGTTGTAATTCTGTAAAAATATTTTTAAAAAAATCACTGAAGATTTGCTTGAAGTAACACATTCTGACATGCTGCACAGCAACGCCGGGCCACCATTAAAAATATTTCAGTTTGCCCAAACCCTACCCATGAGGCTTAAGAGTGGGTAGGTAGGTAGGCAAATTCTTTTTTTTGAATACCAAATTTGGGGTATTAATACTGTAATTATACATGCAAAATATGGACATCATGCGCACTTGGCGTCCGTCGTAAATGTTATTATTCTCATTGTCGTCGCTGTCATCTGTGGAATACCTGTTTACAGTAAACGTTACATATTTCGATCTTTTGTCAAATTCCTGACACCTTGGATTGGCTCACTCATGTCAGGCTCAAAAGATTCAACTCCGACACTTGTACAGAAACCTCGTCCGTTTTTTTCATGTCTAGTTCTTCAGGATCAAGAACATCGTCAAAACCTTCATGCCATGTTTTTTGTTGTTAAATCTATAGAGTCTATTTGAAGCTATAGGCTTAATTTTCCTGTTATTAACAGGGGTCACCACACTCTAAAAAAGGAGGGAGAATTGACTTCTCCCTGGCAGCCAAACAGTGAGAAGTGAGGTCCTGATAGGGAGACATTAGGGATAAATCAGGGGAACAGTACAAATAATAAATTTTCGCAGTAGTTACATACATTTGTCATCATTTACATCATTTTTGTTTATAATTGTGGATTTCTAGGATTATTTCTCTTGTGTTTTTAAACCATAACACACTTAGATTCAGTTTTTTTCTTCATTATTATTCATGGTATGCACCCAGAAATAATTCTTCTGTTCAGCACACTTCCACTTGGACAAAGTTGTGCTGATCAAAATTGCTTCATGGGACACCCATCTACAGAACTTGTCATGATGTCAATAATTACTATACATCTTTATTCTTTCAAGTGCAGCTCATATATTTATCAAAAGAAAATTGTTAAAATACAAAACAATTTGAAAGAACTGATGTTTGCAGCCAATTGAAAGTGTTTGTTTATAAAAAAAGAATACGATTTTTTATTATGGGCCGTTGTACTTTACTTTTCTTCGTTTTTCACTTCCGGTAAATAAACAAATGGCGCGTAATCCAGTTGAAAGACGTAAATCCTTTGAAAAAATGTTAAATACGCATATTGTTTGCCATTTTTAATTGGAATTACACATTTACGGATAAATTGGTAGTCTGGGTGAATTATTTGGACAGATCATATACAAGTATCTTCTATGAACCATCGGGCGACTTCGACTTTGCAGCGCCGTAGGGTGACTTCAGGTCCCAGTAGGGCGACTTTGTCACCCACTTCGCCCAGTGTGGTGAGCCCTGAGTTAATCTTTAATACAAAAGAAGATGATAGGGTAAAAAAGCTGTCTGTAATTATCACAAATTGTACATATCATAAACACAGCGTAAAATCCCTAGAATTATTTATTTTTAAAACTGCGTCTTCTTTACGCTTGACAGAACAGTTTTGCATCGTTGCTGCAAACGCAGGAACGAACAAATCATAAAGTACATAAGATTTATAACGGTGTTGGAACGCAAAAAATCTGAAAAAAAAAAATTCCTGTAAAAAACGGCAATAAAAGAATTTGAGTCGGCGGTATTTTTCGGGTCGGTCGCGTTTGTGCAAACAAACAATATTTTAATTTTGGCGCGGTGAAGAATTTCAGAACTGTATTGTTAATAGTTTCTGAGTTTTAGTGTTCACAAAGTACCCTTCTCAAAATCTGTAATTTTCTATAAAAATTTAAAGTTTGTTTTCCAAAATATATTTCACAGATTTGCTTAAAATTTTAATATGCACATCATGACATGTTGCACAGCAAAGGTGCAAAATTTCAGAACTGTATACTGTCAAAAGTTTTTGAGATTTAGTGTTTGACACAAAAAATTGTTGATTGACGGACGGACAGACAGACGGACAAAGTGAAAACTATATAGGGTGTCCGCATCAAAGATGAGGGGCGCGGGAGCTTCACATAAAAATTTTTATAAATATATATTTAAACAAAACATTGCCTTATTTATTAACTTTAAATATGGCTCACACTGTCGATCCACACACTTTTGTAAAACACATGGAAGAATTATTATATGATTAACAAATAAAATATAATGTACTAGTAATTACAATTATATATATATATATATATATATATATATATATATATATATGTGTGTGTGTGTGTGTGTGTGTGTACATCTGACATGGTGTAATGAGGTAATGAGTATATAAAACATCTTAATTATAAAGCATATTTTTTAAAATATTTTTCGCCCCGTGCGGGATCCGGGTGGCTAAAAGAATAGACCGCAGTCGCGCTAGCTTGTCGTAAGAGGCGACTAAATAGCGCCTAGTACCCTGACCGGCGTGTCAGGTCGGTTTGCCTAAAGACCGACTGGGATGTGTGCCCCAGGTGGTTGAATGGGGTACCCCTGGTAAGCTGGGGTTGTCAGGCCATAATACGGAAAACCTGACCGCAAACCATATTAGTGCACCGTGTTGGGAAAAATGCCACGTTCCTCGCACGTTAAAGAACGCTGCTGTAGTATTCGCTATGAGTAGGGATTTCGATCCCGCTACAGGAGGCTAAATTGCCCGACCCTATCCATCCTCCCATTTGCCAGTGGCAATCTAAAATCCGTTACCCCTATTTTTCCTTGTGTCCCATCCCATTTTCATTCATCATCATTTCATGTTCATTTTATCATCCATTTCATGTTCATCGCCTGAATATAGCTGAAATATTGCTGCTCGGGCGTTAAACATCATTAATCAATCAATCAATCAATCAATTAAAATATTTTTCTGCCTGATACAGAGAAAAATTTAAGTTTTTAAAATCTGTACAGACATTGTTATTATTTTGGATGAGAGCCTTGAGAGATTTTAATTGCTCACATATTTTTGCATTTGAAATTTCTTGTTCTGGCCCAGCTGGTTCAGCCTGAAATAGATCCTCTTGGCTGTCTTCCTGTGATTCCTGATATTATACATAAATTAATTTCTTGCATTAAAAATGATGTTTACGGAATATCAATATGGTAACATATCATATACAGTTAACAGGAAAGGTAAGACCTCCAATTGAACCCCCCAATAAAAATACGCAATTCATTAGACTCGCACAGCTCGCACTTTTATTATTTACGTTCGAAAAAATGCATTTTTAGGGGGGGGGGGGGTTCAAATGGAATTCTTTCCATAGAAAATGGTACAAGAATTGGGAAGGATTCTTTTTTTCAAATGGCCATTTACAGCGATTCTGAACTAGGTTGTCTGATCCAAGGCAATAGTAAAACCACTAATGGGAAAATTTTAGGAGACTGGGTAGTTTTTGGCACATAAATCCACCTTATCTCCAACAAAAAGGGAAAGAATGTCGAGTGAATGGTCTGTAAATTTAAATGAGTTTATATTTCATAATGATTTTTACACAAAAATTACAAAAAAAAAAAATCGGCAACACTGTCAGCTTCTGGATTTGAAGAAAAACTGAAAATATTTTATTCCCTGCTGGTACTTCTTGCCACCTGATTTTCTAACCTTTTTTGTGAAAATATTTAAAATTCACTTAGTCACATCGGAAATGCGACCCACAGAAAGAGGAAAAATAGCCTTTAAAAAGAGCCACCCCCTGAGAAATTATTTTAGCGGAAAAATAGCAAAACAGCGAAAACTGCTTTTGAGAAAAGGGTGGCGAGAACTAAAATCTGACCACTTGACTTGAGTCAAACAGTGTTTCATGTATTTCATAAAAGTTCATGAACACTGTAATTGCTAAAAAAAATAATCTGCATTTTAATTGAGTTTGTAAGTAAAATGTGTGGTGAAGTATAAAAATCTTACTTCATACGCATTCATATCTTGTCAATTCTCTAACCATGAACGGTGTTTTCACAACTGTCGTCTGCCAAGCTGTCAAATTACGTAACTTCTGGTACATCTTGCGCGTTCTGATCCCCTAATTTATTTTTCCCAACTAGATAAACAATAACAACGAAATGTCAAAATGATTTACAGATGCACTCCATGTAACTTTAAAACTGACCGACAATCGCTCTACGCACGACATTGCAGAACATCATCACATTTAACACTAAATTTTTTGCTACAAAGCAATGGTGATGAAACAGACCCGACTATACCGAGCAATGACGTTCTATCAACATCAAATGCCAACTTGGCTGAGTCGGATTCGGAGTCAGATGATGAGAACAACTTCTTTCCAAAATGATGCCAGTAATGGTAATAATATATGTTTTGTTGCAACTATTTTATTCTAAGTGAACACAGTAACCATGAACCCAAAGTGCATCACGTTAGGGGCCGACCATTTAACTTGAAACTAAAAGGGCGGGAGATTGCCTTGGTTTTTACTTTGGCCAGAAAATTTTTTATTTTTTAAAGGTGTTGCTACAAATTTTTTTTCCAATATTAGCAATATTTTAGCAGAAATCCTTCAGATTTTTTTTCTTTATCTTCGATGCCAAAATATGTTGTTCAGAATATGTTGATCCAGACTATTTCTTTTTAGGAAAAACCCAAACCCCCTCCCCCTTTCAAGTTAAATGGTCGGTCGCTTACTGTACCTTTACCATACCCCACCCCTTAAAAGAACATAACCAAGAAAGTTAAAAAAACTCCCTCCTTTTATTCCCCATCTATAAGTAGTACCGAGTAGATAAGCGACATTAAAAGTGACCTAGAAATTACAGACATGTTACTATAAAAACTGAATGAACTTTAAAAAAAACTCTGCATGTGAAATTATGAAATTAAAACAATGCAAACTTTATCAAAATAAACAAAATGTACTGATGGATCTGTTTGAAGAATTATTCAAATTTTTGAACATGTTATACATGCACTCATAACAACATAAAGTGGGTTTGCCCATTAATGCCCATTAATGGGTGTAGAAATTTGACGCAAACCTTTCATGTATTTTATAATAATGTACATACAAGTTTGTTTTATTAAATATGATATTTTTCATTATAGACCTTGTGTAAATGCATTTTTATAGACAATGACAGCTACCAGAATTTTCCCACCAGTAGTGTTTTTGATGAGTACTCGGAACATTCTGAAGATGAGCGGGAAAACAATGAGAGTTTCTCGAGACTGGGCAATGCAGAAACAGAATGGTATCCTTTTTCCAGCAAGGCAGAGTGTCTGATGAATTTTTTTATGCTCTCAACTACACATCCTATAGTAAGTTATATTAGAATTTATTAGACTGAAGTATACGAAAAATTTTAGCCCTATAATCATGATAATATTAATGTAATGTTTATACATCTTCGCTAGCAAAGGGTTACGATCTGATACTCTGGGGGGACCTGATCGTAACACTTGGCTAGCGAAGATGATGTTTATATAGCATTGCATTTGTCAATGTTGTCTATAGAAATTTGGTTTCCATGCAATAACTTCAGTTGAAGTTGACTAATTAATATGAAATTTGACTCGATTCACAAAAGAAGCTTCCTGATGTATTTGAGGTTTGTGGCCCCTTCTCTCTAATGACAAATGGGCAATTGAAAAGGGGCAAAATGGATGTTTTGACAAAACTGATGTCATCTGAAGTTGGGTCACACACCAAAAAAAATCAACTTTTTAATTTTTGTACAAAACTTCAAATTCAACATGGTCAAATGTTAATACATTGTATTTTGTCTTATTTTAAAGAAATATACAGAGAGTAAGGAATACCAGCAAATTAGTTACAAACAAAACAAAGCAATACAGACATATATACAAAAAAAATTAACCTTGGCCATTTTTTGAAAAAAATATAATTTATTATTTAGCATCGTTTTTATGCCCGAACGAATTTCCGTCAAACTTTTCTCAGAAACTGTACATGAGAACAATTTACAATTTGGCAGGGTTGTTCAGTATCATAAGTTGTACGTCCTAAGCAACTTTCAAACTGGTCGGACAACTACTTCCTGTTTGGGACATTTAGCAGGGGCATCTGTGTCCCATGGACACGTTCTTTGATTTTGTATCACCAAAATTCATGTTATTTTTATTCAGATTTGTATGTTTCTGTAATAATTCATTACTGTTATTTACTGAAACCTTTTTTTTAGAGTGACGAAGTTACTAAGTATGTTTTGTTCATGCTGAAGGAACTTGGTGTGGCTGGTGTACCATCATTACAGAGACTAAAGAACTTCAAGATTGGTACATTTTGTTGGAAAGAATTTGTTACAAAGGTGAGAATGCGGATATGAATTTATGTATTATTTATAGGAGTTTAGCAGTCTTTCGTGTGATAAATGATAGCTTTCGGTAGGATGAATTTATCACCTTGTCAAAAGTGCTTCTAGATTTATGTGTTGGTTCACTTGGTTGGGTCCAAATATATGTTTATGTTTCAATTTTCTTCAAACATCTGCTTAAAACAAAAAAAAACCTAATATATATTAAAACCAAACCACAAACATCAGCACTAACTCAAGTTGAAACTAAGGTGAACTCAGACATGTCAGATGCTCTGAAAGAGTAAGTAGTCGCAGCTTCTATAGCGCACCTGTCACGAAGCCAAGGATTGATTTAGTGACATTGGGTGACAGGGTCTTTTCTGGTATATTAAGTACAACAATGCAATGCTCTATCAAGAGTATCACAATATTCCCCTCAAGCTCTGGTTAACGAATCAGTTGAATTATTCAATAAGCTTGATGCAACAGAATACTGCTTAACAAAAAGGAAAATTCAATTTGAAAAATTGTCAAAAAAATTCTGATTAACATACATAATACACATGTAGTTTTTTTTCAAATTCACACTACCCCGTGTGGGCCCCGGGGCACAGGAGAATAGGTCCACGGCTTCCTCAGCCTGCAGTAAGAGTCTGCTAACAGAGGCAACACTTGCCATGTGTTGCGACCCGTGTCGATTACAGGACAGGATTTCAGTAGGCCGGGTAAACGGTCCCGATAACCTACTGAACCCTTACTTTTTCTAGACGGGAAATCGAGTTAACCCTGACTTCGATGAATCGGCATGTCACGTCTTGCCCTTTGTGAATCCTTCTCATTTTAGCTTTTCTATCACATTTATTTCTTTTCAAACTATTCCATGAAATGTATTAACCAGTTGATAGACAGCTTCCTTTAAGGATTCACAAAGAAGGCGGTGGCTGAAGGGCAAAGCTTCCTCGGCTTTATAGAGGCGACATGTTTGCCGTGTGTTGCAACCTGTGATGGTGGAGGAAGGGATCCTGGTGGTTGAGAGATCACTCACTCCTGCATCCATTAGTGCGGGTCAGCGGGTTTCGATTTTCAATACACCACTTTGGCCCTAACTTCAACTAGACGGGAGGCCGGATGGACCCGGTTCGGTCAATCGGCTGGTCATGCCGAGCCCTTAACAAGCTTGTCGTCATTCTTCTTGTCACTTGATTTTATCTTGTATATCTTACTACAAAAGTTGTTCAGTAACAGGCTGTTAAGAAGGCGGTGGCTCATGGGTCAATCAAGTAGACAGTTTCGAACGGTTGTATCGCCAGGTAACCCCGGGCACGAGGCATGCGTTCATTGAGAAATTCGTCTGTTTGACTATACCACCCTTGGAACACCTGATGCTTTCTGCTGGAGATCCGCAGACTCTAGGCATCGCGGGTGGGTGACAAGGGTGGTGAACCGCAATTTTATAATCATGGCTTCCGAAACACCCCCTTTAACACAAAAAGGTCCCAAAAAAAGAAAAAATGATTTTCCTCTCGAAGATTTGGTTGTAGAAGAAAGTTGGCATAAATGTATTGTATTATCTAGTAAAGACCCAACTAAACCTTTTGCAAAAGTGTCTCCATTCATCATTGAAAAATCTATCAAGGGTTGATCAGGAGACGTTAAAAACGTCACCAAAATGAAGTCCGGTTTCCTGCTAATAGAATGCAGTAGAAAACACCAATCGCTGAATTTACTCAAACTTTCCAAAATTGTAGATTTAGATATAACAAGGTCACCCCACAGAACGTTAAACTCGAGTCAAGGGATTATTCCCTATCGAGGTGAAGATCTCTCGGAATTATCAGATGATGAAATCTGTTTAGAACTAGAGCCTCAGGGTGTAACAAAAGTGAAAAGATTTATTGCTAACAGACAGGGTGTTCAGGTAAAACTGAACACCTTTCTGTTGAATTTCAATTCACCCACTGTCCCCGATTCAATCAAGATTGGTCTCTACAAAATTAGAGCGCATACATATCCAACCCGGTGCGCTGCTTTAAGTGTCAAAAGTTCGGCCACGGAAAAGGACAGTGCAGAGGTCACCTGGTTTGTTGTAAATGTGCAGAAGAAGGACATGAGGGCTTTACCTGCACTAAAACTCCAAAGTGTGCCAATTGCGGTGAAGCCCACATGTCCTCATCCAAGGATTGTCAACACTTTAAAAAAGAAAAAGAAATACAAAAATTAAAAACTGAAAAGACCATCTCATACCCTGAGGCTCGTCGTCTGTATAATACCATGAATAATCCCTCGTCTCCTGCATCAACCTCATACGCCAGTGTGGCCAAACGCGTTCTCACTTCCGTTGAAACGCAGACAATCATCACCTGGCCTATTGACAAACAGGAACCTTCAAAATTACCAGTTACAATAACAGACAAAATCATTAAATCTTCATCTTCTTAAACTGTTACGTCTTCAGCACCCTCTCATACTGCTACGTCTTCAGCACCCTCTCAATCTGCTACGTCTTCAGCACCATCTCAATCCTCAACCAAATCTTCAAACAGCCCTAAAAAAAATTCAAAAAATACAAACTCCAATTTAAATTCTTCCAACTCAAATAAAAACTCAAATCAAAAAGGAGATCGAACTCCAAAACTGCTGCGGGATCCCATCAAGGTCCACAACAGGTTTGGAAGTTTAGATAATCTAGACACTACTATCTGGGGCGATCCCATGGATACATTACCCCCAGATACTGGATCTAAAAGTAGATCCCCCAGCAGAAACCGGCGGAATAGATCCCCCAAAAAACTGTCAACTATTCCCCTATTCGCAGACCATAATGGGTACAATAATACAATGGAATTGTCGAGGTCTCAAGATTAATTTTCTTGAAATTACTTTATTAGTTCAAGCCTTTCTTCCTGTTGCATTTTGCCTTCAAGAATCCCACCTAAAACGAAGTGATAACATATCTTTAAAAAACTACTCTTTATACAGCACATATGTAGACGAGAATGATAGAGCTGCTGGCGGCTCTACCATTCTTGTAAAAGATCAAGTTATACATAGCCCTGTAGATCTCAACACCCATCTTCAGGCGGTTGCTGTTAGAATTTCTTTAGACAAAACAATTACTTTATGCTCTGTGTATATCCCTCCAAATTCTTTATTAAATTTAAATCAGTTGAAACATCTTACTGATCAGATTCCGGTCCCTTATATATTACTTGGGGACTTCAACGGACACAACCCTTTATGGGGCAGTAACACAATCAACGATAAAGGTAAAATTATTGAAAGCTTAATGAATCAGGAAGATCTGTGCATTTTAATGATGGAACTAATACATATTTACATCCTGGGAATGGATCATACTCGGCTATTGATCTAACGATAACAGATCCTTCTCTGTTGCCCGATTTCTCATGGAAAGTCCATGACGATCTCTGTGCCAGTGATCACTTTCCCATTATCTTGGAATCTTTACACTCGTCAAACGCAGAACGAGTCGCTCGGTATAAATTTGGCAAGGCCAATTGGCCTCTATTTGAACAACTGTGTATAGAGCGACTTAACTCGGATGCTTTAGAAGCTGTTTCTGATCCAATTTTAAAATTCAATGAAACACTTATTTCAATTGCTGATGAAACAATTCCTAAGACCTCGACAAATCCAAAACATCCTAGTAAACCATGGTTCGATGACAGCTGAGAGGACGCTATTAAAGACCGGAAAAAAAGCCGAACGACGCTTTAATAAACACCCAACTCAAAATAATCTTAACCATTTCCGAATTTTTCAAGCGAAAGCTCGCAGGGTAACGAAACAAAGACGACGCACTTCTTGGCGTAACTTTGTTTCTAAACTGAATAGCCATACCCCCATGAATAAACTTTGGAACATGATTCGTAAAATCAAAGGTAAATGTCCATCATTTAAAGGATGGACAAGGCTTGTTAACATCAGATAAAAATAGTTGCTTCGTCAGAGGAGCACAAATATATGATATGCTCTGATTCTCTGTCATGTCTTCTTGCTATTGAAAACTTCAAATTTAAGAATCCTTATATTTTAAAAATTGTTCAAATTTACAAATCCCTTGTAGCTTTAGGTAAAGAAGTTATGTTTATCTGGATCCCAAGTCATGTGGGGATCCATGTGAACACGGTCGTGGACGAGGAGGCTAAAAAGGCCTTGAATAACGATATAATTAATTGTGCCATACCTTTTACTGATTTTAAAGCACTTATTTTAAAACATTTCTCGTTGTGGCAGAGTGGTTGGGATCTAGAGGTTCATAATAAACTTCATGAGGTCCAGCCACTACTGCACAAAAATAATTTTAGTTGTTTTAGAAGTCGTCGAGACCAAGTTTTAACCAGATGTCGTCTTGGTCATACCAGGACGACTCATAGTTATATTTTAAATAAGGAGCAACGACCCGAGTGTGTGCCATGCAACTGTCCATACACAATCAAGCATGTCTTGATGGACTGTGTGGACGTGGCCCACATTCGGGAACGTTTCTATACTGTACATACTTATTTTAATTTGTTTAAAACTGTCGCAGGCGACACAATTTTAAAGTTTTTAAAAGAAATTAATTTATATAGCAAAATTTAAGAATACTGCTAATGGTGATATTGCATACTTTTTATTGTTTTAATTTAATTTTTATATGTATATTATCATACTATTGTATGAGATCTTGTTTTAGTATTAAGGGAGGGATATAAAACGGTTGTTTATAATCAAATAAGTTAATTTGTTCTAAGAATCACGTCCTAAATATAGCTGAAATATTGCTTGCTGGACGTAAAACAACAATCAATCAATCAATCAAATTCACACTTTAGCTCGATGGACTCTTGAAACTACCCAATTTCTTTTACTTTAAGTCATGTATTAAAAACTATGTTCAATTCAATTGTTGTGCAAATTTCTGTACTATTACCATTTTCTATTAAACATTTGAAAAGTGGATGGGGAGGAAGGGGACCAAGACCATGTGCTGATTTCGAAATTTTATATAGAATATTTAATTTGGCCCATGGTTAAATTTGCTTCCTAATTTCTGAACAATTTGTACTGTAATTTCAGGATAAAAATAAAGAGAATGTACCAGACTGAGTATGGATAGTAAAACCTTCTCAAATTGTAAAATTGAACTTGGCACATCATAATACAGGAAAATTGTTAACTAGGTACTCCGTACGGCAACCCCGACTAGCATGTAGTGCTGCTACTTATAACATGACACTACGGTGACTCCTTAAAAAAGAGTTCCTATAACTTCATTACACATTCAGAATCGACTACTTATGAGTGTAGCGATTATATTTATATATGTTACAGGCAATAGGCGAAATTATGCATTAAGCTTCAATCCTAGGCAATAAGATAATGCCTAGTCAATAGTGATTATTCTTCTTTTGAAGTTATAATTGATCTTTTTAAGACTGCAGAAGGTGATCATGATTGCTTTTCATTAGTAAATGTAATGTCGTCAACATAAACATCAAGAAACCAAAATGTAAGTGTAGAAGTGTTTGTGCTACTAAGGTCAAAACAGTCAAATAAATATTAGTACCCTATTACTATAGCGACCATGTTGTGCAATGCAACTCATCTATTTAATTTTTTGATTTAACATTTTTCATATAGAAATTTTGAAGCAAGAGAGGAGGAGAATGTATTTAAACATCTTTTTGACGGGAAAAGATGTAGAGACTTGCTTGGTGAATTTCAAGAAAAACAAGATGAGCAGCCTCCAACTATACAAATTCCCATAAACCTGTTTATGTATGATACCAGTACACATAAAAGAAGATGGTTGTTGAACTAACAACAGAGAAGATGGAGCAGGAGAAAGTAACGACAGAAAGAGTCTCTTTAAAACACTGCCTTATGCATAAGAAATATGTTATTAATATGTATTCCTTGTAAATTGCAAATGGAGTAATCTAAAACCAGTATGTCACTTGTAGGGTAATTAATTGGACGGAGTGAATATCCAAAATATGATCACGAGTGCCGCATAACGCATCTGATTAAACGAGTGCGCGGCACGAGTGATCATATTTTGGATATTCACGATGCCCAATTGATTATCCTATTTATTATATAGATCAAAATTGTTTTCGTAAAATTTAAATGCTTAATCCTAAATTTTACGAACGGCGGATGAATATCTGTATAGTACAAAACCGTAGTGACATTTTGGAAAAAATCCTAGAGTGAAAATAAACGATAATTTGCACATGTGATTTACCGTGATTTCTGTCACTCGGAAAATTCTATATTTCATCTCTATCTATAAAATAAATAGATGTATACCGAACTACACCCCAAAATTGACTAAGTAGGTAAAACAGGAAGTAGATATCAGATAGACCTTAATACAATACTTGTGGAAGAAGTCATATACCAAATTTCACGTCGCTGTGAAATGTAGTTGCTGGGAAAACTGTTTCACATTTTCAACCATAGACCATTAATGTTGAACATTGGCTAAAACGGTAAACAGGAAGGAAGTAGATATCCGAGAGACCTAAATTTGGTACTTGGGATAAAAGACCTCATTCTGAAGTAATACACCAAATATCAACCCTGTGATAAGTAGTTGCTGAGAAAGCTGATGCAAAATTTTCAACTATTGACCACCAATATTGAAAATCGACCAAGTTGTTAAAAGGAACACAGACCTAACTTCGGTACACACAAAAACAACTTTCATTGTTCAAAATAATGACGAACTTATTTACGAGGCATGTTTTTAAACCAAATCATATCGTGATGTGATGACAGCATTTCATTCCAAATTTAAACTTTGTGTGGTTTTGGATATTTTTTCTTTTTTACGGATATCTAACTTCTAACAGTAGTCAATGCACCATGACTCCAAACATTAAAATTTTTTGAACCCGTTTTTTTGACAAGAAGAAAAAATAGGTTGTAAGGAAGTGATTTTTAGCTCACCTGACCCAAGCTAGCTTGTCGTAAAAGGCGACTAAATAGCGCCCAGTACCCTGACCGGCGTGTCAGGTCGGTTCGCCTAAAGACCGACTGGGATGTGTGCCCCAGGTGGTTGAATGGGGTACCCCTGGCAAGCTGGGGTTGTCAGGCCATTATACGGAAAACCTGACCGCAAACCATATAAGTGCACCGTGTTGGGAAAAATGCCACGTTCCTCGCACGTTAAAGAACGCTGCTGTAGTATTCGCTATGAGTAGGGATTTCGATCCCGCTACAGGCGGCTAAATTGCCCGACCCTATCCATCCTCCCATTTGCCAGTGGCAATCTAAAATCTGTTACCCCTTTTTTCCTTGTGTCCCATCCCATTTTCATTCATCATCATTTCATGTTCATTTTATCATCCATTTCATGTTCATCGCCTGAATATAGCTGAAATATTGCTGTTAAACACCATTAATCAATCAATCAATCTTCTTCTCCAAAACCCCTTGGCCAATTAGAACCAAACTTGGCAGGAATGTTTATTGGGTGGTTCTTTACAAAGTTTAAGTTTTTGGTGCTGATCAAATATTAAACATGGTTGCCAGAGCCATTAATGCGTTCTGATTGGCTGAATTTAAAAAATCTTCTTCTCATAAACTGCTTAGCAGATTGATTTGAAATATTGCAGAAATGTACCTTAGATAGTCCTCTACAAAGTTTGAGTTTTGTTTTGCCGATCCAAAATCCAAGATGGCCACCATTGCTGGACATAGTTTAACATAGGACCCTATAGGAAAAACATATAAACAACTTCTTCTCTGAAACTGTTCCACACAATGAAGCCAAATTAATAAGGAAATGAAGGTTGGATAATTATCTTATTATTTTGGGTTTTTCGAGCCAATCGCAAATTCAACATGGCTTCCAGGGCCATTAATGCGTTCTGATATATTGCAGAAATGTACCTCAGGTGGTCCTTTACAAAGTTTGAGTTTTTTTGTGCCGATCCAAAATCCAAGATGGAGGCCTTCGCAGGACTTAGTTTAACATAGGACCCTATGGGAAAAACATACAAACAACTTATTCTTTGAAACTGTTCCACACAATGAAGCCAAATTATGAAGAAATGATTAATGGATATTTATCTAATTATTTAGAGTTTTTTTAGCCAATTGCAAATTGAACATGGCTTCCAGGGCAACTAATGGGTTCTGATTGGCTGAAATTTCAAAAATCTTCTTTTTACAAACCGCTTAGCAGATTGATTTCAAATATTGCACAAATGTACCTTAGATGGTCTACCAAATTTGAGTCATTTATGGCGATCCAAATTCCAAAATGGCAGCCACGGTGGAACACATCTTAACATAGGTCCCTTTGGGAAAACCATACAGACAGCTTTTTCTCTGAAACTCAGTTCCACACAATTTAACCAAATAATGCAGAAGTGAATCTCAGATAGTAATCTGATTATTTTAAGTATGTTTCGACCCAATAGGTAATTCAACATGGCTGCCAGAGCTGCAAATGCGTTCTAATCTCAAAATTTGTTTTCTCTCAAACGGCTTGGCAGATTTTAGGATATGTGATATTTTATGGTCCTCTACCAATTTTGAGTTTTTTGTTTCGACCAAAAATACAAGATTGCTGCCACCATGGAACACCCCTTAACAAACTAAGCTATGAAAAAACATAAAAACTGCTTCTTCTCAGAAACTCTCCTACTGCTGATTGTAAATTCAACATGGCAACATTCATAGAAACAGCATCTTCACATAAACTCTTTAGTATTTAATATCAAAATTTGCAAGAAAAGTCTTGTCTTATAAAGTTTTTTTGTAAGTCAGGTGAGCGATACAAGCTCTTAAGAGCCTCTAGTTTTAAATTTTAAACCATTCTTATTCATTTAATTTTAAAACTTTTTATTAAATGAAATATTTTCTTCTTCCTGGTGCAGGTATCTATCGTTTTGGGGTGTTGTAGGTAATGGATTGAAAATTCTGTAGACAAATTATACAAGTTGAGACTATGAAAAAATCTCCCAGAATTTTGATCCTTGGAAATGTATCATGTCATGTGACCTTGATCTAATTTTTATAATTCAACTACTCTTGAAAACTTTTTTTGTGAAAAATGAATTACTTGAAAAGTACATGTATAATACATAGGCATATCATTTGAATTTTTACATTGCAATTCCTTTGTAAACACTAAAGTGGTCATTAGGTTTGCACTCCACAAGTCCCTTTGTCCACTTTTTCAAAACAATTTAGATCAGTCAAGTTTTTTTCACATAGTAATTGCAGCAAATACTTGTCATTGGTTAATAGTTTTTGGGCATATAGGTGAACAACAACATGAAAGCTATTTATAAACTTTGCCTTTTTAGGTCTTTATAGATTAATAGTTATTTGTCGTCTTAATTATTTCAAAAAACTAATAATACGTTTCCAAAAGTGACTGAAAAGTATGACTGTTTTGAAGAAAGTTTTAATACATATATATTAGACTTTTGATGAATTTTGGATGTGCCTCCTTGACGACATGTCGGGGTGCATTAAGTTTTACTCGTGTCCGTCCTGACGTATTTCCGTCAAGCTTTTCTCAGAAACCGTACATGAGAACAATTTGAAATTTGGCAGGGTGGTTCAGTATCACAAGTTGTACTTCCTAAGCGACTTTTCAGACCTGTCGGACAACTACTTCCTGTTTGGGACTTCATTTAGCAGGGCATCTGTGTCCCATGGATACATTATTCGATTTTTTTAAGAAATAATTAAGTGATAGTTTTTCTGTTGTTTCATAGATAATTGTAATATTACATGTAAAGTGCAGACATATAAGATTACCATGATTATGTTTTCCATCTTGAGGGTCTTTCTGCCAACAGGGGAATATTCATGTATATTGAAGAACACTGGTAGTAATGATATGGTGTTTAACTTCAATTATTTATTATTTCATATGTCTAAATTGTTTATTTAAAATACAATATGCATACTAGTATCATTCATACAGCATCTTTTAGTTTTTTTAGACATTTTCAAAAAATGATGCACTGTAAGTCACTTAGATGAATGAAATATTTACGATCTTTTTTGTTCCCTATTTTTCTACATAAACAAACACGTTGTTTTATCGTTATTGTACCAAACGGAATAAAGCAACGAAACACGTGGTTACCAAATGTGAAGAACATGTCTGTTGTAATGACAAATACGGACACTTGGAAATGTCAACGGTTTAGTTTAGTTTAAACTATGTGCATGATGTATGAATGTCAGTTGTTTTACTTCGATTTAAGTGGCCAAATTCATCTGATTGGTAAGTACTACATGAACTTTCATGTCAATGAATGTCTACAAAGATGTCTATATTTTTATATCGAGTTGTCAGTTTAGAAATGAAGTTACACATGCTGCCACTGTATTGTAACGCAATGAATATATTACGAGCAAACATTTCTGCCAACAGGGGACTATTCATGTATATTGAAGAACACTGGTAGTAATGATGAGGTGTTTACCTTCAATTATTTATTGTTTCAAATGTCTATAAATTGTTTATTTAAAATTCATACAGCATCTTATAGTTTTTAGACATTTTCAAAAAATGATGCATTATACTAGTAATTGTAAGTCACTTAGATGAATGAAATATTTAAGATCTTATTTGTCACATGTTTTTATTCAAAATGTCTTAATTATTTTACTCATATTGTATTTGTGGCAGTCTAATGTATAACATCTTAACCAGTGATTGCAAATGTGTTTGTGCTAGTAAATTTTTTCTGCTTTCTATTGTGTATTATCACAACTTTGTTACAATTAGAGAACAAAAAGGGAAAACATTAAAAAAGGTCTAATGTGTTGACTTCATCTGGTATAAACATATAAAACAACATATTAATTTAAGTCTACAAAACATGTATTCTTCCGTAAATGGCCGATTTCTGGTACAGATGATCTCAAGCGCACACATCTGTACTTGCTGCGTCATCCAATCAAAACGCCAGAAACAGGAACATTGATATGGAAGCATAACAAGGTTTTTGTTTGACGTTCTTGTTTCCGGTGTTCTACTTAGATGTCAGAGACAATGCAGTCTAAAAAAAATGTAGAGTCTTAGGATATAGTGATGTGTAGGTTGTTGGTTAAGGAAGAAATAGGTACTTTCATGTACTTTTTGGGAAATGCCCGTGTGATCTTTCACTCGCTCTACTTGTGAAAGACGTAAAATTTCTATCACTCGTGAAAGATCAACCGGTTTTTCCCAAAAACGTATGCAAGAACCTAATTCTTGTTAGAAAAATACATCTACTTATCACTGTGATGTCTAATAATTGTACAATAAATGCACACCCTCTGGTATTAGGTTCATTGAACATTGTAATGTTGCTGCTGTATGTGTTCAATACAATTTATCAAAGTTGGTATGCTACATGTATATCAAGTTTTAGATATATTGATTTAATTCACAGAACATCTTGCTGTATTGGAATTTATTAAACTAATCACTTTTTAAGTTTACTGAAGAGCTATGTCAAATACTAATTAGTCATGCATGGCATTTTAATAATTTGAAAATATTGTTAGGAATGTAAAAAGCATGCATTTCTTGTACGTACGTAAACCATACGTTTCAGTACAGGTTTCCAACGTACGTAAAACGTATGTTTGAGAACATACGTAAAACACATGGGTGTAGAACATACGTAAAACGCATGGGTGAAAAACAGACGTTACACATATGTTTAAACGCATGGTAAACGTATGATTTTTTTTCCGTACGTTTAACATACGTTGCAATTTTTCCTGTGTAATATTAACGAATGTTAACGATGTTTCCTCAAGAAACACTTAAACCATAATATCATTGAAGGATGTTTCCTCAGGAAATACTTAATCATTATATCAACTAAACAGGTTTTTTTCATGAATCACTAAATACTTGAAACCTTTCGTGAACATGTTTCCTCAGGAAACACTTAACCATAAGAAATGGTGTTTCCTAAGGAAACACTTAACCATAAGAAATGGTGTTCCTAAGGAAACACTTAACAATATTTAGTAAGTTTGTTTCCCCTAGGAAACAAACTATATATATGAAACCTTTTTCTAAACAAGTTTCCCCAGGACACCTTTAACTATATTTCCTAAGCAGGTTTCCCAAGGAAACACAATATACATGAAACTTTTCATGAACATTTTTATGTCACGAGACACTGAATCATCATATTAACCAATGTTAACGATGTTTCCTCAAGAAACACTTTACAATAATATCATTGAAGGATGTTTCCTCAAGAAACACTTTACCATAATATCATTGAAGGATGTTTCCTCAAGAAATACTTAACCATTATATCAACTAAACAGGTCGAGCACTGGGAACCCTCCCAGTATGGTCCCAGCCCACTTATATGAAAAATTTGCATTTTGGATATGGGCTTCTTTGATAGATTACCATGGGAAATCATAGAGGACGTACCCCTGCAAAACAAACCAATGGATGTTGTTTCCCTGGGCAACAATAAACCAATGGATGGTTTATAATCAAAGATGTTTTCCTTGGGAACAATAAACCAATGGGTGGTTTATTATTAAGGAGGTTCCCTTGGGGAACAATAAACCAATGGATGTTTTCCTGGGGAACAATAAACCAATGGATGCCGTTTCCATGGGGAACAATTAACCAATGGATGTATTATTATCAAGAAGGTGGGAACCTCCTTAATGCTAAAGTATGTATTGTTTTATTGTTCCCTATTACAAGCATTGACAAGCATTGGGTAATTATTCCGCAGGGGAACATTCTTGGTGATAAAATGTCTTGGCTAATTGTTCCCCAGGGGAACATCCCAGATGCTATAACATGTTATTGGTCCTTTGTTCCCCAGGGGAACATCCTTGATGATAAAACCTGTATTCCCCCGGGGAATAAATAAAAAAAAACTGTCATCCAAAAGCACCCTTTTGCAAAGGCCACTTCTGGCGGAAGATAACTGTTTTAAGACCTCAACAATAGCTTTACACTATCTAACACTACCGTATTAAGGACCGTCCTCTAATCATGTTTTGTTGATATTTTAGCACTCCTTATTAAATGTCCCACAGATAGATTTCAAAATAACAGGTAAGTACTAGTTAAATTTAATATATAAAATTTGTCATTTACAAAGTGTCTTCGAACTTACTGTTTGCCTTTTCGGGTCCTGTTCAGTTAACACTTCCTGTAAATCATCACCTATAAAAATCAAAGTAATAAAAAATTTTAATTACTTAGTATTTGTTAACCAAAATTTAATTGCTAAAAAGTAACATATTTATGTTTTAATTATTTTCCATACTTTAAATCTTTCTATATCCACAATCACCAAACGTTCATTTCTTTTTTAAATAGGAAATGTATTTTAATGATTTTGAATTTTAGACAAAAGTAGTACTTTTTTGTAAATTGAAAGACGTATATATTTCTTTTAACTCAGTAACTGTTATTATCATTATATATAGTTCATTAAATTAATGTATCAAACGATTTACAGGATAATCCATAAGAATTGATGAAATGTATTGTAGCACCAATATACTTTATATCATCAAGTAACACAAATTGTAAAATTAATACAGCTTGAATATAAACGAGTATGCTCATATAGACGGATGAAAGCAGAAGTCCATGATATCCCGTTATTATCTAAGCTGTTTGCAGGTACACAAAAGACATGAACGTTCTACTGAATTGATATTGCATTTATTGAATGATAGTGCCATATTTTTATTATGAAACAATGCAATTTTTTACTGTCCCTTTCTCTATTTCAAAGTTTAGAATTTGGAAATCGTTTAATGCATTATAAATTGAAGCAATTTTAACGTGTAAAATTAAAGGATATATTAAATTCAAATGAAGATGCAAGAATAATAATCAGTCGACGCAACCGTAAAGATGTTGAAAGCCCAAATTTAAATACCTAATGTGAGACATACATTGCAGACACTATAAAAACGATATGAAAAAATATGTTGTTACTATCTGATATAAAAAGAAAAAAAACCCCAAAATTTTTCACTTTTATGTTTATTTTAAACTTTATAATCTTCTTCACAATGAGGTACATTTACTTGTTTCTTTTTTAATAAGTGATTTCCTTTTAGATTATAGCAAATCTTATGGAATACAAATTAATCAGTTAATCTAATGAAGAGATGACCTCAAATGTCTGAGTACTTTAATTTTATATACCATGGTTGTATTTTTTGCTAAAACAGAAGAAGGGTAAATATTATAAACAAATCTTACCTTCATCGTTTCCAGCTTTTTACAAAAATTTGGTCAGTTTTCTCTTGCTGCTCTCTTTATGGCCATGCTGATGCTTTTGTTGATCGTTCTGTTGTGATCTTCTTTCCTTCTCCTTTTTCCTTTGCTTACACAGTCTCTCCTTTTCCACCTCTTCTTGTGTTTGTTTCTCTACCAGTTGTCTTTTTAGTTGCCGTTTTTGTGTTATTCCTATCTCTTTCGTTTTCTCCATCTGTTTTTCCTTTTCTTCATGTTCTTTTTGTTCATCTTTTATCGGTACTTGTTGTTTGTTTAATTGTTTGAATTGCCCTTCCAATTGCCCTTGATCCCCGTCCAACTGTTGTGCTTCTGTTTCAAGTATCTTCACTTTCTCCTCCTGTTGCTTCGCTTCCTTCTGTCGTTTCTCCTCATGCCGCTTAGCTTCCTCCTTACGTTTCTCCTCCTCCTGTCACTTCGCTTCCTCCTGTGGCTTTGCTTCCTCCTGACGTTTCTCCTCATGTCGTTTCGCTTCTTCCTGACTTTTTTCCTCCTGTCGCTTCGCTTCCTCCTGACATTTCTCCTCCCGTCTTTTCTTCTCCTCACGCTTCTCTTCTCCTCCTGACGCTTCTCTACCTCCTGTCGCTTCTCCTAATGTCGCTTCGCTTCCTCCTGACAATTCTCCTCCTCTTGTCGCCTCACTACCTTCTGTCGTTTCTCCTCCTGTCTTTTCGCTTCCTCTTGTAGTTTCTCCTTCTTATGTCGCTTCGCTTCCTCTTGTTTCTTCTCATGTCGCTTCTCTTCCTCCTGTCGTTTCTCCTCCTGACGTTTCTCCTCCTCTCGCTTCGCTTCATCTTGTCGTTTCTCTTCCTCATTTCGCTTCCCTTTCTCTGGTCGTTTCTCCCCCTCATGTTGCTTCGCTTCCTCCTGTCGTTTCTAATCATATCGTGTAAATTTCTTCTGTCGTTTCTCTTCCACCTGTCGTTTCATTTCGTCTTTTCGTTTCTCTTCCTCCTGTTGTTTCATATTTTTTACTTCCTTGTGTTCTCTCTCTTCCTCTTGTTCCTGAAGTCATCCTTTCTCCACCTCATGTAGTTTATCCTCGTCCTGTCTTTTCACTTCTTCCTGCCGTGCATCTTCGTCACGACCTTCTGTTGTTGTCCAGATTGCTTAATACGTAATCTAGCTGATCTCTTCATTATAGTAACTGAAAAAATAAGATTGCTTGTTACTTTATTCAAAACAACTGTAAAGGTTTACAAACTACTAATTTCTATTAAGGACAGCATTCTGTCAGGTATGAATTTATCATTTACTTCAATTACGTTTGACTGAACGACACTTGTCAAATCGCACCTGTATTTGACTCAATATGTTTGTCGTAGTATATAATGAAGAATATTAGCATTCCCTGAGGGAACACTAGTTAATACGGAAGCCATGAAGGGACATGCAAAAAAAATACCAATCCGAGATCTTGGATTACAAATCCGAGATCTCGGTTTACTAATCCGTTATCTCGGTTTACTAATCGGTTATCTCGGATTACAAATCCGAGATCTCGGCTTACTAATCCGTTATCTCAGTTTACAAATAAGTTATCTATGTTAAATTAACCTACAATTGCAGCCAACATGAACTTTCGATCAAATAAGCAAGCATCAATTTTTAAGAGAACCACCAATTAACATACAATATGGCTTGAATCAGCTTTGCAGTTTCAGAAAAGATGGCATTTGAAAATTATTCCTATAGAGTCCTCTGTTAAACTTAGTCTGTAATAGTAATGGTGGCCATTTTTACTGTGTTATTGGCATAAAAAAAATTGTAGATGAGCATCCGATTAATAGTTTTAATAACTTTTGTTTCAATTTGTTAATTGGTTTCAGAGGAGAAGCCTTTTTGAACTTTTTACCATAGTGTCCTATGTTCAACTAAGTCCTGTGGTGGCAGCCATTTTTAATTTCCAATCGGCATAAAAAACAAACTTTATCGAGGACAATCCAAACAATATTTCTAGTAATTTTTGTTTCCATTGTTATACCGGTTTCAGAGGAGAGGCCTTTTAAAACTTTTTTTCCCATAGGGGCCTATATGGCTTCCGTAAGTTTAAGTAATGTCTTGTCATGTTTTATAATGAATAACATTTACGTTCCTTGAGGAAATACTAGTTAAAGTAATATTTATTCATGTAATGAAATAAGGAACATTCCCAGAGAGAAAACTAGAAGACATTTTATGTTCCCTGAGGAAAGACTATTTTTTGAAACGTCTTATCATGTTGTATAATGGAGAACATTTACGTTCTTTTAGCAAACATACATGTAAGTTATAGTAATGCTTCGTCATATAATATAATGAAGAACGTTTACCTTCCCTGAGGAAATACTAGTTAATAATAACGTCGTGTCATATAAACAACCCATTTAGGTTCCCCAAGGGAACACTAGTCACAGTAACGTCTTGGCATGTTATATAATAAACATCTACGTTCCCGAGGAAATACTAGGTATATTAATGTCTTTTTATGTTATAAAATGAATTATATTAACATTCCCTGAGGGCAAAGTAGTAAACTAATGTCTTATATAATATACTGAAGAGCATCTGTGTTCCCTGAGAAAAACTAGTGAAGAACAGTCTTTTTACCAGAAGAGAACTGGGTATAGTAATCTTTTGTTTCGTTATATAATGAAAGACATTTATGTTCCCTGAGGAAAGACTATAGTTTTAGAAATGTCTATTCAAGTAATATAGTGAAGAACCTTTATATTTCATGAGGTAGCACTAGTTATGTGTGATAAAATGAAGAACTTTCACATTTCCTGGGGGAAACCATAGTTACAGAAATTTTCTGTTACATGATATAATGAAAAAACAAGTAAAACTACAAGTTAAAGTAACCTCTTGGCATGTTATGTAATGAAGAATATTTATATCCCACGAGGAAGCACTAGTTATAATAACGTCTTGACATGTTATGTAAAGAAGAACATTTATTTTCCTTTAGGAAACATCAATTATAGTTAATGTCTTGAGGAAACACTAGTTATAGTGATGCCTTGTTAGTTATATAATTAAGAACATTTTTATTCCACGAGGTAACACTAGTTTTAGTAACGTCTTGGCATGTTATATAAAAAAGAACATTTATATTCCCTGAGGAAAAACTAGTTAAAGTAATGTCATGGCATGTTATATAATGAAGAATATTCGCATTCCCCGAGGAAATACTAGTTATACAGAAATCAGTTAGATAACCTCGATCTTTGATGACTTGCATAGTAATGTCTTGGCATGTTTAGAACATTTATATTCTTTTAGGAAACACTAGTCATAGT
The DNA here is from genome assembly GCA_944474755.1 of Limnoperna fortunei. Taxonomy (NCBI): domain Eukaryota; kingdom Metazoa; phylum Mollusca; class Bivalvia; order Mytilida; family Modiolidae; genus Limnoperna; species Limnoperna fortunei. The sequence continues at coordinate 53,158,396 of OX104123.1, forward strand.
AATGCCTTGTGATAAAATGAAAATAAAAAAATCAATTATATCCCCAGAGGAAACACTAGCTATAGTAATGCCTTGTCATGTTTTATAATGAAGAATATTCGTATACGAATACAATGTTAGATTATTTACATTCCCAGAGGAAATACAAGTTATAGCAATGTCTTGTTTTGTTATACATGTTATATTATGAAGAAAACTTACGTTCCCTTCGGGAACGCTAGTCATAGTAATGTGTTGATTAAATGCAGACCTTATAGCACTAGTTAAAATAATATTCATTCGTGGAATAAAATAAAGAACAGTTACATTCCCAGAGGGAAAACTAGTTATTAGTCTTTTGTTACGTTATGTAATGGACAACCATTTATGTTCCCTGAGGAAAAATTAATTTTAGAAATGTCTTATCATGTTATATAATGACGAAAATTTATGTTCCCTGGAGAAATACTAGTTATAGTGATGTCTTGTCATGTTATATAATGAAGAACATGTATATTTCCTAAAGGAACACTAGTTATAGTGATGTCTGTCCAAGTTCCATGATTCCCTGAGGGAAAACTAGTTATATAAAAGTAATGTCTCGTCATACAACATATTGAAGAACGTTTACGTTCCCTGAGGAAATACTAGTTATGGTAAAGTCTTGTCATGTAATATAAAGCACAACTTCCATGTTCTCTAACGTAACACTAGTTTAGGTAAGTCTTGTCATGTTATATAGAGAATGACATTCACATTCCCGCATGCAGGAAACACTTACATTGTTTTAGTTTCTATGTCATGTTATGTTGTGATGTACGTTCATATTCCAAAAAATATTAACTATATCGATGTCGTTGACATGTGTAACATTCAATTTCATTTCCTGAGTGCACACTTATCCGATTTCGGCGTCATAAATATACGGGAACACTGACTTCAGTACTGTCGTGTTATATATTATGTATATTAGTATTCACGAAATATTCTTTTAAATGCATTTTGTAGTTTTCTTTTACGTTAGGGTTCTGTACATGTCTTGAAACTTTCTTCGAATTACATTTAGAAAGCACCGAAACATTGAATAAGATATCCCAACACTGATTTCTTTATTGCCGACTTTCAGTTTCAACTTTTCAAAATGTTCTAAAACAATAACAATGTTCCTGTTTGTAAATGTACGTTATATGCCATTGAATTCACAACAGAATATATATATATATATATATATATATATATATATATATATATATATATATATTAAGGAATATAATACTATATGCAGTTAAATATCTTTGCCGTTTTGCGGCGTTATGTAATGCTTTATGTATAAAAATGACTTTCTCGTGGTTATAGGATAATACCTGCAATAAAATAATGATAATCCTTTATCATAAAATCATCTTAATGTCATTTAACTTTATTTCTACCTTCACTCCGTCTTAAAATTTATCAATCGGTTCCTTTGAGGAACATGAAATTAGCAATTGCCTGCATTTTCGCATCAGTCTTAGAATAAAATACATTATTTAATTGAGATCATATTGTAGATTTGTATTTTTCTAAGTAATTATTGTTTACTTACTCCGATACTGTTCTTCTGATTCAGATTCAACTGGCAGAAAACGGTGCGAAATTAAAGATAAAAGCACGTGCTTTGATTCCCCAAGGGAACCTTGCAAATAATAGTTCTCATGTGTGCGTAGAAATTTTGTGAAAAAAACACTTCCGGCTTGAAATATTCCCTCAGGGAATTTTACATTACTAACATTACAAACAATTTCCTGAGGAAACAGTTTTAGGGGTGGTTTCTTGAGGAAACAAACTAACTTTAGTCACAGCATAATTACCACGGTATTGCTTCTTAGGTTCGTGCTTCCTGTTAACTTCGAACAGACTGAACCTGGCTTATGAAAAACAGCTGGCTTTTATACAAAAACGTTGTCACATGATAATTTATTTATAGTTAAAGTTCACACCTGGATGCATCTCAGGTAAATGTCTATTATTAAGGTGACATGTACCCAGAATTAAAAAACAAGTTTAGTACATTTAAACAAATATGTAGCAAATAATAGTGATATAATACACAAATGATTATCAATAAAATGAATAAGTTATTAAATGCAGAAGTATATAAAAGTATAAAGGGACATAACATGAAATAAAATAAAGGTTCGTGACACAAACTTCTAAAGGTGTTTGTCCCCAAACAATGAGAGAAATGGAAAGATAGTTATGATACTTCTGAATTTACTTATATTTTTCAATTCATAATGTATTATAAAACATGAAAAACAAACATGAAATAAGAAACACAAAAGTTAATGAAATGACGTAAATGTCTATGAACATCCTACATTATCTATCCTTCTGTTGATAATGGCCAGCAATCCATCTAAACGTAAATTAATACATAGTCTTCTAATTTCGTGCAGTTGTCCGAGCACTCGTGGTAAGGATGATAGGTCGATTATTCCATCATTTCTAAGATAGTTTAGCACAACATGGAAATGTGTGGGATCTTGGTCTATAAAAAGGTTTCTCCTTCCATCATACCCGTAGCGGCGATTGGTGATAATGGCTAATATAGAGGATGGATCATAACGCAAAGTAAGGACTGACGTTTCAAACATTTTACCCCCAACATTCGAAGTAACTTCCATCTTGGATTAGCTTTTACTTATACAAAGCCTGATTCAGATCATCAGTTGCTTTTGAAAGTTGTGCGGTCGTAATCTCTCTGATCCACTCAGCAGTCTGTCTGGGTGCTGCTGCCGGTGACAAACTTTCACAAGTAGAGGGGCAAGATAGCACTTCGTCAGCACCACCCTCAAAGACGGTATTAGAGACCACTCTTCGGGGAACAAAGTGTTTCCCATCTGATGGGTCGTAAATGGCGTCGTACTTTGACTTTACTGGCTCTGGTGATGCGGACACTAGCGGGTTTCGGGTTGTCATGATCACCGACTTCATCTCGATCCTACTTCTCAGAAATTACATTTCTTTGATCTTTTCTCAGCGGGTTATCTTCAGAGCACCGACGTTTACGGTCTGGTGACCTAGATCTGGATCTAGCACACGTCTTACTTGGTTCCGATCTAGACCGCTTCCTGGGTGAACGCTCTAAATTGTTAACTGGTGGTCTGATCTCAACTATTTTAGCTTGTGCCTCACCTTTCCTATACTCCTCGTAGGCAGCTGTTGCCTGATCTCCTGTTTGACCAGTGATCCTGTTAATCAGTGATCCTGTTAATATGGCATTTTGATGATAATGGTCTGTCACCTGGTGTGTTTGCCATTTTCTCTGGCGGACACAAATTCACAGAGCCAGCCAAAATTGATATGTCCCTCCATGATGTGTCGTTCAGCAGCCCCCTTGGTGACGAAAGTGTTAGTTTTGGCGTCTGGTTTGCAGATGGAACATCTGTACGTACTTTTATGCTACAAAATAAGTGATAACAGTACAGTATTCTGTATGAAATCTTCAAACCGTTTTGGCTTAACTATTTTTCTGCCTCTTCTATCACATTTGTCCAATGTTTCTGTTTCTGCAAAATGTATCTGACCTATGGAGGTGTCTATATTTTCATCAATAGATTGATCTAATTCTTCAGTGTCACTAATAGGAAAATCTTGGTTTTCATTGGTTTCATGTAACTCATTTGATTCTATTACAGACTGAACTGAGTTCCACATCATCAGACAGATCACTTTTCATCATGTTTAGTGAATTGTTGTTCTATAGAATAAACTGTGTTTTGTTGGAACCAGTTTGGTTTATTTTCTCCAGTATACTTTTTCAATCTATTGTAATGAACTACTTTTGGTTTCATTGATACGGAATACCACATCACTCAAACATTCTGTGATAACATTTTAATGGACCAAACCATGGACGTTGCAATTTTGGACTTCTACTCTTCTTCTTAACCAAATTATGTAGCCACACACAGTCACCTTCATTAAAATGTTTAAAATTTGACTTGTGATCATAGTTCTTTTTTTCAGCCTTAGAAGATAATTCTAAATGTTCACGAGCGAAGTTATGTACAATGTTTTATTGAAACGTTCGACCATGCCATCACTTTCTGGGTGAATGGGAGTTGTCCTTGTTTTGTCTATTCCAAGAAGAGTAGGCATCTCTTTAAAGACCATAGACTCGGAGTTAGTCCCTTGGTCTGAGTGTTATTCTTGGAACACTGAATATGGTGACAAATCGTTCAACCAATTCCTTAGCTACTGTATGAGCTTCTTGATTTGGTATTGGGAATGTGTCCATCCACTTTGTAAAGTAATCAATTACAAGTAAGTACGTGTTGCCTTGTTGGGATGTAGGATGTGGACCTAGTACATCGATTGCTATACGTTCAAGTGGTTCTCCTACGTTATACTTTTGCATTGTTGCATTGGTGCTCTAATTGTTCTCGGAGTTCGCTTCCTTGAAGCACACATGTCACAAATACGACACCAGTAAGTAACGTTTTTTCTCATAGCAGGCCAAAAGAACCTAAAGTCGAATTTTAGACAAGGTTTTTGTGATGCCTAGATGACCTGAGGTTGGGGTTTCGTTAATGTCTGAAAACGAACTTTCTGACCTTTTAAGGAAGAATTAATTTCCAATCAAATTTTGAACCATCAAAAGTTTCCCATTTTCTATACAAAATTCCATCTCTGAGATAAATTACATTCATCAGTAGTATTTAAAAGTTGCGGATAGATTTGAAATTTCGGCCCAATCAGGTTTCTCCAGTCTCTTTGAATTCCATGAGTTTCTCAAGATCTTCATCAGCAGCCTGTTCTGCTCTAAGGACTTCTGTATCTAAAGTACCTTCGTTCAATAATGACAAGATTTCTCTTTCATTGTCGCACATCTCTGCAGATACATGAGTAACTACATGTGGAAAATGCTGAAACATTTCTTGCACCATTCATGTCCTTTAGAAGGCAGACTTTTATCTGATGTATCCCTTTCTTCTACTTTAGAACAGAATATGCAATTGTCTTCACATGAGGGTGGTGAACCGCATTTTTCTAATCCTGGCTTCCGAAACATCCCCTTTAACACAAAAAGGTCCAAAAAAAAAAAGAAAAAATGATTTTCCTCTTGAAGATTTGGTTGTTGAAGAAAGTTGGCCTAAATTTATTCTATTATCTAATAAAGACGCAACTAAACCTTTGGCAAAAGTATCTCCATTTATCTTTGAAAAATCTATCAAGGGTTGTGCAGGAGACGTTAAAAACGTCACCAAAATGAAGTCCGGTTCCCTGCTAATAGAATGCAGTAGAAAACACCAATCGCTAAATTTACTCAAACTTTCCAAAATTGTAGATTTAGATATAACTAGCTCACCCCACAGAACGTTAAACTCAAGTCGAGGGATTATCCGCTATCGAGGTGAAGATCTCGCGGATTTATCAGATGACGAAATCTGTTTAGAACTAGATCCTCAGGGTGTAACAAAAGTGAAAAGATTTATTGCTAACAGACAGGGTGTTCAGGTAAAACTGAACACCTTTCTGTTGAATTTCAATTCGCCCACTGTCCCCGAATCCATCAAGATTGGTCTCTACAAAATTAAAGTCAGCGCATACATAGCCAATCCAGTGCGCTGCTTTTAAGTGTCAAAAGTTCGGCCATGGAAAGGGACAGTGCAGAGGTCACCTGGTGTGTTTCAAATGTGCAGAAGAAGGACATGAGGGCTTTACCTGCACTAAAACTCCAAAATGTGACAATTGCGGTGAAGCCCACATGTCCTCATCCAAGGATTGTCAACACTTTAAAAAAGAAAAAGAAATACAAAAATTAAAAACTGAAAAGACCATCTCATACCCTGAGGCTCGTCGTCTGTATAATACCATGAATATTCCCTCGTCTCCTGCATCAACGTCATACGCCAGTGTGGCCAAACGCGTTCTTACTTAAGTTGAAACGCAGACAATCATCACCTGGCCTATTGACAAACAGGAACCTTCAAAATTAAGTTACAACAGACGAAATCATTAAATCTTCATCTTCTCAAACTGCTACGTCTTTAGCACCATCTCACACTGCTACGTCTTCAGCACCCTCTCAATCCTCAACCAAATCTTCAAGCAGCCCCAAACAAAAATTCAAAAAATACCAACTCCAATATCAATTCTAACTCAAATAAAAACTCAAATCAAAAAGGAGATCGTACTCCAAAACTGCTACGGGATCCCATTAAGGTCCACAACATGTTTAGAAGTCTAGATCATCTAGACACTACTATCTGGGGCGATCCCATGGATACATTTCCCCCAGATACTGGATCTAAAAGTAGATCCCCCAGCAGAAACCGGCGGAATAGCCCAAAAAAAACTGTCAACTATTCCCCAATTCGCAGACCATAATGGATAAAATAATACAATGGAATTGTCGAGGTCTTAAGATTAATTTTCTTGAGATTACATTATTAGTTCAAGCCTTTCTTCCTGTTGCATTTTGCGTCCAAGAATCCAACCTAAAACGAAGTGATAACATATGTTTAAAAAATTACTCTATATACAGCACATATGTAGACGAGAATGATAGAGCTGCTGGTGGCTCTACCATTCTTGTAAAAGATCAAGTTCTACATAGCCCTGTAGATCTCAACACTGATCTTCAGGCGGTTGCTGTTAGAATATCTTTAAACAAAACAACAACTTTATGCTCTGTGTATATCCCACCGAATTCTTCATTAAATTTAAATCAGTTGAAACATCTTACTGATCAGCTTCCGGTCCCTTATATATTACTTGGGGACTTCAACGGACACAACCCTTTATGGGGCAGTAATACAATAAACGATAAAGGTAAAATTATTGAAGGCTTAATGAATCAGGAAGATCTATGTATTTTTAATGATGGAACCAATACATATTTACATCCTGGGAATGGATCATATTCGGCTATTGATCTTACAATAGCAGATCCTTCTCTGTTGCCCGATTTCTCATGGAAAGACCATGACGATCTCTGTGGCAGTGATCACTTTCCCATTATATTGTAATCTTTGCAATAAATGAAATAAATGTAACAGAAAAGCTAAAATTAGAAGGATTCACAAAGGGCAAGACGTGACATTCCGATTAATCGAAGTCAGGGCTAACTTGATTTCCCGTCTAGAAAAAGTAAGGGTTCAGTAGGTTATCGGGACCGTTTACCCGGCCTACTGAAATCCCGTCATGTAATCGACACGGGTCGCAACACACGGCAAGTGTTGCCTCTGTTAGCAGACTCTTACTGCAGGCTGATGAAGCCGTGGGCCTATTCTCATGTGCCCCGGGTCCCACATTTTTCATATCAGTACGGGAAATACATACTTCAAAAAACAACCCTGGGACCATACTGGGAGGGTTCCCAGTGCTCGTTACCAGTGATCGACCCAAAGAGCAGCCCAGCGCGTCCCCGGGTGGCGGATAGGGGAGACCCTCTTGTTGGGGGGTTGTCAGGTCAAAATACGGAAAGCCTGACCGCGGACCGTAGTGGATAACGTGTTTGGAGAGTGCCACGCTCCTTGCACGATAAAGACCCCTTTTGTAGATTTCGAAAAAGAGTAGTCGCATTGTAGCCGCTACAAAAGGCTAAATTTTCCGCCCCTACCCAAAACTCCATTCTTTTCCAGTGGCAGACAAAATTGTATTCCCTGTGACCCATCCCACCCCCATTTTTCGTTGATTTATTGTTTGTTAACTTGTTCCCGTCCTAGCTGAAGACGTAAAGCAGACATCCAATCAATCAATCAAAAAGTAACCAATAAACATCAACTTGGCCCACAGACAGTCATCTTCCATTAAAGTATTAGAAGAACTAAAAGGAATATTTTCCCTGAAGGAAGTAATCATAATCTGTAGTCTTGGAAATTACAGGTGTGAAATCGTCACGTTTGAATCAGTTGAAAAATTTGGATATGGAACCAAACCACATCTTTATTTTCTTACTAAGACTAAGGTAATTATCCACATAAATGACTGGTATATTTCATTGTGTCACTGGCTGTAAATCCTATCCAATGCTTGTCCAACTGTAACTCTTAATTACTTTGTTTTTGCCTTGCACATTCATTCAACTTAATTAAACTACTACAAAAGTAAGGTATGTTGCTCACAGGTTCCTTGTTCAGTATTTTTTTGCATTGTTCAAACCATTTGTCTTTTAAGGTAGCGATAAGGCACAGTTTTATAGGACATTAACATTTTCTAACTTTTTGTATTTCCTCTTATGGTCAGGATTTTAATAAAACATCGGACAATTCAACCTCAGAATCAGAAGAACTTCCTGAAATCCCAATAGAGACCGAGTTCCCCAGTTCAAGCAATGAAAAAAAGGGCAATCAGACTACCAATCTCCAATCGCAACCGAAGGACCACACCTTTTGAAACTTCTGCTGTTCCAAACAAAAATGCTGCATGCACTCCTTACTTTGCAAGACCTGTGGAAAGATGTAGACAATTGGATAATACTCCGCAATATTCTTCTCCTCATCTTGGACAATCGAGACTACAAAGCATCAATACTGAGATACATGAATTTGCCTCTACGACTTCTGTCAATACATATTCTATCTCCACTCCGCAAACGTATGCTCCACCATGGGTTAAAATAATTCAGTTAATTGTTAGCGGCTTTTTATCTTTATGAGTGTTGCGCAAGATTAAACGAACTATATTATGCGGATGGCATGCATTCATTTGCGGTTGTGAGGTTTTCCACATTCTTCAAATTTTTCATGCAGACGATCGCAATGGGTCTGGCTGATAAATCAGCCGACCCAAAAAGACCTCGAAAAGTCTTGACATTAAAATGAAAATCTTTTGGGAAGCATGCGCTCAGGTTCAGTTATACTTATTTTTGGCCTATCCACATTAATATTTTTGAAAAAACGTTAACTTTTTCCAGAACATAAAGTGATCTAACATGCTTTATAATCTATTCAGAAATAAGTAGTTCAAACTCGTTTTTAAATAGAAATTAACATTTAAATAGAAATTACTAGAGTGGACAGAAAACAAATGATTATGAAAACTACGATATCAGTTTATGGAATACAATACAATACAAATGATTTTATTGAAAATGCATCAATAGACACAATGTTCAAAGGGATTACACAGCAGGCACAGCTCATAAAATAGACGCCATTCTTTTACCTTGATTCCATACCTTCTGCTATCCGTGTTCAGCTCATTTTGAAATTAATAACTTAAATTGTGCATTGTGTAGATGTAAAAGAGAACAGATTGTTTTACTCTTAATCGTACTAATCAAAAATCAATGTTCTGTTATAGTACATGAATGGCTGTAGTTTTATTTCTTCATTTATTCTAATAATGTACATTTTTCTAACCATTAAAATTGTCAGCTTATCTTATACATTTAAAACCATTATTATCCAAGAAGATGAAAATTTATAATTAAGAAATATCCCTAAAAGTAAAAGTAAATTTATTTAATTTACTCAATTTTTATTTCTATTTTTTCTCGTATGGAAGAAAACAACAATTTCTATACAAGTTAAATATATTATCAGACATCTGTTTTGATTGATATTTTTTATTATGTTGCTCTAAAACACAAGATTAACAGAAAATAAACGCAAGGATTTGTCTCTGTAAAATGTTTTTCTGAAAAGAGATCATTTAATTTTGTAGATAAAGTTCTGTCATGTAGATGAAACATACAGAAAAAAAATGTAATGTTTAGTTTTACATGTGGAAGAATTTTATGTCACAAAGATAGGGTGAAAACTCACAATTGTAATGTTTAGTTTTACATGTGGTAGAATTTTATGTGACGGAGATAGGTAGAAAACTCACCATCGTAATGTTTAGTTTTTCATGGGGTAGAATGAAACTTTTGCCAACATAGTTGTTTAATGGACTTCCATCAAACTCTTTCTTGTTTTTTAAGCTTAGTCCATATTTATTTGTCTTACTTTAGTAGTTTTACATGGGGTAGAATTTTATGTGACGGAGATATGGTGAAAACTCACGATTGTAACGTTTAGTTTTTCATGGGTTAGATTTTTATGTGACGTAGATAGGTAGAAAACTCACCATTGTAATGATTAGTTTTACATGGGGTGGAATTTTATTTGACGGAGATAGGGTGAAAACTCACCATTGTAATGTTTAGTTTTACATGTGGTAGAATTTTATGTCACAGATATAGGGTGAAAACTCACCATTGTAATGTTTAGTTTTACATGTGGTAGACTTTTATGTGACGGAGATAGGGTGAAAACTCACCATTGTACTATTTAGTTTTACATTTAAAATTTTTATGTGACGGAGATAGGTAGAAAACCCACCATTGTAATGTTTAGTTTTACATGGGGAAGAATTTTATGTCACAAAGATAGGGTGAAAACTCACCATTGTAATGTTTAGTTTTACATGGGATAGAATTTTATGTGACGGAGATAGGTAGAAAACTCACCATTGTAATGTTTAGTTTTTCATGGGGTAGAATGAAACTTTTGCCAACATAGTTGTTTAATGGACTTCTATCAAACCCTTTCTTGTTTTTTAAGCTTAGTCCATATTTATTTGTCTTACTTTAGTACTTCGAAATATATATCCCAGAGTAAATGTTATTTAAAGTTCAATTTCTTAGACAGGACCATATCAATCTCTACTAAACTTTGCTCGAATAATACACATACACATGTATCCTTTATCTTGAACACTGTCCAGTATGGCCACCTTGGGCAACACAGATTACGACATGACCCTTTAGGCATTTCATTTAAATTAAAATCCTTCTGCTAGAATGTAAATACAATTTTATTTTGAAAAAAATTGTACAATTTTTGTGGGCAATAGGGATTTCAGGTGAGCATTGCAGGTTTATAAAATTTTGCCTGATTTGTAGAAAATGTACATTTTAAATTTATTTTAATTTACATATGTAGTTCTTAGTGTTGAAAAACAGAAGCTTCTGTAACCATTTGAAGTTGTAAAACTTCTTTTTCAGTGTTAATTCTATTAAAAAATGAAAGGTACTGTAAGAGCCATGTGATTCAGCTACTGCTGTTTTCTGATGGAAGCCAAATTGTTTATGTAATGATGAGTGTACTGTAAATATTTATCACTTAAATAGAAAAACATTTAAGCAATGATGCAAGAAAAATTTGCACTATTTCAACCTATACATTGCTTTCTTAAAATCAGAAATACTATGCTTAACCTTCTTGTTTATTAAACCTGGATCAAATATACCATGTCAATCTTTCTTGTTTATTAAATTTTGTCTATATTAATGTGTTTTTTTCTCGAATAATAAACAAACTGTAACCAGGTATCGACTTATTTTAGCATATCGTGGAATTTTCATAAATAAATAATGCATACATGTTGTGTCAATAGGTATTACAATTTATTTTCATTCCACAGAAGAGATGACCGGGTTTTTCCTCAGTGATGAAACTCCAGTGTCTTTATTTCAGAAGTGTTGCATTTTGGGCAAAAAACCCTAAATATTTATTGGTAAAAGTATGAAATATCATTAGGGCATTCCCCTGCACCACATAAAGACACTTTTATTAGGGCTTCGCTACTTTGTGGCTGACGACCAATAAAGTGATCACTCCGTCCGTCCACACCTTATCTCATCAGAGCTGTAACTTTTTTTATCTTTTGAGGTATGCTTGATATTTGGTATGTGGGTGGATAATATCAAGGCGATGTGTCGCATACCGTGGTTCTTGACCTTGAACTTTGGCCTCAAGGTCACATTATTGCTTTCTGAATGACATTCATGTTCGTGCTGTAACTTTATGTTTTGAGGTCAGCTTTTGATAGTTGGTATGTGGGTAGATAATATCAAGGCGATGTGTGGTTGGTTACTTAAATGTGCCATCTAACCGTTGTACTTGCGGGTATCAGAGTGAATATTCTTTTAGCTCCATTGACTTGAAAGATGGTGTGAGCTAGTCAGCACTTTGCATCCGTCATGTCATCGTCATCTGTCAACTGTTTCTTTTCATTTTCTTGCTTTGAAACCTTTTTGTCAGAAAAAACCTATCTTTAGTCACGCATTTGAATTGACATGTTTTTTTTTATTGCTTTTTGTTCTGATTTCAAACAATGCCATTGACTGCTAGACCCTATGGGATAATGTTTAAAAAAAAACTCTGGTCTGATTCGAGTGAACATCTTAAAACAAAACTTGGCCATTTGTTGGCCTTCTTTAAAGCTTATGTTTTTATGCCAATCAGAAATTTAAATGTTTGACACAATAGGACTTGTTAATGGAAAAATGTCACAATGTAACTGAAGAGTGATAGAAGCCATATTATATGTGAATGTTTATTGGATGGTTCTATATAAAGATTTTTGTCCTGATTGGAAATCCATATGGCTTCCAAGAATGACTTGATTTAGCATAAAATTCTTTTAAAAACATGTTGAGCAAGATGTGTTCTCAGAACAAATTATAACAAGGGGCCTTGGTGGTTAAGGTAGTCATCTATTGATCAGATATTCAATACTGAAGTTGTCAATATAAGCCTGAATGAGAGTGGGGTCTTCTCGACTCCAACCTGTATTTACTGAAGACAGCCAGCTTTTGGTGCTTTTCGCCCGGTACTAGGGCTTCCTCCCCACTCAACCCCCCTCCAAAAAACAAAAAAACCCCAGCGTCATGATAAAGCTGAAAGTGGCAATAAACCACAAAACAGACAAAATCAAATGAAAATGTAACTACAGTTATTTGTACCTAACTTGAGGGTAAATTCCCGTTTCAATGCATATACAAATAATCGTGAGCGATTAAGGGTATCAAATGCAAGAGCATGAGTAATATATGCCAATTATTACATTGTAATTATGTCTCCCCCTTCGAACACGTGTTTTATCAAAAAATTGCTGAAAGTGGCATTAAAACGTCATTCAAACAAACAAATCGAACGAAAGGACCGTAATTGAACCAAAAAGAATTTAGAATTATGTCTACCGGCACTTTGGTTTGGAGACATTGTTTTTGTCATGTTGCTCGGACATTTTGTTAGCGCAATTCCTCTGAAACTACCGATTGAATTTTATGCCAATTGGTATCAATGGAGGGCACAATATGTAGTTGTACATTTATAACGATTTTTTATCCCATGATTTTTTTCGTAGTTGTACCCCCTTGAACTTTGAAATTAAAAACATATACCCCCAAACCAGCTTGTCTTCAAAACTAAAGCAATTACTGAACAAAATGTTATGAAACTTGGTATATGGATTGAGGGCACAATATGCAGTGCATATTACAACGATTTTTATCCTTGAAATTTTGTGGGAGTTGAACGTAGGAATTTCTCAATATGAACTACCAAACCAGGTTGTCTGCGCAACTCCTCTGCAATTACCTAACAGAATATACATGAAACTTGATATGGATTGACCCGGGGAATTTGTGGGAGTTAAGTTACTCTCCTTTTATCTTGGTAATTTCTCAATATAGACCACTAATCAGCTTGTAAACGCAACTTATCAATTGCTATTAAACGGAATTTTATGAAACTTGGTATGAATTGAGGGCACAGTATCAACTTCCAGTGTTTACAAACATTTTCCATTAATGGACCTTTAGGGAGGGGGAGAAATCCGTCTTTGCTGGCAAAAACAAACTTATGTTAACATCGATTCCATTGCTGCGATGAAAAAAAAACAAATATTGTTTTACTTAATTTATCTTTATAAGGTCAACATATACACCCATCTAACGTCGGGTTATCTTGTACAAACAAACCTCGTCCTAATGGTATATCTATTATAGACGGGAACTGAAGTTATTTATAGAGTTATCTACTGTATCCAGATCGAAGATGATTGCAGATCGAAGATGATTGTATTTCAGATGATCAAAAACAAAACATTGTATATTCATCTATTTTATTACACATTTTAATTTTAAAAATCTATCTTTATATGAAAGGTTAGGTCGTCACAATGCATAATAACGCACAAAACATTTCGACAGCTTCATCAAGATTGCTTGGGACAATAGCTTGGTCTGGTGATTCATCCGTTATTAACTGTATTAACTCTAAAAACTCGTCAGAACACCCCCTTACAGGCCAATCTGTGGCATACTGTTCAGCTAGTTCGTCTAATGCTTGCATTCCACACGGCAAAGGAAAAGAAAAGTCAACCGTATTAAAACTTCAGGTTGATAGTATAGTACGTCAGGAATACCTGATGGGGTTAGAACTGCACCCCATTGTGCTCTTATTCTATGTGTATTCCAAATCTCTATGAAAGTTTGCAACTGGTTTTGTATAAGTGGAAGAAAGCAAAACCTAACGCAATCAATGTGTGAAGGATTGGCTGTGCGCAAAATTCCGGATTCGCACATGTCCAAAAAGGTATTTTTCCAGAAGTATGTAAAGCTTTCAGCTAGATTTCTCCATAATCTCTCTATACGTTGATTTCCTGTTGACCTTCCTGTTAAGAAACTCTTAACACTCGCCATTTCATCATTATGATGATAGCGTAACGGAATGTGTAAGTCTCGAACGAGAACATTTTCAGATCCACCATCAGCACGACCGACTCGAGGAAGATACTTGTGTTCTTTGACAAAGTTCAAGTAAAACTTAGCAATGTACCTGTGATTGTTATTTGATGGCCCAGCTTTTAACCATAGTATTTTTCGTGAATACCAATCCATGAATAGCATATGGCTTCAGTTTGTCATAACCATCAATGTCGATTAAAATAGTTAGGTCCAGAATTTACGTATGCTCTCCTGTGTAGTCGATGTCTTCTTCGCATATTTATACCTTCCTCATCGAGCACTTTTAAACAAAACCTGACTGTTTCTTGAGTGACTGAAGTATTGTATACCGTTGAAATTAACCTCCACATTGATCTGTATCCAAGATTAAGAAAGCCTTATCGATGAAAATTCAATATACACTGAAGAACTGTTCTGATACCCGTATGTTTCTGTCGCCTTCTTAATCCTAGTCTTCGTTTGACTCTTTCTATTGTTGATGCACTTATAAAAATACCATGTACCAACAAAAGAAATCCACAAATCTCTTTTGTAGTGAATAGACAACTAAAATAATATCTCACAAGTTCTGCCAAAGATGCATTATCACCCGGATAGGGAATAGCAGTTCCGTAGTTAATGATGCAGAGAATTACCACAACCTATAGAGAAGAAAATGATACTTTAGAATATTACACGGACTACAGCTTGCTAGGCACATTTTAATATAGCTAATGAACTTAAATTGTTTAAGTATAATATGTGCAGTATACATGTGAAAATTAACAATAATTATTCTATTGTTTCAAATGGATTTTCTATTCTGAACCCTACCAGGTTTAAACTGAATTATTGTTACTTAAAATTTCACTCAATTATTGTGCAAGTTCAACTATTTTAAATTGTATTTAAAGCATATTTACCTGCAAAGTATTTCTATTTGCCATGACACTTATTTTGAGGCCGTTACTAGAACACACAATATTAAAATGGGACCACGTGGTTCACTTTTTGCGCTTTATAGCTTTCTAGATCAAGTTTACATACATTAGGTGAACATGCAGAGATATGTCAAATCAGGTTAACATGAGAAGTATACCTGGTTATGTTTATTGATACAAGACAAACTTACTTCTGGTAAGTAAAAAAGGTGAGAAACGACTTAACATACTCTCCAAATTATCTTGGAAAAAGTACAGAAAGAACAAGTGAACAAGATGAACATAATCTTTTTGGTCACTTAGTGAACGCAAACTACTCAGGAAAACTACAAACTAGGCTCTACGACAAGCGTGATGACTTCAACTTTCCAATTGTCAACTTCCCGTTCATCGACAGCAGCTCCAGCGTATGGTGTGTACATTTCACAACTTATACGTTATTCTAGATCCTGCGATCGTTATTCAGATTTTCTAGACCGATCACTGCTGTTGACTGCTAAACTACTCAAACAAGGGTTTGATGTACCTAGGTTGATGATTGATTGATTATTTGTTGTTTAACGTCCATCAAGCAATATTTCAGCTATATTCAGGACGTGAAAATTATAATTTTTTAAGTTGTTAGTATTTTAAAATAGTAGTACGTCATGCCTCCCTTTTATACTAAAACTTGATCTCATACAATAATATGAGAATATATGTACAGATAAAAATGGTAGTTAAAACAATAAAAAGTATCAATCTTCACAATTAATAGTGAAATTAAATTTTGCTATATAAATTAATTTCTTTCAAGAACTTAAAAATTGTGTCGCCTGCGACAGTTTTAAATAAGTTAAAAAAACGTATCTACAGAATAGAAACGTTCCCGAATGTGGGCCACGTCCACACAGTCCATCAAGACATGCTTGATGGTGTATGGACTGTTGCATGGCACACATTCGGGTCGTGGCTCATTATTTAAAATATAACTATGTGTCGTCCTGGTATGACCAAGACGACACCGTGTTAAACCTAGGTTGTACCTAGGTTGATGTTATCTCTCCAGAAGTTCTATGGTCGGCACCACGACTTAATTGATCGTTACGGGAAATCAGTGTCTCAAATACGATCTGACATAGGTAGTGTTTCCTATTCCTGGATTTGACTTTTCCCTAGACAAGACAATGAGTAACTCGACGGGTGTCTAATTAGAGGCAGGCACTGCTTACTCGTCCGGAGCACCTGAGTGCACCCATGGTTTTTATTGGGTTCGGGTTACTCTCTGTGTTTTGTTTTTGATTTTTGTGTTGTGTTTGTCTATATCCGGATTTGTAACTGTCCCTTGGTTTTTGGCTCTTGTTGTTCGGTCGGTTTTCTTTGCTACTTTCTTTATTCATTAAAATTTATAAAAACATGACAAGTTAACTTGTATGAACGTTGACAAAAGAACTCAACAAGTAAACAAATTAATGTTAACAAGATTTGTTATAACTAAACATTCCGACTTGTTTCATGTCTACATAATGACAAACTAACTCAACAATTCGTGACTAATATACGCTTCCATACTTATCAAAACGTTATGTCGACTTAATCAGGAATAAGTCTACATGTTAGATAATTATATCGACTTAATTTAATATTTAATAATCCGACAGATTATGTCGACATAATCAAAAACTTATGTCGACCTAAACAGAAAATTAAGTTGACTTAATAATAAAATTATGTCGACTTAATCAGAAAAGTATGTCCACTTAATTCATAATTATGTCTACTTGCACAATAAATAAGCGGAAAAGTAGATGGCACATTCTGTTCAAACAGCGCATTTTCCCTTTTTTCTAATCTGATAATGATGACTTAATTCAGTATTATGTTGACTTAATTATGTAGCATGTTGACTTAATTAAGTGATATGTGTTGGCAGATATATGCCACCATATGAATATCATTAAAATAATTTGATTTGATTTGTGCGTTACGTCAAAAGAGTAGTATTTCAGCTATAATCCATAGCAAGTTAACAAAAAAAATCACTTCGGGAAAGATTGACTTGTAAGGACAAATCTTTTAATGCTTGTGGAAAAGTAGGGGGGAAATTTAGCCTTTTTTTAGTGGCTACAACGGACCTCCTCGTATCGAAATCCACAAAAGTTGTCTTTATCACACATGGATCATGGCACTCCCCCGTTCTGGGACAATACAATGCTGAACTCACAGAATTACACAGCTCGACTACAGACTTGACCGCGGACCACAGTGGCGTGTTTGGAGAATGCCACGCTCATTGAATGCTGGGATCCATGTTGCAAATTTTATTTGATTGATTGTTGTTTTACGTCCAGCAAGCAATATTTCAGCTATATTCAGGACGTGAAAATTATAATTTTAATTAATTTCATTACTTAAAGAATATTCATTCTTTCTAAAATGTGGTCTCATTCAATAATATGAGCATATATACAGATAAAAAGAAACTAAAACAATAAAAAGTATTCAATATCACAATTTAAAATCCAATTAATTTTTTTTGTATCAATCAATTTCCTTTAAAAACTGTAAAAATGTGTCCCAAAGTAATATATAAGGTGCCGGAAGCTGATCAGTAAGATGTTTTAACTGGTTTAAATTTAATGACGAATTCGGAGGGATATATACAGAGCATAAAGTAATTGTTTTGTCTAAAGATATTCTAACAGCAACCGCCTGAAGATCAGTGTTGAGATCTACAGGGCTATGTAGAACTTGATCTTTTACAAGAATGGGTGAGCCGCCAGCAGCTCTATCATTCTCGTCTACATATGTGCTGTATATAGAGTAGTTTTTTAAAGATATGTTATCACTTCGTTTTAGGTGGGATTTTTGGAGGCAAAAGGCAACAGGAAGATTGATTAATTGATTAATGTTGTTTAACGCCCGAGCAGCAATATTTCAGCTATATTCAGGCGATGAACATGTAATGGATGATAAAAATGAACATGAAATGATGATGAATGAAAATGGGATGGGACACAAGGAAAAATAGGGGTAACGGCTTTTAGATTGCCACTGGCAAATGGGAGGATGGATAGGGTCGGGCAATTTAGCCTCCTGTAGCGGGATCGAAATTCCTACTCATAGCGAATACTACAGCAGCGTTCTTTAACGTGCGAGGAACGTGGCATTTTTTCCAACACGGTGCACTTATATGGTTTGCGGTCAGGTTTTCCGTATTATGGCCCGACAACCCCAGCTTGCCAGGGGTACGCCATTCAACCACCTGAGGCACACATCCCAGTCGGTCTTTAGGCAAACCGACCTGACACGCCGGTCAGGGTACTGGGCGCTATTTAGTCGCCTTTTACGACAAGCTAGCGCGACTGCGGTCTATTCTTTTAGCCACCCGGATCCCGCACGGGGCTGCAACAGGAAGAAAGGCTTGAACTTATAATGTAATTTAAAGAAAATTAATCTTAAGACCTCGACAATTCCATTGTATTTTAGTACCCATTATGGTCTGCGAATAGGGGAATAGTTGACAGTTTTTTGGGGCTATTTCGCCGGTTTCTGCTGGGGGATCTACTTTTAGATCCAGTATCTGGGGGTAGTGTATCCATGGGATCGACACCAGATAGTAGTGTCTAGATGATCTAGACGTCCAAACCTGTTGTGGACCTTAATGGGATCCCTCAGCAGTTTTGGAGTGCGATCTCCGTTTTGATTTGAGTTAGAAGAATTTAAATTGGAGTTGGTATTTTTTGGGGGCTGCTTGAAGAAGTGGTTGAGGATTGAGAGGGTGCTGAAGATGTAGCAGTTTGAGAAGATGAAGATTTTCGTTTAGATCTAATGATTTTGTCTGTTGTTGTAACTGTTAATTTTGAAGGTTCCTGTTTGTCAATAGGCCAGGTTGTGATTGTCTGCGTTTCAACTGAAGTGAGAACGCGTTTGGCAACACTGGCGTATGATGTTGATGCAGGAGACGAAGGATTATTCGTTGAATTATACAGACGACGAGCGTCAGGGTAAGAGATTTTTTTTTTCAGTTTTTAACTTTTGTAATTCTTTTTCCTTTTTAAAATGATGGCAATCCTTGGATGAGGACATGTGGGCTTCACCACAATTGGCACACTTTGGAGTTTTAGTGCAGGTAAAGCCCTCATGTCCTTCTTCGGAGCACTTAAAACAGATCAAGTGACCTCTGCACTGGCCCTTCCCATGGCCGAACTTTTGACACTTTAAAGCAGCGCACAGGGTTGGAGATGACTAACATTGTAGAGATCGATTTTTATTGATAAAGGGACAGATTGAGTATTAAAGTGCAGGAGGAAGGCATTCAGTTTGACCTGAACACCTCTGTTGGCTGCGAATCTTTTTACTTTAGTTATACCATGAGGTTTAAGTTTTTCACAAATTTCGTCATCTGTAAGTTCAGAGAGATCTTGGTCTCTGTAACGAATAATACCTTGACTGGAATTTAACGTTCTATGAGGAGAAGAACAGATGTTTAAAACAAGAATTTTGTTTAATTTTAACAAATTGAAGGATTGCTGTTTCTTTGAATTCAATTAACAAAGAGCCCGATTTCAATTTAGAAATTGCACAACCCTTTATAGTTTTTTCAATTACAAAAGGGGAAATTTTTTATAAAGGTTTATTTTGTTCAGTACTGGTTAGAACAATAAATCTTGACCACTGCTCATCAATCATTTCTTCAAAAGGGAATTCATTTTTTCTTTTTTTTTAACCTGTTATACCATTAGTTTTAGAAGCCATATTGTAAAAATGCGTTTCATGACCCTTGTCAACCACCCGCCAGGGAGTGCCAACAGGGGCGATGCTTGTCTCTGCGGATCACCAGCAGAAAGCATCAGGTGTTCCAAGGGTGGTATACTCAAATAGATGAATTTCTTCATGAACGCAAGCTTCGTGCCAGAATTAACTGGCGAAACAACCGTTCGAAACTCTATCTACTCGATTGACCCATGAGCCACCGCCTTCTCAACAGCTTGTAACAACAACTTTGGAACTGAAATTCACAAGATAGGATCAAGTGACAAGAGAAATGACGACAAGCTTGTTAAGGGCTCGGCGTTACCAGCCGATTGACAGAACCGAGTCCATCCGGTCTCCCGTCTTGTTAAAGTCAAGGCCAAAGTGGTGTATTGAAAATCAAACCCGCTGACCCGCACTAATGGAAGCAGCAGAGAGTGATCGCTCAACCACCTTTACGGGTTGCCACAGACGGCAAACATGTCGCCTCTATAAAGCTGAGGAAGCTTTGCCCTTCAGCCACCGCCTTCTTTGCAAATCCTGTAAGGAAGCCCTCTATTAAATGGTACATACATTTCATGGAACAGTTTGAAGGAAAAAATGTAATAGACGTGACATGCCGATTCATCGAAGTCGGGGCTAACTCGATTTCCTGTCTAGAAAAAGTAAGGGTTCAGTAAGTTATCGGGACCGTTTACCCGTGCCTACTGAAATCCCATCCTGTAATCGACACGGGTCGCAACACACGGCAAGTGTTGCCTCTGTTAGCAGACTCTTATTGCAGGCTGAGGAAGCCGTGGGCCTATTCTCCTGTGCCCCGGGTCCCACGCGGTGTTTCAAATTTTGAACCCTCACAGTATGGTACGTGTGGAATTGATATACTACTTGCATATTGACCTTCTGCATCAAACAGAATACTGTACAATGCTGAAATTTTCCATTAAATTGTCGCATGACAATCAGATAATGACATAAAATCATTGAAGAATGAACCATTTGGTCTAGAGCACTCCGTGACAGAATAACATAGTCTACCTTACTTGCACCTATGGGTTTATACAATGTATATTTACCAAATAAATCTCTTATTCTTCTATCAAAATCCTCAATTGTGGACTTACACAGAAGTCCATAAGTTACTTTTCTTTTAATCCCGACCTTTTCAAAACAAAATTGGCTGATCAGCCATATAGATAGATTTCGGTCACGTGACTTTAGCCGTCCTCGATACTGACCGTCTGCCATATTGGAAGTGACGCTATCTTCTGTGTTCACAAACAGATCGTAAAGAATTAAATGCTTTAAATGGCCGACAAGAGTGAGAAACATCAACAAACTTATCGGGACAATTTAGTTGTCACTTAAAATCAAAGACACGACGACAAAATCGGATTGAGAAACAAGACCCATACACACTTAAGAAACATCGATGGACATATGATGTTGACCAGTGGGCCAGTGTAACGTATCCAGACATATTTATTGTTTTCCACGAGTGCTTATACCATGGACTAAGGTCATATAAAAGTATTGAAGCATCCACTCAGTTTGTAAGTGGCTGGGTTAGAAATGTCAAATTCTGTGAGATTTCTGGTTTATGTGTACACACAGCCAGGGTAGGTTCAAAATATACTTTAATATTTCCTACAATTTTTTGCATATTCAGTCAATCATGATGCAACATTATAAATATTTTTATTTCAAAATTTTGTACGATTGTACAATGCAATGCATTTCATGTATGCAATATATTTTGTTCTGTTAACACTAAATTTAAAATGTTTTGTTAACACTGTTCCGAAGCAGAATTTAGTGTAAAAATCAAAGCTTTATGTTGCATGCAGTATGAAGTAAAATATGTTTAATATAGGCTCTTGTATATTGACAGATTTAATTAGCTATATATATTATGTGTACACATATTTGATATTTATATTTCACGTGATGCATTCACAGAGACTGAGTGAAACACCTCTTACTCCAAGGGCCATTATTCAGAATGATGGTAAAATATTGGCTTGTCATTGCAACTGTAAGGCAGGATTAGGTGAAGCTTGTACACGTTTGGCAAACATGTTATTTTCGATAGAGGCAAAAGTAAAAGAAGCACGTACTTAGACCGATTAAAAAGCCTATTGGTTGCCAGCTTCTGTTAAAGGTGTAGACTACTCTAAAGTAGAAGATATCGACTTTACTTCAGCAAAAAGCAAAAAAGGAAACTTGACCAACAATTTATGGACACAACTGTACAAAAGAAAGGATTAAGTCAGTTAAAGCCAGTTAATAAAACGAAAGATACTGAACTTTCTGCATTTTTGCATCAGTTAAGCTTGACCGGGCTCAGTCTGATGTGCTGAGCATTAGGAAAATTTCCAACAACCTTTTATCCCGAAAGTTTTAAATAATAAATGCCCTAAATTACTGTCTAAAACGTTTAATGATGAGCTAATTGATGCAAGTTTTAGTGAAATACTGGCATGTTGTAAAAATGTAAATGTGTCGGTTTCAAAAGAGGAATCAAAAAGTGTTGAGTTAGCCACCAGGAGTCAGAAACAAAACTGTGAAAACAGTTCAGAAGCGGTCGCATAACAGCATCAAGGATGTATGCTGTATGCCATAGCAGCCCTGCACAACCATCAGAAAGCCTCATTAAGGCTATATGCCACCCAGAAAGTACAAAATTTTATCAGCAGCCACAAATTGAGGATGTTCTCATGAGAAAGACGCAAGATAAATTTATTGTGAAGCACTAAGGACAATGCATGAAAATTTTCCTGTAGAGGATGCTGGATTTACAATACACCCTGAATACCCCTTGTTTAATACCCCTTGTTTGATTCCTGTAGAGGATGCTGGATTTACAATACACCCTGAATACCCCTTGTTTAATACATTTGTTTGGTGCGAGTGTTGTGGACAAGGAGTTCTTGAAAATAAAGTGTCCATACTGTATATGGTCGTCTACATGGGACAATTATTGATCATCAAGGTAATGTAACACTTTTAAAACTATCTTTGCACAATAGAGCAATACCTCCAAAATATATGTTTCAGCTACACAGGCAAAAATGCTTCGCACGAAATTTATGTGAAACTCATTTCATGCGAAATTCGCATCCAATTGACCCAAAACATTTTCATATGAAATTCAAACGAAAATTTTTGTTCTATTTTCATGTGGAATTTCGCACGTAATTCATGACCATTTCGTGTGAAAATCGCACAAATTTCGCCTCAAATTTACATTAAATTTTTGTGTCTGAAATATTTGCAAAAATTTTTATGCTTTTTTTCATGCAAATTTTGATGCTATATTCATATCAACTTGACACCATTTTTTTCATGTTAAGGTTTGTTTATGTTTCATGTTATTTTATTTATTATAAGATTGTTGTCACTTAATTTCTACATAAAATTAAAAAATCGATATGAACAGGGGTGCAAAAGCCGAGTTGCCGTATTTTATTAACCAAAACTTTCCTCGTCTTCATTTTAAGATTTAACATAATTGGTTATTACAGGCATTACATGTAAACTGGAGACAAAGTGAGGAAGGGTTTCAGCAGGAAAAATGCTTTATCAACAAATTTTCAAAGTTGCATACAATATGAATATGTGAATCCTCTAACAGTATTGAACCATTGTGTAAAATTTCAGATATGTACTTGATGTAGTTTTTGAGTTATGGTCCGGAAACCACTAATTCAAGGAATTTTCTAACGTTTTTCTGTCACTGTGACCTTGACCTAGAACAGATTTACCCCCAAATCAATTAGGTTCCTCCTCTTATGGTATGTAACAATATACTAAAGTTTAATTAAAATCAGTTGAGGACTTTTGAGTTATGGTCCGGAAATCACTAATTCAAGAAATTTTCTAACGTTTTTCTGTCGCTGTGACCTTGACCTTGAACGGATTTACCCCAAAATCAATAGGGTTCCTCCTCTTATGGTATGTAATAATATCCCAAAGTTGTATTTCCATCAAGTTTCCCTTCATTTCCATCAAGTTTCCCTTCATTTATAATTAAATATCTCTTTATTCTACAATTTGTTGATCAATCCATCCCATTTATTGTTGTTACTTTAGAAATATAGCAACATTGCTAGATAACAGGACATAAAAATTAATTCTGTACTGACTGGGGATTGGTAAGATTAATTTTACAACTAACCAAATCATAAAAATAAAGAAAGAATCCGACATTCATTTTTGTTGTATTATATAATATATGTGTATTTATGAATTTAACACATTCGCAAGTTTCTTCAGTATAACAATAAGACAAAAGGCAAAAACTAATACATACATCGACTCTACAAACTTTCAAAAATATTCACAATGAAGTTGTAGTAGAAATTCATATTTTGAAAATACACGTTTATATGGCTATTCAGTATTTCACACCTCTCAATATAATTATAATTGTCGCAGAATACTCCTATGTTTATTCAATTACTGTCCTCAGTACACATATTTTGTTTTGTTGTGTCCTAAGCAGTATTTATTTAAATAAAAAATACAATGCCGAGTTGAATGACACCCCATCTTTTTACGAATATTCTGCATTTCCTGTTCTACTCTCTTTTCAACAAAAGTGTCTTTAAAGCGACAAGAACCTGAATTGCATGCATGCACCAATGAAATTAATTGCAATACATTTAATGATGGAACATAAATATTCTGGTTAGTTAAAGCTATAGCTTCACACTATTCCATTGAATCTGGAATCTTCAACTTTTTCTATTCTTTGTACAACAGCCGCTTAAAACACAGTCCTTTTCCAATAAGGACTTTGTACCCAACTTTAATTATTTCAATTTATTCCTGAAATTAAAATTTTTTTTCTCCATCATTTAGAATATAAATATACTTGTACACAGTGATTCCCAAGTAGTCTCGAGTTTTACCGGATATTGTCCAGTAATCATGTTAAAAGCATTTAATTTATGCAAATTTCAAAATTATTACTGGAAAGAACAAATTTTTACTGG
This sequence comes from Limnoperna fortunei, assembly GCA_944474755.1. Classification (NCBI taxonomy): domain Eukaryota; kingdom Metazoa; phylum Mollusca; class Bivalvia; order Mytilida; family Modiolidae; genus Limnoperna; species Limnoperna fortunei. Next base: position 53,183,535 of record OX104123.1, read on the forward strand.
ACATTGCCTTCGATTGGACGGACCTTGGGAATCACTGATGTATATATATGAATCAATAAAAAGTTCAACATATCCGCGTTGCGCATGTATTTTAAATTATTCATTAGTACTTTTCATTATAGGATAATGAATTGCACGGAGTGAATATTAAATGATTACAAGTGCCGCAGAATGCATCAGACTAAATGAGTAGGCCGAACTTGTTCCACACTAAAGTTTAATCTGTATGCATTTCGACATGCCTGATAATAATAATATTATGCGATATATCAAAGTCACTTACAATGTAATAAAGATGGGAGATGATAAATATTCATTTAGCAAACTTTATTAGTCTTTTTATGACATTTAACCGTGCCTTAAATTTTTTTAATCAAATTATTTTCCTTTGTTGATCTCTGTCACATACAATATTCATTTTATAGACAGGAAATTTGTTTAGATGCCCCTCCTACACATTATCTAAATGTCCAGTAAGAGGGATTTTTCTGTATTGTGGCTGTCCAATGGGTTGCAGGTGAATTCAGCTTCTTTTCACTAAACTATTGCATGTAATACTTTTATTTAGATATATAGTAAGACTGGATTTTACGTTCCGAACCAACATAAATATATGAACATGTACGACATTGAGGGTCATTACATTTGAAAACTTGATAGCTTTTGGTCAAATTTAGCTTTTGTTTATTTGGTTTGTGTAACATGCAGAAATAACTGAGCTGTATTTGCACAAACTGGGCTTAAAACGCTATACTAGGCACTCCATGTGCAAACATCAATATTTTTTTGATCACAAACCAAACATCCGCTCAATAAATGCAACTGTTTTGAAAAAAGTAGGGAAAACTCACTGTGGGAAAACTTCTATACATTTGTAAAACAAATGCACATACATAGAATTATGACGGACGTCGATAGTGGTAAATCTATGTGTCATTATACTGTACAACAGCAAGGGGTATAATTCTACTATATTACCAATATGACGGACGTCGATAGTGATTGATTGATTAATGGTGTTTAACGCCCGAGCAGCAATATTTCAGCTATATTCAGGCGATGAACATGAAATGGATGATACAATGAACATGAAATGATGAATGAAAATGGGATGGGACACAAGGAAAAATAGGAGTAACGGATTTTTGATTGCCACTGGCAAATATGAGGATGGAAAGGGTCGGGCAATTTAGCCTCCTGTAGCGGGATCGAAATCCCTACTCATAGCGAATACTACAGAAGCGTTCTTTAACGTGCGAGGAACGTGGCATTTTTCCCAACACGGTGCACTAATATGGTTTACGATCAGGTTTTCCGTATTATGGCCTGACAACCCCAGCTTGCCAGGGGTACCCCATTCAACCACCTGGGGCACACATCCCAGTCGGTCTTTAGGCAAACCGACCTGACACGCCGGTCAGGGTACTGGGCGCTATTTAGTCGCCTTTTACGACAAGCTAGCGCGACTGCGGTCTATTCTTTTAGCCACCCGGATCCTGCACGGGGCGACGTCGATAGTGGTAAATCTATGTGTCATTATACTGTACAACAGCAAGAGGTATAATTCTACTATATTACCAATAATTGAAATATTTTTCTGTTCCTAAGCACAACCCACCGTGACAACTAATTGCATGTACTTTAGCTTTTGGTACTTGTAGGCACCCTTGACAACCTGCCTAAAGAGCAAGTTTATGAGGGTACCCTGGTTAGATGAAAAAGACCATGAAATTAAGGTATTTATGAAGTAATAAAAGTTACAGAGGCATTTGTTTGCTATACCAGATTGTGTCGCACAGAAAATGTCACTAATGAACGATTTGTGGGACATAAAATAAATTTAAAATGCCTTTCATCACTATTTGCTGACATGAAGTATAAAAAGTATTTATCTGTCAGTAGGCTGCCACTTATCTATAACTTTAGAACCATAGCAGATAGAGAAAAAGTTCAGCTCATTTAGCCCTACAAAAGTTGGGTCAAAGTTGTCATATGACTCCTTTTGGAGTTATCTCTCTTGAAAGGTCGAAAATGGGGATTTTTGTCGTTTTCCCCCAATAACTTGAGAGCAATAGTAGGTGGAATAAAAACTTTCAATTGCTGAAAAGTTCAACTCATTTAGCTCTACAAAAGTCTCTATTGGGCTGAAATTGTCCGGGGACTCCCGTGTAGTAATTATGTCTCTTGAAAGGTCAAAAATGGTGATTTTCGGTCTATAATTTGGGAACCTTAGTAGATGGAAAACCTGAGGCTCTTAAGAGCCTGTATCGCTTACCTGATTTTAAAGGCATTTCCCTGATGTTAAACGAAGTCCTGTAATTTTCAATAATCTTTAAAGAGGACCATCCAAACAATATTGCTAGAAAGTTTTGTTTCCATCTGTTAACCGGTTTTATAGAGAAGAATTTTTTTAAATTTGCCCATAGAGTCCTATATTAAACGAAGTAATCTATGTAATGCTGTGGTGGCCATTTTGATTTTCCTATTGCCATAGAAAAGATAAACTTCAGAGTACATCCAAACAATATTGCTAGTTAGTTTTGGTTTCCTTTGGTTAACCAGTTTTAGAGAAGAAGCCTTTGAAAAATTTTTCCCATATGGTCCTATGTTAAACTAAGTCTTGCGGTGGTGGCCTTTTAATTTTCCAATTGGCATAAAAAATACAAACTTTATAAAGGACCATCTAAAATAATATTGGTAGTAAGTTTTGTTTCCATTGGTTAATCGGTTTCAGAGAAAAAACCGTTTTTAACTTTTTTCCCATACGGTCCAATGTTAAACCAAGTCTTGCGGTGGCGGACATTTTGAATTTCAGATTGGGATAAAAAACATGAACTTTAAAGAGGACTATCCAAACAGTATTGCTGGAAAGTGTTGCTTTGATTGGTTAACCGGTTTCAGAGAAGAAGCATTTTTAACTTTTTTCCCATAGGGTCCTATGTTAAACTACTTCCTGCATTGGTGGCCATTTTGAATTTCCAATTGGCATAAAAAACATAAACTTTATAAAGGACCATCCTAACAATATTGCTAGTAAGTTTTGTTTACATTGGTTAACCAGTTTCAGAGAAGACACATTTTTTTTAACTTTTCCCCATAGGGTCCGATGTTAAACTAAGTCCTGCGGTGGCGGCCATTTTCATTTTCCAATTGGCATACTATAGGATTAAACACTGGGTTTTAAGAAATTATCAATGTTTAAACTCCGGCGACTCACTCACAAACTTAATCTAGTTTGTGAGGGAGTCGCCGAAGTTTACACATTGATAATTTCTTAAAACCCAGTGTTTAATCCTTATAATTCTGTGAAATAATCGTTGTGGTTTTTAAAACAGCAAAAACAGTTACATCTAGACCTCAAAACGTACCTAGACCGGAAAACGAAGGGATATGCAAAACATAGTACCAAAGGAATCGCGGTTCTTTAGATATTGATACGAAAAAAACCAAAATGAAAAACTAAATTGTATTTATATTATATATTTATTTGAAATCTCAATCGATTTCATTGAAAATCATCGTGGCAGAGAAAAAATTGTCCCCTCTTCCTGACGATACGCTAGGAGGACGCCATCTTGTTTACCTTGGATACTGAAAGTAGTCCGCTCAGAGGAAATATCGATATATCAATTATCTGAGAAGACGCCATTTAAGTGTTTTTATCCAATCAAAGCACTTAATATAAATAAATTACAGCATGAATAGAATTATAAAAACATAAACTTTATAAAGGACCATCCAAACAATATTGGTAGTAAGTTTTGATTTGATTGGTTAACCGGTTTCAGAGAAGAAGCCCTTTTAAACTTTTTTCCCATAGGGTCCAATGTTAAACTAAGTCATGTGTTGGCGGCCATTTTGAATTTCCAATTGTCATAAAAAACACAATGTTTTTAGAGGACCATCCACACAATATTGCTAGTAAGTTTTTGTTTCCATTGGTTAACCGGTTTCGGAGAAGAAGCCTTTTAATCTTTTTCCCATAGGGTACAATGTTAAACTAAGTCCTGTGTTGGCGGCCATTTTAAATTTTCAATTGTCATAAAAAACACAAACTTTATTAGATGACCATCCAAACAATATTGCTAGTAAGTTTTTGTTTCCATTGGTTAACCAGTTTCAGAGAAGAAGCCTTTTTAAACTTTTTCACATGGGGTCCTATGTAAACTAAGTCCTGCTCTGGCGGCCATTTTGAATTTCCAGTTGGCATAGAAAACATAAACTTTATAAAGGACCATCTAAACAATATTGCTAGTAAGTTTTGTTTTGATTGGTTAACCGGTTTCAGAGAAGAAGCCATTTTTAACTTTCTTACCATAGGGTCATATGTTAAACTAAGTCCTGCGGTGGCGGCCATTTTAATTTTCAAATTGGCATAAAAAAACATAAACTTTATAAAGGACCATCCAAACAATATTGGTAGTAAGTTTTGATTTGATTGGTTAACCGGTTTCAGAGAAGAAGCCCTTTTTTCCCATAGGGTCCAATGTTAAACTAAGTCATGTGTTGGCGGCCATTTTGAATTTACAATTGTCATAAAAAACACAAATTTATAGAGGACCATACAAACAATATTGCTAGTAAGTTTTTGTTTCCATTGGTTAACCGGTTTCAGAGAAGAAGCCTTTTAAAACTTTTTTCCATAGGGTCCTATGTTAAACTAAGTCCTGCGGTGGCGGCCATTTTGAATTTCCAGTTGGCATAGAAAACATAAACTTTATAAAGGACCATCCAAACAATATTGCTAGTAAGTTTTGTTTTGATTGGTTAACTGGTTTCAGAGAAGAAGCCATTTTTTACTTTTTTCCCATAGGGTCCTATGTTAAACTAAGTCCTGCGGTGGCGGCCATATTGGTTTTCCAATCCAAATAAAAAACACAAACTTTGTAAAGGTCCATCCAATGAACATTATGGCCAAGTTTGGTTTCTACTGGCCAAGTGGTTTCAGAGAAGAAGATTAAAATGTAAAAAGGTTACAGACGCCGACGACGACGGACGCAATGTGATAACAATAGCTGACATGACCCTTTGGTTCATGTGAGCTAACATAACCTTCTTTTAGTGAAATGTTCATATTGTTGAGTTTTACAATAGTCTCCATTGGAGAATAAGAATATTTTTATATCTGTAAATTTATGCCAGTTATGAAATTTTTTAGGCTAAAACAGTACGATTTTTAAGAGATGCATCTTACCAAATGTTTTAAAATAGCGATTTTTTTTACCTTTGAGGCCCATTACTTGAGAATAATAGTACATAAAGAAAAAAAGGTTTTAAATTGTCATATGACTTCCTGTAGCAGCTTTTGCTCCTGAAATGACAAGTTCCAGGTGAGCGAAACAGGCCCCGTGGGGCCTCTTCTTGTTTCTTTAGATCAAAACTATGTTTCAGCATAAAATAAATTGAGAAGTCAACCTAATGTATATTTTAAAAATTTAACTCCAGTAATTCTTCATGGTATCTTTTTGTTGATCACTGATGGGACCTATATAAGACTTAATACTTAATAGATTTATATTAATATAGTAATAAAAATGTTATTTTTTTATCTGTAAATTTATGCATGTTATTTTGTAGGCTAAAACAGAAAGATTTTTAAGAGATGCAGCGTACCCAGCTGATGAAAACAATGTTTTAAAATGCTTCAGCTATGCCCTCCACCTGTACACCAACTGGAGAAATCAGATTCGCCAGAAGGTAAAGATAAGTTTAGAACATTTTGATACCCTTAAAAACCATTCAGTTCCCGACCCCTAAACTTTCAATCCTCATGATAAGGCTAATTGAATTATACCGGCAAGTGAAAAAAAGAAGGCAAGGAAAACCAGAAAACTGTTACATGCGTATAAAATATTCCCATCAATATTGGCAAACGTTTGGAAAGAAAACCTGGAAAAATTTTTTAAATATAAATTTCGTAATCTAAGGGCCATTATTTCGTCAAAAATGATCCGATGAGTCATCAGGGTTCACTTACATACCAAACATCAGCTCAGAACCTGCAAGCGTTTAGAAAAAAATTCCAGAAAACGTGTGTGACGGACGGAGTGCAAATCTATAGTCCCTTTCGGCGAAGCTGGTAGGGGACTAATTATGTACTTAGAGCACCTTATTTATTAGTTATATAATATGTACCCAAACCTTATTAAGCCAATATTATAAAAAATAACTTTTTTTCAGCTTTTTAATCCAGACAAATGCACTGCCAAGATGACAGTCAGCGTCCTGCAGGACTATTTTTTTAATCCAGACAAATGTACTGCCAAGATGACAGTCAGTGTCCTGCAGGACTATCTTTTCAGTAGCTTCAAGCGTACTGGCCTGAGAGATGATGTCCTGCAGGACAACAGAAATTTCACAGTTGCATTGGTAATTATATATAATTTAATTTTAGATGTAAAAAGCTTTGTGATTGGCTCAAACCTATTGATCTAGGAGCCCATGGACCAAATTTTGTCATGTATCTGTGACCTCATCATCTGTTTTTACAAATGTCTCACTAAATTTAGATACAAATATTAAATTATAAGTAATTAATGACTGTCATGTTTTTTTTCGATCTATGCGAAATAACATGAATGTAATACTAAATCTTACCAGTTTAAGCAAAAAATCGCCAGACTTAGGTCAAGACTAGTTTTTGTTTCGCCTGCGGTGAAGTCGCTGGAGGCGAGACACATATATGGGAATCCGCCGGCGGCGGCAGCGTCATCACTTAAAGTTTTTGGATTAGGGCAGTTCCTCTGTAACCATGCATTTTGGAAAGTACATTTTTCTATTAATTTAGGCGAAATCCAATGCCGAGAGTGAACGTTATACGAGTACAATCTGCAAAGCGATCACTGCTGCAAATGTTGAAAAAAACTAGGAACAATCGATCAACTTACGGCAATGTAAATTTTTGTCTTGTGCAAAATCAAACAGAAGTCCACGGGGACTTTCCATACAAATGTATCGATGGACCATAAATGAATAAATGTGTCTGAAGGTAGTCTTTGTTAACGTAAGACGAACAATGACCTTTGCAAACACTTCGTTGCATTTAGATTAAATTTAAATTATTTATTGGTAAAATAATCCTTACCGTATTTGATCTTATAAACGCCCCAAGGCAACATTGAAATTTTATGCACATATGTTTACACTTTTCACTCTACTACGAATTATATTTGGTTAATTTTATTTACAGACGGTTCCAGTATAACTGGTAATTGTTTAGTGACCAGGATAGCTACAATAATGTAGCTCCTTTTTTTTTTGATGGACGGAGCTACAAAGAGGTCCCATTACTCGTAATGGAGCAGCCCGGGAGTGATTCACACCCGGGGGTTTTATGCATATTATAAGCAATTACACTGTTTCCCTGGTTTGCTACATACTTTTTTTATGTATTTGCAGTTTTACTGATATTTCCACATTACCGTATTCGTTAGTTTTATCACTTTATTCGTAATCATGGCATTGTTTGACAAAATATGAATTCCGGAAGTGCATAATTTCGATAATATCAGAATCGATTTGGTAAAAAATATAATTCCGGATGATTTCAGCTGTATTCATTTGCATTATGATTATGTCCCCTTATTACAAATTTTACCGATACGATTCCGAAATTCTACACTCCACAATTTTAATTATTTTAATTATGTCAACAATGCCACGATTACGAAAAATTGGTAAAATTATTTAATTAGACATTGTAGACAGATGAACGGCGGAGGAAAGAAAACATATTTATTTAATAAAGACAAAGGTTAAATAGCGGGAAATATGTGTAAATCCCAAAAGTGTTTTTGCTCCATTACGAGTAATGGGACCTCTTTGTAGCTCCGTCCATCAAAAAAAAAAAAAAAAAAAAAAAACAAAAAAGGAGCTACATTATTGTAGCTATGACCAGGACTGTTATAGTCGGACCCTGATGACTCTTCATCTTTATCGGAGACCAGACCTTCACTCTCGCTTATTTCATATGTGATTACTGTCGTAGTGTTGATATTTTTGAGCATTTATTCTCCTATGTCGACATTAGAATGATCATAACCTTCAAATGTATCCTCTTTAGCCGATGTCTGTTGAAAGAATTCCTCGTTACCATCAAGAGCATTATTTATTTCCCAGGTTGACAACTACCTTCTTTTTATTTCTGTGGGTTTTTCTGTGGCTGAAAACGTTAATGTTATTAACAGCAAAATTTAACAAAAATATTTTGATATTATTCAAACGTACGCGTTTATATGCATTAGTAATGTTAAGTCCACGGCTATTACTTCTGAGTACTTCATGTACTTACCTAATGTAAACTATATTATTGTCAAGGGCACTAGGTAGTCTCCATATCTTCCAAGCATATTCTGTATTTGGTCAAAAACTACCTCTGTAATTACTATTGCTTTGGAAACAGTAATGGACTTAAGAAACTATACGAGCCCGACACAAAGTCACGTGCACCAAATGCAATACCATCATTCCTTTAGTGGTTACTATTGGTACTTTTTGCAGTCCAATAAAAATGGTCACAATATATAAAAATGGAGTTATAAAAGTGTCTCCCAGCCACTTTACATGTTGACTGCATATTTTTAAAGCAGACACATCGGGTTTACAATAAACACGCAGAATGCTGTGAAGCAAACCTTGTTTTACAAATTAGTAATGGTCAGCTCCGGTACCACGATACAAGTTTTCCTCAGTCCCTGGGGATGCCATACTTTGATGAAAGGCATAATGTAATCTATAAATGATACGTGCTCATTAACATAGTCATCAATGCTGCTGTCATCTACTGTAATTCAAGAGATACTGACGCATTCTTGCAATACAGTAATGGTTTATCCAAAAATATTTTAATAAACTGATCAATTGATTGATTGATTATTTGTTGTTTAACGTCCAGCAAGCAATATTTCAGCTATATTCAGGACGTGAAAATTATAATTTTTAAGTTGTTAGTATTTTAAATTAGTAGTACGTCATGCCTCCCTTTTATACTAAAACTTGATCTCATACAATAATATGAGAATATAAATACAGATAAAAACGGTAGTTAAAACAATAAAAAGTATTAATCTTCACAATTAATAGTGAAATTAAATTTTGTTAAATAAATTTATTTCTTTCAAGAACTTTAAAATTGTGTCGCCTGCGACAGTTTTAAATAAATTAAAAAACGTATCTACAGAATAGAAACGTTCCCGAATGTGGGCCACGTCCACACAGTCCATCAAGACATGCTTGATGGTGTATGGACTGTTGCATGGCACACATTCGGGTCGTGGCTCATTATTTAAAATATAACTATGTGTCGTCCTGGTATGACCAAGACGACACCGTGTTAAAACAACTTGGTCTCTGCGACCTCTAAAACTTTTAAAATTACTTGTGTGCAGTAGTGGCTGGATCTCATGAAGTTTATTATGAACTTGGAGATCCAAACCACTCTGCCACAAACTAGAAATATATTTAAAAATTATTGGTTTAAAATCAGTAAAAGGAATATCACAGTTTATAATATTATTCTTAAGGGCATTCTTTGCCTCCTGATCCACGACTGTGTTCCCTAGGATTCCAACGTGACTTGGGATCCAGAAAAACACAACCTCTTTTCCCACAGCTATTAGAGATTTGTAAACTTCAATTATTTTTAAAATATAATGGTTTTTAATTTTGAAATTTTGAATAGCAAGTAGACAAGACAGGGAGTCTGAGCAGATAATAAATTTGCACTCGTCTGACGAAGCAACTATTTTCATGGCAAGAAGAATAGCTTGCGCCTCAGCAGTAAATACGGATGAGGCAGACGGGAGACGACGAGTCTCAACACGCTCTCCGAAGACAGCGGCCGAGGCAACTTTATCGTTATCTTTTGACCCGTCTGTATAAATAGTACTGTAGTCAGGGTAACATGATTTAATTTCTGCAAAATGTTGTTGTATTATTAACGGGTTTGTTTCTGACTTTTTATGTTTTTGTAAATCAAAAATAAATACCGGTTTGGGGTTTAGCCAAGGGGGATTTCGTGGAATCCCGATTGCAGCAATTTCATCTAAATTTATACATGAATTTTCTAAATGAGAATTAATTCGAATGCCAAAAGGTTGAATTTTGTTTGGATGGTGTTCGAAAATGTTTTGATAAAGAGGTTTGAAAACACAGTCGTGGGCGGGGTTGTTAGGATATGCTTTTAATTTGGTTGCATATTGCAAAGCGAGCTTTATTCTTCTTTGATACAAAGAAGGCTCGTTTGCTTCTACAAACAAACTTTCAACAGGCGTGGTTCTGAAAGCTCCAAGGCATAGTCGCAATCCTTGATGGTGTATAGTATCAAGGATTTTGACATACGACTTGCGAGCAGAACCATAGATAAAACAACCATAATCCAATTTAGATCGAACCAGCGATCTATATAGATTAAGTAAAACATCGCATTCAGCACCCCAGTCGGTGCTGGCAACGACTTTTAAAATATCTAATGCCTTTAGGCATTTATTTTTTAACATTTTGATATGGGGTAGAAAGGTTAGCCTTGAATCAAATATCAGACCAAGAAAAGTAGTTTCTTTTACAATTTTGATGGGATTATTATACAATTTTAATTCGGGATCAGGATGCATCTTTCGTTTATTACAAAAATGCATCCCAACTGTTTTTCCAGTGGAGAATTTAAAACCATTCTCCATCGCCCATTTCTCTATTCTATTTAAACATAACTGCAGTTGGCGTTCAATATTATTCATGTTTTTTCCTCGATAACAAATTAAAAAATCGTCAACATAAAGAGAACCATCAATATTATCTTTCAAGACTTAAAGTAACAGAAAGGATGCTACCTTGAGGAACACCCATTTCTTGTTCAAAAGGGTCAGATAGAGTTGAATTCACACGAACTTTAAATTCTCTATCAGACAAAAAATTTGAAATGAAGGTAGGAAGTCTACCTTTCAACCCCATATCAAAAAGATCTTTTAAAATGCCATATTTCCATGTTGTGTCGTAAGCTTTTTCTAGATCGAAAATTTGGCAAATGCGTTTCTTATGTATGTTTCGAAACGCACCAGATGATCTAGGGTACTTCGCCCTTGTCGAAATCCACATTGGATATTGGACAGAAGGTTGTTTGATTCTAAAAACCAGACAAGGCGATCATTGATCATCCTTTCCATGGTTTTACAAAGACAGCTTTCTATAGGCCGATAATTGGACGCTTCCGAGTGATCTTTTCCTGGTTTTGGAATAGGCACAACAGTGGCCATTTTCCAAATAGATGGTAAGTCACCCGTTTCCCAAATGTTGTTAAGAAGATTAAGAAGATATTGGAGAGAAGATTGTGGCAGATGTTTGAGAAGTTGATAATGGATGTCATCTGGACCACATGCTGTATCGTGAGATTTGTTCAAAGAATTGTGTAGCTCTTCCAAAGAAAAAGGTTTATTATAATCTTCTAAATTTTTTGACAGGAAATTAAGTTTTGATTTTTCTTTTTGAATTTTGATCCGCTGAAAATTGGGATGATAATTTTCAGCAGAGGAGTGTGTTGCAAATGTTTCGGCCAATTTATTTGATATGTCTGACTCTGATGTTAACAAGTCTTATCCATCCTTTAAATGATGGACATTGGCTTTACTGTTTTTACCTTTAATTTTACGAATCATGTTCCAAATTTTATTCATAGGGGTATGGTTATTTAATTTAGAAACAAAGTTACGCCAAGAGGTGCGTCGTCTTTGTTTCGTTACCCTGCGAGCTTTCGCTCGAAAAATTCGGAAATGGTTAAGATTATTTTGAGTTGGGTGTTTATTAAAGCGTCGTTCGGCCTTTTTCAGGTCTTTAAAAGCGTCCTCACAGCTGTCATCGAACCATGGTTTACTAGGATGTTTTGGATTTGTCGAGGTCTTAGGAATTGTTTCATCAGCAATTGAAATAAGTGTTTCATTGAATTTTAAAATTGGATCAGAAATGGTTTCAAAAGTATCCGAGTTGAGTCGTTCTATACAGAGTTGTTCAAATAGAGGCCAATTGGCCTTGCCAAATTTATACCGAGCGACTCGTTCTGTGTTTGAAGAGTGCAAAGATTCCAAGAGAATGGGAAAGTGATCACTGCCACAGAGATCGTCATGGACTTTCCATGAGAAATCGGGCAACAGAGAAGGATCTGCTATTGTAAGATCAATAGCCGAATATGATCCATTCCCAGGATGTACAATTCCATTGTATTATTGTACCCATTATGGTCTGCGAATAGGGGAATAGTTAACAGCTTTTTTGGGGCTATTCCGCCGGTTTCTGCTGGGGGATCTACTTTTAGATCCAGTATCTGGGGGTAGTGTATCCATGGGATCGCCCCAGATAGTAGTGTCTAGATGATCTAGACTTCCAAACCTGTTGTGGACCTTAATGGGATCCCGCAGCAGTTTTGGAGTACGATCTCCTTTTTGATTTGAGTTAGAAGAATTTAAATTGGAGTTTGTATTTTTTGAATTTTTTTTTGGGCTTCTTGAAGAATTGGTTGAGGATTGAGAGGGTGCTGAAGACGAAGCTGTTTGAGAGGGTGCTGAAGACGTAGCAGTTTGAGAAGATGAAGATTTTCGTGAAGATTGAATGATTTTGTCTGTTGTTTTGATAGGTAATTTCGAAGGTTCCTGTTTATCAATGGGCCAGGTGATGATGGTCTGCGTTTCAACTGAAGTGAGAACGCGTTTGGCAACACTGGCATATGACGTTGATGCAAGAGACGAGGGATTATTCGCTGTATTATACAGACGACGAGCCTCAGGGTAAGAGATGTTTTTTTCAGTTTTTATTTTTTGAATTTCTTTTTCCTTTTTAAAATGCTGACAGTCCTTAGATGAGGACATGTGGGCTTCACCACAATTAGCACACTTTGGAGTTTTAGTGCAGGTGAAGCCCTCATGTCCTTCTTCTGCACACTTAAAGCAAACCAGGTGACCTCTGCACTGTCCCTTTCCGTGGCCGAACTTTTGACACTTAAAGCAGCGCACAGGGTTAGAGATGTATGACTTTAGCTTTGTAGAGACCAATCGTGATGGATTAAGGGACAGTGGGTGTGTTGAAATTCAACAGAAAGGTGTTCAGTTTTACCTGAACACCCTGTCTGTTAGCAATAAATCTTTTTACTTTTGTAACACCCTGAGGCTCTAGTTCTGAACAGATTTCGTCGTCTGACAATTCCGAGAGGTCTTCGCCTCAGTAACGAATAATCCCTCGACTTGAGTTTAACGTTCTGTGGGGTGAGCTAGTTATATCTAAATCTACAATTTTGGAAAGTTTCATTAAATTGAGCGATTGTTGTTTTCTACTGCATTCTATTAGCAGGGAACCGGACTTAATTTTTGTGACGTTTTTAACGTCTCCTGCACAAGCCTTGATAGATTTTTCAATGATAAATGGAGATACTTTTGCCAAAGGTTTAGTTGCGTCTTTACTAGATAATACAATAAATTTAGGCCAACTTTCGTCAACAACCAAATCTTCAAGAGGAAAATCATTTTTTCTTTTTTTTGGACCTTTTTGTGTTAAAGGGGGTGTTTCGGAAGCCATGATAAGAAAATTACGGTTCACCACCCTTGTCACCCACCCGCCACGGAGTGCCAACATGGGCGATGCCTAGAGTCTGCGGATCTCCAGCAGAAAGCATCAGGTGTTCCAAGGGTGTATACTCAAACAGACGAATTTCTCAATGAACGCATGCCTCGTGCCCGGTGTTACCTGGCGATACAACCGTTCGAAACTCTGTCTACTTGATTGACCCATGAGCCACCGCCTTCTTAACAGCCTGTTACTGAACAACTTTCTTAGTAAGATACACAAGATAAAATCAAGTGACAAGAAGAATGACGACAAGCTTGTTAAGGGCTCGGCATGACCAGCCGATTGACCGAACCGGGTCCATCCGGCCTCCCGTCTAGTTGAAGTTAGGGCCAAAGTGGTGTATTGAAAATCGAAACCCGCTGACCCGCACTAATGGATGCAGCAGTGAGTGATCTCTCAACCACCAGGATCCCTTCCTCCACCATCACGGGTTGCAACACACGGCAAACATGTCGCCTCTATAAAGCTGGGGAAGCTTTGCCCTTCAGCCACCGCCTTCTTTGTGAATCCTTAAAGGAAGCTGTCTATCAACTGGTTAATACATTTCATGGAATAGTTTGAAAAGAAATAAATGTTATAGAAAAGCTAAAATGAGAAGGATTCACAAAGGGCAAGACGTGACATGCCGATTCATCGAAGTCAGGGCTAACTCGATTTCCCGTCTAGAAAAAGTAAGGGTTCAGTAGGTTATCGGGACCGTTTACCCGGCCTACTGAAATCCCGTCCTGTAATCGACACGGGGCGCAACACACGGCAAGTGTTGCCTCTGTTAGCAGACTCAGGAAGCCGTGGGCCTATTCTCCTGTGCCCCGGGTCCCACACGGGGAATAAACTGAGCAATGTAATGTACTTAAGTTCAGACTTAATTCCAGTTGGTAACTGAGTGAATAGTCAGTGAATACTACTAGTTGGGTATTTTGAACAAAATCATATTTTTCTTTTTTCAACAGTTAATATTTTCAGCAAATACACGCAAGTCATTGTTATAATATTACAATTAAAAGGGCTCCTTCTCTGAAAAATACGAATAGCATATTGATTCGATTCATAAATTGTATGAGGGTATATACACATAAAAAATAACGTGATTAAAATCATAAAATATGAAATAACAGCATAGTTACGATATAAGATTCTATTTTATTATTCAAATTTATTTCTTTTAAGAACTGTAGAATTTTATCGCCAGCGACAGTTGTAAACAAATTAAAGTAAGAATCTACAGTATAAAAACGTTCCGGAATGTAGGCCACGTCAACACAGTCCATAAAGACATGCTTTATTGTATCCGGACTGTCGCATGGCACACACTCTGGTCATGGTTCACCATTTAAAATATAATTGTGTGTCGTCCTGGTATGACCAAGACGACACACAATTAAAACTACTTGGTCTCTACGATCTCCATATGATTTAAAATTATTTGCATGCAGAAGTGGTTGGATCTCATGAAGTTTATTATGGACTTCTAGATCCCAGCCACTCTGCCACGTATTAAAAATATAGTTTAAAATAAAGGATTTAAAATCAGTAAAAGGTATTTTACAATTAATATCATTATTTAAGGCATTCTTAGCTTCTCTGTCGACGACTTTGTTTCCATGGATTCTAACATGACTTGGAATCCAGAAGAATACAACCTCTTTACCTAAAGTTGTCAGCGATTTATAAATTTGAATTATTTTTAAAATAAATGGATTTTTAATTTTCGAATTTTCAATTGCCTGAAGACATGACAAAGAATCGGAGCAGAAAATAAATTTACTCTCATCTGACGAAGCAATAATTTTTAGTGCAAGAAGGATACCTTGCGCTTCTGCACTTTATACAGAAGAAACGGAAGGAAGACGGCGAGTTTCAACACGCTCTCTAAAGACAGCGGCCTATGCAACCTTATCGCTGTCCTTCGATCCATCTGTATAAATTGCAGAATGGTCAGAATATTGAGGTTTTATTTCTGCAGTGTTGTTGAATAATTAAAGGGTTTGTGTCAGACTTTTTATGATTTCTAAGATCAAAAATAAATACCGGTTTTGGATTTAACTATGGTGGGTTATGTGGAATTTCAATAGCAGCAATTTCATCTAAATTTATACCAGAGTTGTTCAAATGAGGTTTTACTCTGATACCAAAAGGTTGAATTTTATTTGGATGTTTTTCAAAAGTATTTTCGTAAAGAGTCGTGGGCCGGGTTGCCAGGAAACGCCTTCAATTTGGTTGCATATTGCAAAGCGAGTTTAATTCTTCTTTGATACAAAGATTAATTGATTGATTGATGCTTAACGTCCAGCAAGCAATATTTCAGCTATATTCAGGACGTGAGCAATTTAATAAATTGATTACGTTCAAAAATTAGGAACAACCCTGTTGAAATATAGTAAAACTGTAATCTCACACAATAGTATAAGGATATATACAAATAAAAAACGTGCTTAAAATTATACAATATGAAACACCAGCATAGTAATGGTATTAGATTATATTTAATTATACAAATTAATATCCTTTAAGAACTGTAGAATTTTGTCACCAGCGACGGTTTGTGAGGAATTTCAGTTGGGGCAATTTTATCTATACAGATACCAGAATTTTCCAAATGAGATTCAATTCTTAGGCCAAAAGGTTTAGTTTTGTTTGGATGATTATCAAAAATGTGTTTATAAAACCGTTTGAAAACACAGTCATGAGCAGGATTGGTAGGATAAGCCTTAAGTTTTGATACAAAGAAGGCTCGTTTGCTTCTACATACAAACTATTTACAGGTGTGGTTCCAAAAGCTCCAAGACATAGTCGCAATCCCTAATGGTGTATAGTATCAAGGATTTTGACATATGACTTGCGAGGAGAACCATAAATAAAGCAACCGTAATCTAATTTCGATCGAACCAGTGATCTGTAAAGATTCAGTAAAACATCGCACTCGGCACCCCAGTCGGTGCTGGATACGACTTTTAAAATATCTTTTGATATGGGGTAGAAAGGTTAGCCTTGAATCAAATATGAGACCAAGAAAAGTAGTTTCTTTTACAATTTTGATAGGTTGTAATTCGGGGTCAGGATGCATCTTTCGTTTATTACAAAAATGCATCCCAACGGTTTTTGCAGTGGAGAATTTAAAACCATTCTCCATTGCCCATTTCTCTTATCTATTTAAACATAACTGCAGTTGACGTTCAATATTATTCATGTGTTTTCCTCGGTAACATATGAGAAGTCGTCAACATATAGAGAACCATCCATGTTATCTTTTAAAACTTGAGCAAGGCTATTAATTTTGATACTAAATAAAGTGACAGAAAGGATGCTTCCCTGTGGAGCACCCATTTCCTGTTCAAAAAGGTCAGATAAAGTGGAATTTACCCTAACTTTAAATTCTCTGTCAGATAAAAAGTTTGAAATAAAGGTAGGAAGTCTACCTTTCAACCCCATATCAAAGAGATCTTTTAAAATACCATATTTCCATGTTGTGTCATATGCTTTCTCTAAATCGAAAAAGATAGACACAACATGTTCATTTTTGGCAAAGGCGTTTCGAAACGTACAAGATGATCTAGGGTACTTCGCCCTTGTCTAAATCCACATTGGATATTTGATTGATTGATTGATTAATGGTGTTTAACGCCCGAGCAGCAATATTTCAGCTATATTCAGGCGATGAACATGAAATGGATGATAAAATGAACATGAAATGATGATGAATGAAAATGGGATGGGACACAAGGAAAAATAGGGGTAACGGATTTTAGATTGCCACTGGCAAATGGGAGGATGGATAGGGTCGGGCAATTTAGCCTCCTGTAGCGGGATCGAAATCCCTACTCATAGCGAATACTACAGCAGCGTTCTTTAACGTGCGAGGAACGTGGCATTTTCCCAACACGGTGCACTAATATGGTTTGCGGTCAGGTTTTCCGTATTATGGCCTGACAACCCCAGCTTGCCAGGGGTACCCCATTCAACCACCTGGGGCACACATCCCAGTCGGTCTTTAGGCAAACCGACCTGACACGCCGGTCAGGGTACTGGGCGCTATTTAGTCGCCTTTTACGACAAGCTAGCGCGACTGCGGTCTATTCTTTTAGCCACCCGGATCCCGCACGGGGAAATGTATCCAATATTGGATATTTGAGATTAGGTTGTTAGATTCTAAGAACCAGACAAGGCGATCATTGGTCATCCTTTCCATGGTTTTACAAAGACAGCTTGTGAGGGCTATAGGCCGATAGTTGGACGCTTCCTGGCTTTGGAATAGGCACAACAGTGGCCATTTTCCATATAGATGGTAAGTCACCCGTTTCCCAAATGTTGTTGAGAAGATTCAGAAGGCACTGGAGAGAAGATTGTGGCAGATGTTTGAGATGTTGATAATGGATGTCATCTGGACCACATGCTGTGTCGTGAGATTTGTTCAAAGAAGTTTTTAGCTCTTCCAAAGTAAAATGTGTATTGTAATGTTCCAGATTTTTTGACTGGAAATTAAGTTTTGATTTTTCTTTTTGAGTTTTGATACGCTGAAAATCGGGATGATAATTTCCAGCGGACGAGTGTTTTGCAAATGTTTCGGCCAATTTGTTAGATATATCTGACTCTGATATTATTTGCTTTACAGTTTTTACCTTTAATTTTACGAATCATGTTCCAAATTTTATTCATAGGGATATGGTTATTTAGTTTTAGTCTTTGTTTCGTTACCCCGTGAGCTTCCCTCGAAAAATTCGGAAATGGTTAAGATTATTTTGAGTTGGGTGTTTATTAAAGCGTCGTTCGGCCTTTTTCCGGTCTTTAATAGCGTCCTCATAGCTGTCATCGAACCATGGTTTACTAGGATGTTTTGGATTTGTCGAATTCTCAGGAATTGTTTCATCAGCAATTGAAATAAGTGTTTCGTTGAATTTTAAATTTAGATCAGGAACAGCTTCAAAAACGTCAGAGTTAAGTCGCGCTATACAGAGTTGTTCAAATAGAGGCCAATTGATTCGTTCTGTGTTTGAAGAGTGTAAAGATTCGAAGATAATGGGAAAGTGATCACTGCCACAGAGATCGTCATGGACTTTCCATGAAAAATCGGGCAACAGAGAAGGATCTGTTATTGTAAGATCAATAGCCGAATATGAACCATTCCCAGGATGTAAATATGTATTGGTTCCATCATTAAAAATACACATATCCTCCAGATTCATTAAGCCTTCTATAATTTTACTTTTAGTAAATAGTAGTGTCTAGTTGATCTAGACTACCAAACCTGTTGTTGACCTTAATGGGATCCCGCAGCAGTGAAATGCCGAAAGTGAAATAATTACAATTGATGAAGGGCATTTATCATCCGAACCGTCTACGTCGGATAAACTTCAAATTTCAACAGGTGATAGACCTGTCAAGAAAGTGAAAACGGGTGAACATGAATATAACAGTAAAATCCAAAATTAGTAAACAACCACTCAGATCTTTTCAGGATAGTTGGTTTGAATGAATAAAAGGTAACAAAATTAAAATATTTCACTTTCATTTCAGGATAGTTGTTAGCATTACAAGTATATACAGAAAACACAAAAAATTCAAATGGTTATCTCAAACTTATAACATTTTCCTTTTGGCTACCAAAATTTTGACTTGGCTAGTAAATTTTTGAGGTTGGTTTGTTTGTTTGTTTGAATGGTGTTTTAACGCCACTTTCAGCAATTTTTCAGCTATTTCAATGCGTCCAGTTTTTATTGGGGGAGGAAGCCGGAGTACCCGGAGAGAACCCCCGACCTGCGGTAGGAAAACTGGCAATCCTTGTCAATTAAGATTGGAGTCGAGTACACTCTGCCTGCAGTGATTGATTGATTGATTAATGGTGTTTAACGCCCGAGCAGCAATATTTCAGCTATATTCAGGCGATGAACATGAAATGGATGATAAAATGAACATGAAATGATGATGAATGAAAATGGGATGGGACACAAGGAAAATCGAACCCGCAATCTCAGTGTTGACAGACCACGTGATCAATAGTAGACGAAATACCTTGACCACTGGGCCACCGAGGCCCCTTTTGAGGTTGGTAGCCAGAAGGCTACCTGATATTGAAAGGTACTTTGAGGGCTGTATCAATTTATTGCAGCCTCAGGCAGAAAGTAGAGATGAAGATAGAGCACTAGGGTTTCTAAAGCAGTATATTA
Source organism: Limnoperna fortunei (assembly GCA_944474755.1). Taxonomy (NCBI): domain Eukaryota; kingdom Metazoa; phylum Mollusca; class Bivalvia; order Mytilida; family Modiolidae; genus Limnoperna; species Limnoperna fortunei. The sequence goes on from OX104123.1 coordinate 53,203,301, forward strand.
AAGGTTTGGATGTAAATACCCTCAAAAGGTTTTTACGTCATGTGACAGGGTCAGAAGTAATATGCTTTGATAAGATAGAAGTGCATTAGGTCGATTTTTTGAAAATGGTGTCATAGAATGTTTAAGTCGGGTGTTCTTTTCACAACACAGCGTAAAATACCTTGTTATATATTGCAGTTTTATTCTGCTTGTTTTTAATAATACATTGTTTGTAATGATTTGTTTTAACTTGCATACATTTATATTATGTTTTTGTTGACTTTTTTCATTTGTTTCATGATTTTGTGAAAAAACAATTGGATTCTCTTCAAGAACAAACATTTTTACCAGGCTTTAACCTCTACACTCTTCTATTACTATTTCCTTGCACGATTGTTTGGAGAAATGGATATGTTAATACATGTAGCAGCTCTAAAATTATATCATTGTTGTCTCGCCTGCGAAGCGAAAGTAACAATCTTGGTTAAGGTTTTATGAGGAACTTCCTATCTCAAGAATTGCAAGTCCTAGGTGGATGAAACTTGGTATGCATTTGCCGCCATCTTTTGACCTTGACCTTCATTTTTCGGTTGAGTGACTATGAAAATTTCAATACATTATAATAGGCAGGGTGAGGGTTTATCAGCAACTCCATATCTATAGAACTTAAAGTCCTAGGTGGATGAAACTTGGTATAAATGTGCCCCAGTAGTAGCTTAGTAGATCTCCATCCCCATCTTTTGACCTTAAAATTGATTTTTCAGTTGACTATCTTTGTCTATTTTCAATACATTAATTACAATGCAATTTTAGTGAGATATTTTTCCATGAGATTTATAAATGCATGAATTTATAGGAAAGTTATTGCAAACCAATGATACTGATAATGCTGGCAGGCAAGACATACGTTAGTGTCCACTCTTGTCCTTCAAAATTTCCTGCTTTCTCCAATACCAAGCAATTGGTTTATATTTGAAATCTTGTTTTTTTAAATTTCACTCAGAAAATTATTTTAAAGATGTTTACTACAATGAAATGTTGATTTGCTTTAACAAGTAAATTATATGAAATAGACATATTTCTTTTAGAAGTCTTCATTGAAGAATTAAAAGAGGCAGGGATTCTTGAGAAATAGTCAGAGTATATGTTAAAAAAAAACAAAGACTTGCGCTATGAGGTGTGTGGTGAAATGCTGGATGGTAGTGATATGCAAACCATGGAAAGACCAAACTGGCTTTGTGATAAGGTATGAATAAAATATTTATTAGATATAAGTGCAAATAAGGTCATGAAAAATTATTCATTAGATTCTTTTTTTTTCCAAAAAATGATTTCAGCAGGATCTGAGCTTTTATATTTCTACAATATTCAGCCTCTTTAAAAAAAAGTAAAAAGTTGCTTAGATTATAAAAGCATCAGTTTGATGAAACACACCAACTTTGCCAAAATACCTATTAATATAGTTCATCTATGTTAAATGATTTTAAGCATTGTTTACAAATTGCATTCAAGTTCAAAAACTACATAGGTTCTATTATCTTCTGGTGACAACAGGCATGTTTTTCCAAAGGATTAGAGCTAATTAACATCTTCACCTGCAGGTAATTACATAACTGTCACCTGATGATTAGTGTGGGTCTAATTACGACTAATTACCCGCGATCACCTGTCTTATGACAAGTGATTTACCAGCTTATCAGTGGACAAAGGCATATGAATTAGATAAATTGTAATATAAAGGCAATACACAGTTGGGCGTTGCTCAGATGTCAAAGAGGGCAATCGGGCGGGGCAGAAAAGGGCACAGGCGGAACGCCCGACGGAAACATTCTAGCTAGAACACTGTATGAAATATTTGTTAGAAATGTATTTAAAGAATTATTGTGATACATACTGCATTTAATGTCTATGTATTTACATTCACTTGAATATTCTTACAGGTCATGAATGCATGCATGGGAATTCTAAAGGAGGGCCAAAATATGCAGCAAGACAGTCAAATATTTGTAATCCAGTCATATATGGCTGTTTTATGGGAAACCAGGAACTATACTACATGGTTCTTCAAGAAAGTAGGTATAGTACATGTAAATACCCACAGAATATGTTAAAATGATCTTATTCATCAGTAAAATAGACAATCCCATTTGGTGCACATACATTCAATTAAAGGCAGCATGTCAAGTTGTAATGAGAGAGGTCAATGAGTTTTAAACACATGCAATATGAAAAGGGGTTAGTATTTGTTTAATATGAAATAGTTTGTTTTAATGCAATTTATAAACAATTGGAACTTTCCTTATATTTAGGTTCAGATGTCTAAATATACCTGGATATTTATGCCAATTTGTAAAAATGGAAACCACTGGTTTCTGTTAGCTGCCAATGTGCCACAGATGACAGTATCCATCATCGACTCTATGGGTGGCTCAAATGACAGATACATCAACTATTGGAGGTAAAAAAAATTAAACAAAAATTATAGTATTCTCACAGTAACCCAATCTTAAAAACATTTTTTATTTATTTCACTCTTGATAAGAATACTAGTACTTGTTAATATCTTTTGAAATGATAATTATTACAATCATTCCTTCTTTTAAAGGACATATATGCAAAAAAGAAGTGAGGTTGTGCAGGAACTAGCTGGAGACTGGACTGTGGGGCATATTACATCTGGAAGACAAAAAGAAAAAGATGTGTTCCTTTTGTTTTGATGGTAATATTTAAAAAAAACCATTTAATTGATAGAACCCTTTACAATTGCAACTTTAAGATACATGTAATATTGAGTATTTTGTCAGTGGGTCCATATACATGTATGTATTAGTTTATGGAGACTATTCCATAATGGATATTAGCTTGTGCAACATGATGTAAGGGCTCCTAGTGTTCAGTGTGCCTATATATTACATACGGGATGTTAATTCTCAATTTTGATTGGTTAATTTAGTCAACGTTCCTCAAGTATATTTGAGGCTTTTTTCTATTTATAAAGTATATATAAGGCTTAAATAGATACGAATATACTCTCCCGACTCCGATCGAGCAGATTGTAGTAGACACTAAATATTATATAGTTATTGAACATTTTATTGTGAATTAAGAAAATAAATTCCTTTTCGTTGTTTACATTCTTTTTTCAGTCAGGTCAATATTTCATTATTCTAATTAAGTGTTACATAATCAGAATTCTATAAAATATATCAACACTTTTCATATGTGATATAACAATTACAGACTTTTGACTATGTTGACTGCTAAACTACTCAAACAAGGGTTTGTTGCACCTAGGTTGATGTTATCTCTCCAGAAGTTCTATGGTCGTCACCATGACTTAATTGATCGTTATGGGAAATCAGTGTCTCAAATACGATCTGACATGTTTGCTGAGTCATAGGTAGTGATTCCTATTCCTGGATTTGACTTTTCCCTAGACATGACAATGAGTAACTCGACGGGTGTCTAATTAGAGGCAGGCACTGCTTACTCGTCCGGAGCACCTGAGTGCACCCATGGTTTTTATTGGGTTCGGGTTACTCTCTTTCTGTTTTTTGTGTTTTTGGTTTTTGTGTTGCGTTTTGTCTATATCCCGATTTGTAACTGTCCCTTGACTTTTCGCTCTTGTTGTTCCGTCGGTTTTCTTTGCTATTTTTCATATGGACCTCTAGAAAAATATTGCATTGTGACTTTGTCCTCAGTCAATATTTTTCTACACGGTCCATTTAATTACGTATTAACCTGGTAAAAAGTCAATAATTGATAAATAATAGATAACTTATAAATATGAACAAGTGCAATAATCATAATATCAATTACAATTTTTCAGAATGCTCTGGCTTTATGTAAAGGACTATAACCATGCCTGTTGTCACAGAAATGTGCAACTGTCATGAGACATATGTTTCGAATCAAATTGTAACACATGCCAAGAAGCCCAAGGCACAGAGGACCAAATGTGATGCCCTCAACTGTAAAAGGCAACTATCAACATGGATCCAGTGTGGAGTTTGTGGACGGTGGCTTCATTTTAAATGTATCAACATTACCGAAGCACCAGAAAGTGATTATGTATGTGTGGTGTGTACTGCACAGTATGATTGAGATATCTTTGTACCTATACCTCAAAGAACAGGGGTATACTTGTTTTTATTTACCCACCAACTTTATTGCTGGGTATAAAGTATTTTGGTCATTTACTTCTTTGTCCATCTGTTTGCCCATCTATTACACTTTGTTTTTCTTTAATTTCTCTGGAACTACAAGTGATATCTTCGTGAAATTGTGTACACTAGTTAAATATAATAAAGACTACTTGTATGTAAGAATGTGCTCTTTCTTCAAGATATCTATGTATGAGAATTATGTATTTAATCATTTTGTAACATTTTCCTAGGAAAGATGCATAACATCTTGATATTCTCCCAAGTAAATTTTTTTTCTTTCAAATTATCAACAAATTATACGTTTGTAATTTGCTTCAATAATTGATGCAACAAATTAATAACAAATTATTTTCGTCGAATTGAAGTTTTAATTTGTAAAAAATTTGTTTTAAGTTTAATTTTTAAGTATTAATTTGCTTGTAATTTGTTAAACTTTGATTTCAGAAAAATTAATGTAATTTGTTTTTAATTTGTTAAACTTGTGTGCATCATATGAATAATTTGTAATTAATTTGTTAAACTTGTATGCATCATATGAATAATTTGTTATTAATTTGTTAAACTTGTATGCATCATAGAAATAATTTGATATTAATTTGTTTTACTGAGAGGGAATTTTTAATCTGGCCAATCACAAAGTAGGTTTCATTTGGATTGCCAAGTTCATTCATTTGAATTTTGTGTTTGTAATATGAAAGGTTTAATTTTCCTTTGAAAAGGATATTAGACTTCTTGGATGCAGATTTTATAATGTTATGTGAATACATGTACTTGTAAATTATCTGTCATTTACCATCATGACCATGTTTACACAAATAAATTTTAAAACTGAATCTTAATTTAACAGGAAAAACCTGTAAACTTTCAGATATGAATCATGTTTATTAATACATCATTTGTCAATTCATTTTGGTGTCTAACCAATGTATGTTATATGATCATGAGACTGTGAGTCAACTTTACTTAAAGTTTTAATGTAGCATGTGTGTTTTGGACAATTATATCATTAACAAACACGTACATGTACGAACTAATATGCAAACCTAAGGCTGAAAAAGAATTTAATTTGCTTAAAAATTTGTTTGTAATTTGCTTTTAATTTGGTTGTAATTTGTTAGATATATATAGGATCTTACATTGGTACGAGTGGATTATCGGATTTCTCCAATCGAGATAGTTAAATTATGGAATTTTAAGTCCGAGCCTTGGCGAGGACTTAAATTTCCATAATTTAACTATCGAGATTGGAGAATCCGATAATCTAAGAGTGCTAATGTAAGATTCTGTTTCTCTAATTTTTTAAAAGTAGTAAATTTGCGAAACGAAGTACAAATTCTCCCAACCCCAATTTTACGTTCATGACTTGAATACGCGGTAAATGGAAGGTGTTTTGTTTATGACGTCATGAGTTCTTATTGTGACGTTATTATTTTTAACTGCTGAGAACAACAAATTCACTAGTGACGAGAAATATAGGATCTAACACCGGTGGGAGGGCAAGACGGAAAAATCTCAGACACCCAAGTGAATAGATTTCTGGTCTCCAACGAGGCTCTGCCGATTTGGAGACCAAAAGAAATCTTTCATGCGGGTGTCTGAGATTTTCCCGTCTTGCCCAACCATCGGTGTTTGATTCTATTTCTCACTAATTCTTTAAAAAAAAATCCGGTTCTGTTCTATTGAAAGATGGCAACAAATAGAGTTATCTACCCTGAACGTAATCTCCAGTGTACACATGTTGCGTCACCGTGTTTGTTTTGATGTTTACCGCTATCATATTGTGGCATAAATTGGGTCATGGAAGCTCAGATATGTTCTTTTCATGTTAATATTTTAACAGGCATAGTTAACCAACATGACTAAAGCAAATATTAGATAATTTTTATTGCTGAACCGACAGTTTACGTCACAATACATTTTTACGGGAAAAGGAGCGTGAAATTCTTATCTCACCCACGGGTTGAGATAAGGATATCTCAACCGGCTAAAAACAGGTACCACGCGGTCTCATTAGTGAGAAATATAGGATCTTACATTGGTACGAGTGGATTATCGGATTTCTCCAATCGAGATAGTTAAATTATGGAATTTTAAGTCCGAGCCTTGGCGAGGACTTAAATTTCCATAATTTAACTATCGAGATTGGAGAATCCGATAATCTAAGAGTACTAATGTAAGATTCTGTTTCTCTAATTTTTTAAAAGTTGGAAATTTGAGAAACGAAATACAAATTCTCCCAACCCCAATTTTACGTTCATGACTTAAATACGCGGTAAATGGAAGGTGTTTTGTTTATGACGTCATGAGTTCTTATTGTGACGTTATTATTTTTAACCAATCAACTGCTGAGAACAACAAATTCACTAGTGACGAGAAATATTTTTTCCACACCGGTCAAGCGGTTGAAATATTACGTCAAAATTAGAGAAAATTTGTTAGCTCATTTGAACGGCAATTAGAACTATATTAATTTGTTTATAATTTGTTTAAGTTTTTTTCACTTGAGTTATATGGATTTCCATTTGAAGTTTTTCAAACCCTAGTTCCTGCTAACCGACTTAAATTTAAAGGAATGTTTCAAGTTAGTGGGAATATACAAAAATAACTTGCATGTATCCTTATTCTGTGGTTACAAGTAAACTTCATTCATTAATTTACCTTTATTAGATATGTTTATTTACCACAAAATTCATTCATTTTGCAATTGTTATATATTTACAATAATACATGAAAATGCAGCCCCTATAGTATTAACCTTCAGTCTGTCCATGAATTGGTCTACCTGCATTTTTGTGAACACTAAGAAGCCAGTCAGTGTTTACATTTGAACCATGTTACAGAGGTTAGTCCCCAATGAACACTGATCTCCAAAACCTTGTTGGTCTGCAAAGGTCCAGATGTCAACCAGTAGGGTCTATTATAGAACCAGGTTACAGAGGTTAGTCGCCAATGAATACTAACTTCCACAACCTGATTGGACTATAGAGGTCCATAAGGCCTAGATATCAACCAGCAGGGATGCCAGTCAGTGTCTACGATAGAACCAGGTTACAGAGGTTAGTCCATGGTGAGTACTAACTTCCACAACCTGATTGGACTATATAGGTCCATAAGGCCTAAAATTCAAACAGCAGGGATGTCAGTCAGTGTCTACTATTGAACCAGGTTACAGAGGTTAGTCCATGGTGATTATTAACTTCCACAACCTGATTGAACTAAGGAGATCCATACTGGTCCATAAGGTCCAGATATCAACCAGCAGGGGTGTCAATCAGTGTCTACTATAGAACCAGGTTACAGAGGTTAGTCCATGGTGAGAACTAACTTCCACAACCTGATTGGTCTATATAGGTCCATAAGGCCTAAATATCTAACAGCAGGGATGTCAGTCAGTGTCTACTATAGAACCAGGTTACAGAGGTTAGTCCATGGTGAATACTAACTTCCACAACCTGATTGGACTAGAGAGGTCCATAAGGTCCAGATATCAACCAGCAGGGATGTCAGTTAGTGTCTACTATAGAACCAGGTTACAGAGGTTAGTCCATGGTGACTACTAACTTCCACAACCTGATTGGTCTATAGAGGTCCATAAGGCTTAGATATAACCGACAGGGATGCCAGTCAGTGTCTACTATAGAACTAGGTTACAGAGGTTAGTGCATGGTGAATACTAACTTCCACAACCTGAATGGCCTATAGAGGTCCATAAGGTCCAGATATCAACTAGCAGGGATGTTAGTCAATGTCTACTATAGAACCAGGTTACAGAGGTTAGTCCATGATGAATATTAACTTCCACAACCTGAATTTAGTTCCAAATATAGTACAAACATGAAGCACAATAAAAATCAATCGACAAAGGTTCAATTCATTTAGGGGGAAACTAAGATATAAGGCCAACAAGTAAGAACAAGGTGTAGAAGAATTCTTTAGAGAACACTCGTTACCTGAGATAACCAAACAGTTGTCATTTTCTCAGTCGTTACTGACAACTGGCTAATAAGCAAGTGCCGACTGATGCAATAAAAAAACTCAATGATGCATCCGTTCTAAATCCGACACAACACATCAAACATAGAATGGTTTAATGTTGTAGCATCACACAGAACCAATACATCTGATCGCCGTGATGCTTTTAAGTAACATGAGGATTTAATCAAAGCTGTTAAATTATCAATATTTTTGTCAAAAAAGACCAATTGCATACTAGTTATATATGATTATGTGCATTTTCATTGAATATTGATTTTTAATTTCAAATTCTCATTTAAGAGAGACCACAAAAAAAGTGCACTGCTAAAAATAAAGGGTGCCGTGGTTAATATTTACGAAGACAATATAAAAGGGACTATTTATGTTGAATCATTAAGACCAGAATATTAGGTAATCTGTATATTATATTTAATGTTATAAACAAAGAGAACCAAACACTGGCACAGTCATCAAAATAAATAAATGTGTGTTAGAAACAAAAACAATAAATAAGTCGTATTAGAAAACTTTATTTTATTTACATTTTACTTTCACTGGAATCAATACGATGATTCCCTTTCTATTTTTACTTTCGGATGCGCGCGCTGAAACCTGTATACCGAGGTTGTTCTTTAGCATCCTTCGTTGGTATCAGGATTAGTTATTTATTTATTTATTTTATTTATTTATTGCTCGAAATCAATTACATTAATTGGTTTAGGCTCATACACAATGGATAATAAAATATAGTAAAGCATAATAGACACAATAGTGAAATTTAACATTTTACAGTGTAAATATTGATATTATATCAATTTGTGTTTTCTAATTTCTAAACAGTTTGCTATGAAATTGGAAGACATCTTCAGTACAAATGAAGACTTGTTATTGAATATTAGTTTTACTTTTTCACTGTTAACCATAAATTTGTATTTTTTGAATATAGAAATTATTTTATTGCTGAAATCATCTCTCTGCTTTTTATAAGAATTGCAATCAAAAAGAAAATGGAATTCATCTTCAACAGAGATGTTACACAATGGGCATATTCTTTGTTCTATAGGAATTTGAAGATGTCTCCCTTTTTCAATCCTTAACTGATGAGAGCTTGTCCTTAGTCTGCAAATCATGGCCCTATCCATTAAATTGGTCAGTTTATCAACATATGCTGGTCTCTTCCCACATTCGTAGACTCCCATAAAAAATTTTGATTTGGCATTATTCTTTATATTTGAGTTTTGTGTTTGTTGACATGTATCTTTAATTCTTTGTTTGACTTGGTTTAGATTTGCTTTGAGCATATAAGTTTTATTGACCAAATAACTAAAGCCCAGCGAGTTTAAAATATTGTGGACTTTTTTAATCCATGGGTTTGTATTTTTTGTGAGGTTATCTATTTCGTATGCTAGACTGTTTATATTATTAATTAAATGATTATAAAATTCTAATATTGCAGAACTTATTTTACTTGTGATTGGTAATCTAGCTAATTCTGCTTGACACGTATCGTTAGAAGTTTTACAATGAACTCCAAGAATTTCTTTCATGAATTTGGCATGAAACTTTTCTATTAAATTTGATGTATCATTTTTTAGAGAAAAATCTATGCCCCAAATTTCACAACAATAAAGTAAAATAGGAGAAACAAGAGAGTCAAATAGTTTTTCTAGGAGTCTACAGGGATTATTGAGACCAACACATTATTTATCTTAAAGTATGCTTTTCTGGCTTTGTCTATTAAAATATCGATTGCAGCGTTAAAATTACCATTACATTTCATAGATATTCCCAAATAAATATATTCAGTTACGGTCTCAATCAGAGAGTTATTGAAATGGAAAACGTTTTTGAATGTTTTACCATTTGAATTAAATACTACTACTTTTGATTTCTCTGTATTTACTTCCAGTTTCCATGATTCGCAGACCTAACTCCCTTTCTGACAATAAAACAATGTCATCAGTATATAGGAGTATATTGAAAGAGGAATTACCAATGACCACTGGATCTGTATTGGGATGATTTAAATGATTCACCAAGTCATTTATAAAGAAATTGAGCAAAATGGGGCTCAGCACATCTCCTTGCTTAACCCCACGTTCAGATAGACAACTTTCCGTTTTCAAATTTTATTCGATATGACGTATCAGTATACATTGAAATAAGAATCCTAGAAATTTGAGGAGGAAATTTATTCTGAAGAATTTTGTAAAAAAAGACCTGTCCTCCAAACAGTGTCAAATGCTTTCCGTAAATCAATGAAAGCTGTAAAAACTTTTATGTGTTGAAGTTTTTTTGTATCGATAATTGATTTTAATGTAAATATATGATCAGATGTTCGGTGTTTCTCTTTAAACCCAATTTGATGGTTGCTAATAAGCTGATTATCATTGATAAATTTTAAAACCCTGCCTAATATTATTTTGTTAAACAGTTTGCCTAAATTTGAAGTAATGGAAATACCTCTATAGTTTTCGGGGTCAAACTTGTCCCCATTTTTATGAATAAGTACTAAGTGGCTTTCATTCCATATTTTTGGAAATGTGCCACTTCTTAAGACAATATTAAAAAATTTGTGAAGTGGTTTTAAAAGGACCGGAACCCCATTCTTTAGCATTTCATTTGAAATCTTATCAGCTGAAGGAGACTTCCCATTGCGAAGAGAGGTAATAGACTCCTTTATCTCATCCAGTGATATTTCTTCTTCATATTTTGTTGTACATGTTTCAGACTTCAAGTTGTGAAATAAACTTTTGAAATTATTAATAATTTTATTTTGAAATTGGTTATTGTTATCATCCTTTTTATTGAGTCTTTTATAGAAATTAACAAAAGACTCACAGGGAAGCTTTATATTTTCTGAATTGGATTTTTGTTCAGTTTATTTAAGAGATTCCAAAAAGATTTTGGGTTCTTATCATCTGTGTCTGACAACTTTTTTTTTGATAGTTTTTAACTGAATTATATAGATCTTTACAGTTTTCAGATGTACAGGATTTGGCCTTACATTTTCTATTTTTAATACCTATTTATTTGGTTATTAATTTAGCGGACTGTTTTGCACATTCTAATATAATAGAACTCAAGTTATTAACAGCAGTGTCAGTGTCAATAAAAGATGCACATAGGAAATCTTGCATCTGTTTACAATTTTTTTCACTATTAATGTGTTGTTTATATTTATCAATAGCATCTGGGGTCCACAAAAATTTAGCTGGGAGGGGATCCAGTGGACATTGATATTCCTTACTTCTAGTACCAAAAGAAGCAAATAATGTACAACTTATAGCACAATGGTTTGAAAGAGCTGTAAAATCATGTACCTCAAAGTAACCAATACTATTAAACAAATCTTGTGAAACTAAAATATAATCTACTACACTACACCCATTGTATGTAATACAAGTGAAATTACCTAGACAGTCACCTATTTTACGACCATTTAAAATCCGTTGACTTGACTCTATACATAAATTTAGTAAGAGTTTTCCACTATTATTTAAAGATTTAGAGTCTTTATTATTTCTTGGCATGAAATGATCTTCAAAATAATGATCATCTTCAATAATCTTGTAATTGGAGTTATCATTTACTATAAAATCTGGTTTTGTCTCTGTATATGCATTAAAATCTCCTTGTAGCATAACATGGCCAAATTTACTATAGTGAGAGATATCTTTTGAGAGTTTATCATAAATGAATTCAATGCCATGTTCATAGAAATTAGAATTTTCTGGAGAAATATAAGCCGTTGCTAAGTAGATATCTTTAGACAGCTTAAAGAAAGATTTATCGAGTTTGATCCAAAGGATGTCAGGGTGACTGTTAGGTAATTTAGTTAAACCTCTAGTAATGTCATGTTTAACAAATATACTTATACCACCAGAATTTCTCCTAGCATTTTTATGTTTTTTACTAGAAAATATGTGAAAATTATGAATAGATATATCGTTGTTTAAGTTATAAGACCATGTTTCAAAAATGCAAACTATATTGAATTTTGAAATACTTTTAAGAAAAAATGGATCTGATAATTTATCAGGACTCAAGCCTTCAATATTCAAAACTGCAGATTTCAAAGAATTTTTTGCCATGATGACTAAATAGAAAATCCGATTACTAATGGTGAATAAAATTTGGAAGTAAATATTATACATGTTATAATAATGTTGATATGCTATATACAATGTTAAATGTAATATGCATGGGATAATGAAATTCAGTATATTATATTTTGCAATATAATTGTTCCTACAATGCAGTATACAATACAATTTTGTATACTAAAAAAAAAAATTCTAATCAAAAATTTGAAGACAACATTATACATGTTATAATGATGGTGATATTCTATATACAATGTTAAATTTAATATGCATGAGATAATAAAATTTCAGTATATATGATTATATTTTGCAATATAATTGATCCTACAATGCAGTATACAATAAATTTTGTATACTAAAAAAATAAAATTCTAATAAAAAATGTAATTTAAAGACAACAAAACAAGAGCAATATATGCGAGTATGGTTTTCCAATATGAATGATTCTACAGTGCAGTATAAGTACATTTTGTAGATTTACAGTTCTAAACAAATGTTTGAAGAAAGAAAAAAAAATGCTATATAATACATGTACATTATCAAACTGTTATTACGGCATGATTGGATTGGGTGGTGTTACCGAAAATTGCCATGGATTCATCGGAGGGCGACTAATGTTCCCCATAGGTTGATGATGGACTGGTGGACCCAAGTTTTCCATCCTTGGGATTGGTTGATATGGAAAAGGAGGGAGTTGTGCAAAATTCAGCTGCTGATGCATAAACGGAGGTGGTCGGAAGTCCATAGGCATCATGTGTGGATTATGGTGATGCGGAGTTACCTGCGGTGCAGTACTCCATGAACGATTATGAAGTGGTGGTTGTCCATTCTTGAATGGTCGATTGGAATTAATACCTTGAGATGAACATATTTTAAGTTCGGTTTTCAGGTGGCGTACCACAGCTGGCATTCCAATCTTATTGTTCAAGTGAACTTGGTCAAAGAACATAGTATCAGTTGGTATAAACGGTTTTAAAACCACTACATTGTCAAATTTCTCGCATTCCTTGCTAATGATGATGTTAGCCGAATCCACTATGTTTGGCGGTACATCTTTCCTGTATATTATGGGTAGAATATGTACTTTTGCATTTGGCCATGTTTGGGCCATAACCACTAACATTTGGTTGATTTCTGCGTCAACTACATTGTTTGTGTTCTGGAGATCGCGTGTTCCAATATTAATAACATTTTTAGGATTATATGATTTTCCATTTTTTTCAATGAATGTCACACAAGTTTTGGCACCTCCTCTGACGAAATGTTTGAGGGTTTTGCCTCGAGGTGTGAATTTGTTCGGGATGATTCTGCGGATAACGGAATCACTGAGTAGCAGAAAATCACATTCCCTTACTTTTCTTTGGGGGTTGACGGTGTTTGAATTAAAACCTGTAGCACTATAATCATGATGCTGAGTAACATGACTTTCAATAACATCTAATCTTTCTTGTAACTTTTTTATAGATACTTGCATTTGTTCAAACATCACATTGTTTACCTGTTGGATATCTCCAATGAGTCTTGTACATGAATCTATACTTTGTTTGATGTTTCCCATGTCTGTTGATAATTGTTTATTTTGTGTATCTAGAACGTTGAACTTTGTGTGCAGTGAGTCAATTGTCCCATTTGAATGAATGATTTTTGATTCTATACCTTTTAGTTGCTCCTTAACTTGAACCAATATTTTGTTTTATGACTGTATCTCAGATTTTGTTAGTGTAGGTATTTTTTCAACTGTTAGTTTCACATCGTTGACTAAATCACTGAAAGTTTTCATTGACGAATCTAGAAGACAGGGTTGTATTAACCGATCCTAATTTTGTGTTAATTGACAGACTATGTTCCCTAATTCGAAGTTTAGGTAATGGTTGGACTATGGGAGTTGATGTATTTTTATTGCCAATTATTCCTTTTGGAAATGTAGCAGAGTCATCATTTGAAGTGGAAATGTTGGTTTGGTGGGGGTTGATGGAGATTCATTCTCAATTAAAGTTTTTTCTGTGTGAACAGATGTAGATTGATCTGGTTGGTTGATATTGTCAAAAATCACATTTGCTCTGGTTTGTAATTCATCAAAGTATGTGTTTCGGAATTCTACACACTTTGGGCCTTGAATGACCACGGATCCTGTACGATAGAAATTTACTTTAATGGAGCAGTTTTTGTACTTATCAAGATCAAATATGACTTTTATAACCGAGTTATCTTTAAGGAACGTGGTTTTATCTTCACCAAAACATTGTACTATGGCATTTTTCCAGGATTCGATTCTGTCAGGCATTGTAGAAAAAGTTACATTATTAGTTTTTCCATTAATCTGTGGACGGATTTTCAAGATTGTTTTTGTTGTTGTTGTCACTTTCATTGAGCATATCGTCAATTTCTCCGCCCAACAGGCAATCGTCATATTTTGGTGGGAGTTTTAATCTATTTACTCTCGTAGCTGCCATTTTTGTATCACAATTAGAGTAGTTACAGATACTTTGCCGTTCAGTCTATATAAGTATCAAATTTGTGAGCTTTTTTTATAATATTCACCAGTTAAAAATGGGTTTTCTCGTCAATTTCAATACGGAGAAAAAATCACGGCAGCCATTACACAGTGGCGCCACCACTTACAGCAATCTCTTTAATGTTAGTTTCATCACCTTCCTCAGAAATATCGCCTGAATATAGCTGAAATATTGCTGCTCGGGCGTTAAACACCATTAATCAATCAATCAATCCTCAGAAATATCAGTGAATGAACCAGCAATGTGTACAACTATGTTTCTACGAATAGAAAAATCTGTGATCGTGAATTTTCCAAGGGATTCCCTTGAACCTGAATAAAACCTGTTTTAATGAAGAAAGTGATTTGGTATATCAGTGGATTTGGTTGTTTTTTTGTTATTGACACTTCACTAGTTATAGTCTTGATATGATTGGTTGGTGAGATTACCTCAGGTGAATCTTTCCACTGAATGCTAAATTTTTGCCCAGAAATTCATAATAATAAACACCCAATGTTTTCAACCAAGGAATAATCCTTTCTCTGGTAGTGCGAAATGCAACCATTTTAGTTTGTCATACAAATTTAGGTCAAGTTCTTCATATTTTTAATGCTATTGTTCATAAATGCTATTTATTAGAACGAGAATATGTCAACAATAAATATTGACAAATCTGAAAGTAAACAAAAGAACACAAATGCACTATTGACAGAATAAACTTTCTAGTAAAAAATGGTTGTAAGAAAAAAATACACGCCGTAATAAATGTACGCATACGTACAGACACTAACTAATGTTTTAAATACAACTACATAAATTATTTTTATCGTTCGATGTGT
Source organism: Limnoperna fortunei (assembly GCA_944474755.1). Lineage (NCBI taxonomy): Eukaryota > Metazoa > Mollusca > Bivalvia > Mytilida > Modiolidae > Limnoperna > Limnoperna fortunei. The sequence goes on from OX104123.1 coordinate 53,218,861, forward strand.
TGAAATTGCTTATAAATTATTTTTTTTAAATTATACCAATATATTTTTTATACCCCCGCTCGACAGAGTCGGGGGTATATAGTGGTCCTCATGTCCGTCCGTCCTTCCGTCCGTCCACATTTGGTTTCCGGATGATAATTCAAAAAGTTGCGATCAATTCAAGACTATATTAAAATTCCCAATTACATGTAAACTCAAGACTTACCAAAAGTCTATATGTAACTATAGTACTGTTGCGATGTGTTTTGTAACGCAACATAGTAATCGGGGCTAAGGCCTAAGAATTAACTATATTTCACAACTACATCTTTATTCTTCAAATACTAAAACATGACTGACTACATTCTAAAAGAGCATGCACATTTTACAAGAATTACAACCACTTGTTCGTGGGAAAATGTCAGTAAGAGAAACATATTAGAATCTAACTATGCGGGAGAGGTCCGCTATGTAAACATTAAGTGCTTATCCATCGTCAAATATAAAGTTTCCACTACTTTATTCAAAATAATTCTTTAAGATAAAAATTCGAAACAAGACTTACAAATATAAAATAGATACAGAGTAAAAAAACTAATAATAATAAAGAAATAAAAATAATAATAATTGACTGCTCGTGCACTCACAATAGTTTAACAGCAAAAATTTGTTTAACAGTGGAAAAAAATTAATCTTTAACTAAAACAATCAAATAGTACACGCGTGTCATACTACAGATTCATTAAATTACCAGTTGATGAGTGATCAGGTCATCAAAATAATAATTCTTTCTAGCTAAAAAGAAAATTTTTAACCACTAATTAACTTCAACGTATTCATTCTATGGGCGGAGTATATACTTTTACATCAATGATTGACAATATGACGCGTAACAGAACATGCACATAATTAATTAATCCACGACTAATCTCATTAACTCTAATGAACTGTACATTCTCGAGAACCTTTCAGCACACAATAAATCAAAAATGTATAATAAATGAAAACAAGATAAAATAATATAGTACAGACATGATACTAGACACATAATAATGAATCAAAGTGTTTTATCAACAATATGAAACATAAATGTCTGTGGTATTCTAAATGTACTTGTAAAAATCAAAAAGAAACATATAAAAAAAAGTAATGTACAACAAAGAACCAAAAAGGTTGACAAAACAGTACGCAACGGATGATAACGGACCAAATAGGAAAAACCAATTGTTATACAACACAAAATGTGATTTCCCTTGTCCTATCAATGCTATTGTGTACTTTTACAAAAACAATATTAAAATGAAAAAAAAAATACATATACACAATATGTGAAAATATAACACATAAAAATACTAGCTCTTCTTTTTACTTCTTTTATCTGTAGGAATTTTGTTGTGAGTTTGTTTAACTAATGCTTTACATTCAGTTGATAACCCATGAGTTGAATTTGTTGTCAAATGTTAGCCATTTTACTCTGTACTGCCAATTCCATTAGGTAACGAACCCTTGATAAACGCTACAAAAATAGCTTCTGACTTTGTAGGTATATTTACATCTTCAGAACAAAAAACATTTCTTTTGGGGTCAATAGATAACATACCTTTCCCGAAATCTACTTTAATTCGGTTTGTTCTCAAAAAATCTAAACCAATTATAAAATCTGTCAAAAGGTTTTTAACAAGGTAAAATTTGATAATAACATTATGATCAGCTAAATTAGCTGGAACATTTATTACACCTTCAATATTTACCCTTTTGCCACCTGCTGTGGTTATAAACTCTTTATCAGACGCAATAATTGAAAGCTTATCAAACTGTTGGTATTTGGTGAAAATATGGTAATTTGCTACACATATATCAGAACCACTATCAAGTAAAGCATACACTTTAGTGTCAAAAATTGTAATAGGAATATAATTACTTAAAAAATTTATAGCCTTACCGTTCTCTTCGGTATTAAATTTCCCATTTACATTGGAACATTTTGGATTATCGCTTATAATATTGTCACATTTATCAAGGATTTTGTCCTTCTGATCAGGCGACTTGACATTACCTTGACCAATGCCAAGTCGTACTATTTTAGTTCTTCTTTAATTTCTGCCCTTAACTTGCGGCAGTCTCTGATTCTTTAAACCACAAAAATCACATTTAATGTGAGTGTCATTTTGCCTTGCTGTGGGTTTCTTCTTTAATGTCCAACAGTTTTTAGCTGTGTGATTCGGCTTATCACACAATTAGCACACTAAACGGGTTGATGACGCTCCCGCGGCACAAAGTTCCTCCTTATTAGTTCTGGTTTTCGACATTGAACTTACAATATGTGTGAAGGTGTCTATCGATTGTTGTTGGCGCTCAACAATTAACTTTAAATCCGTTGGTGCGTCCGATGAAAAATGTTTGTTACCCGAAAACTTATGGCTTCCTGGCACACACGGGCACATTGCGCAGCTTCAAGGAAGGTTTTGGGATCCCTCTGGACGACTGTCATTCTGATGTATGGGGGTAGACCTCTCACAAAAGCTGATAATGTTTCCTTGTCGCTTTTGTTAAGTCTTGACGTGAGCGACTGGATATCAGAAATGTAATTCTCCAACGTCTCTGAACGTAACATAGTTCTGTTCCATAATGTTTGTTCTAGTAGCCACGTAGGCTGTTTAGATGAAAAATATTCCTCAAAAGAATTATATATATCGTCCACTGTCTTTATGTTGAGACTGTCAAACCATCTTAACTCAGTATCTGGGAGTAATAACCGAAATGTATGTTTGATCGTGTCTAGATCGTCCTGGCGATTAATTGTAGTCCAACTTTTAAATTTTGAGAGCCATGTAGACGGCGATTCGGTTAAACTGGGTGTAAATTTATCTGGCCTAAATGTTTGGTTTGTAACTCTGGTTATATTCACTTGACGTTTCGGTTCTTCCTTTAAATTAGTAATTAAATCCTTCAGAATAGTTGTTAATTCCGTCATATTTTCGATAGGAATCGGAGCTGTAGCTTGTATATCGATGACTTGGGGGACGTCTTCGGCTTCAGAGTGTTCAGATTCTTGCTCAATGTCCGACATAGTTAGTTTGGCTTTAGAACGAGTATAATACATTTACATAAATCCAGGATTTTCTCCACCAGATGTTGCGATGTGTTTTGTAACGCAACATAGTAATCGGGGCTAAGGCCCTAAGAATTAACTATATTTCACAACTACATCTTTATTCTTCAAATACTAAAACATGACTGACTACATTCTAAAAGAGCATGCACATTTTACAAGAATTACAACCACTTGTTCGTGGGAAAATTTCAGTCAGAGAAACATATTAGAATCTAACTATGCGGGAGAGGTCCGCTTTGTAAACATTAAGTGCTTATCCATCGTCAAATATATAATTGCTGACAAAGCAGGTTATAATTTTATTAATACACATTTCCGTTGTAACAGTACGTACCAGAACACTGGAAAAATACAGAAAAAACCATGGATTGATAACAATCCCTTATAAATGTTTCTAAATCGTTGGAACTACACGAGTTCCCTCGGGTAACATACATGTCGCCTTAGGCTGTGTATTAAATAAATTGACGGGCTTATATACTTAAATGTAAGTTAACCTTTGGCTTAAATGAACCGTTGTTCAATGAATATAAATTCCAAATTTACTCCTAGTTATCATTTATAAAGGGGATAAGTATAAAAAGTTCCGAATTAAAAATAAACGGAGGCCCTTATATTAACCAATGAAAACATTTCTTTATTAATCCGTAAAAAATACGCGCCAGTGCACAAGCCCTTCATGCTTAAAAACTTCGGTAAGGTTTGACGCATGTTAATGCTAAAAAAACAAAAATTCATTTTTTGTTTCTTAAGAAAATTAACACATCAAATGTGTATATATGCATTAAGAAACTAAACTATCCTATATTAATTACTATCTATTAAACTAAAATTTAACAATATGAGATTTATTGTCCAAAATTTATTCTAAGTCCGAACGATGGTAGTCCTCTTCCGCTGTATATGGCGTATATCTGGCAGAATGTTTCTGACGGATTAAAGCTACACATTTTCCTTTTAGAATTTTAATATCAATATTATCATCCCTGCACACGTGAATGTTTTCTCCGGGAATTCTTACATTTATGCCATGTTCCCGTGTATATGCTCTTCTTTTTTCACTTTCTTCCTTTTTTCTTTTCGATTTCAACAGCTGTGGCCTTTTTGGCGAAGATTATTTTACCCGGGTCCACGAATTCTCTAGTTTTCCTTAGATTTAACGCATGACGTGACATGCCGATTCATCGAAGTCAGGGCTAACTCGATTTCCCGTCTAGAAAAAGTAAGGGTTCAGTAGGTTATCGGGACCGTTTACCCGGCCTACTAAAATCCCGTCCTGTAATCGACACGGGTCGCAACACACGGCAAGTGGCCTCTGTTAGCAGACTCTTACTGCAGGCTGAGGAAGCCGTGGGCCGTTTCTCCTGTGCCCCGGGTCCCACACGGGGTTAAATATAGGATAAATTTCTCAAAAATATCATCTGTCGTCATGGAGTACCCCATTATTTACATTAAGATAGAGGTACTCGATATCTTTCAAAAATTGTAAAAAGGTATTTAAGTGTCTTGAAGTAAACAATGACACAGACGACAAGTTTTCATGTGGAATGGGCAGTCAAAAAGTTATTCTACAGACTTTGTCAAAACACATACACGGTGACAACATAACGATTGGTATAAGTATTTGCCTTTTGTTCAGTTCTTTTACAACACGACAATGTGTCTTGCAACTACTTATTATTCCCATACTTTCGAGCTCACGGACGCAATCCGACTACATCTACGGACATTAATTTGAAGCACCTGATGACTTGACCTCAGGAACAACCGAATACATAGGTCCCTTGATCGACCGTTTAACAAAAATCTTGTTTTATATCGAAAAAGTTTTCGGATATGTTGGAAAGCTGTCATGAATGGTTAGTTGATAACAAGTTATCACTACATCTGGGTAAAACAGAGTATCTTTGGTCCCAAACGAAAATTGAACAAAATCCAAAATCGGGCAAGAGGATTCAACATTTCTTGCAAAGATATAAAAATAGAATCCTAAGCAAGTGTAAAATATTTTGGTATAAAACATAATCTGGTGAATTGATTGTCACAAATATAATAAAGATCAATTAAAGATTGAAATTTTTATATAAATATAATCATTGTTTTCTTGCAATCTGGAAAAAAACAACAACATTATGTTACATCTTGATTTAATGTCGCATGACTGTGCATGTTCATGTTGGTATTAAGGTTTTACTACGAAAATGAAAAACCACCTACTATTAACTCAATGTTAGATTAATTTTAGATCTACACAATAGAAGTAGTATTGGTTACAATGAATGATTTAAATGGCTTTTTAGATGTCGCCAACAACTCGGACTCAATTATGTTTTTAACATATATAACAACAATTGTCCTGAGTATATGTATAATAATTTTGTAAAAACATCATCTTATTATTACAGTACTCGATCTCGTCCTATGAAATTTTTTGTGTACCAACTGATAAAGGTTGCGAGTCATCTTTTTACTTTAACTCTATTAAGGATTGAAATAGTTTACTTAATTCCATAAAAATCTGTAAAAACAAAAGTTAATTTAAATCAAGTTGGACAAACTTAGATCATCATCGGAAAAAAACTATCTATATTATTAGCGTACTACTTCTCTGAGATTTTTAATATTTAGTTTTTTTTCATTTTTTAATTATAAAATTTAAATTGTTTTCCGTACCATGAGCTGGAAGCCAAATTTTTGTTCAGGGACCCTACTGGAAATAAGATTTGAGGATCACCAAGATCAATAAAGAGAAGTTGGTTGCATTTTGTGAGGCCGTCGATCGTATCAACCTGCCCATAGACCCTGACATGACCGGTGAGAAGTCTGGCCCAATGGAACGTTCTCGATTTGTTTTCGGCATTGATAACCCATTAGAGCTAGAAGGATTTACATCTGATCTGTCGTGTATGCCTCAGTCTTATTGATCTTTTTAACTACCTTGTTTACCAGACAGCGAATTACGACCGTAAGAAGTTTAAAGCCTACAAGTCCTGTGAAGATTACAGAATATTCTTGGATGGATAAGTTGAAAGCCTACAAGTCCTGTGAAGATTACAGAATATACTTGGAGGGATAAGTTGAAAGCCTACAAGTCCTGTGAAGATTACAGAATTTTCTTAGATGGATAAGTTGAAAGCCTACAAGTCATGTGAAGATTACAGAATATACTTGGATGGATAAGTTGAAAGCCTACATGTCCTGTGAAGATTACAGAATATTCTTGGATGGATAAGTTGAAAGCCTACAAGTCCTGTGAAGATTACAGAATATTCTTGGATGGATAAGTTGAAAGCCTACAAGTCCTGTGAAGATTACAGAATATACTTGGATGGATAAGTTGAAAGCCTACAAGTCCTGTGAAGATTACAGAATATACTTGGATGGATAAGTTGAAAGCCTACAAGTCCTGTGAAGATTACAGACTATTCTTGGATAGATAAGTTGAAAGCCTACAAGTCCTGTGAAGATTACAGAATATTCTTGGATGGATAAGTTGAAAGCCTACAAGTCCTGTGAAGATTCTGTGAAGATTACAGACTATTCTTGGATGGATAAGTTGAAAGCCTACAAGTCCTGTGAAGATTACAGACTATTCTTGGATGGATAAGTTGAAAGCCTACAAGTCCTGTGAAGATTACAGACTATTCTTGGATGGATAAGTTGAAAGCCTACAAGTCCTTGAAGATTACAGACTATTCTTGGATGGACATGTTGAAAGCCTACAAGTCCTGTGAAGATTACAGACTATTCTTGGATGGATAAGTTGAAAGCCTACAAGTCCTGTGAAGATTACAGACTATTCTTGGATGGATATGTCGAAAGCCTACAAGTCCTGTGAAGATTACAGACTATTCTTGGATGGATATGTTGAAAGCCTACAAGTCCTGTGAAGATTACAGACTATTCTTGGATGGATAAGTTGAAAGCCTGATGTACACAGAAGTCCATGAGATGAACATTTGTGTTATGATGATGAGGATATTTGAAGTATAACATCTGATTTGAGGAAGGTAAAAAAATAAATAACTGCAATCAAAAATTAAAGATACAGAAAAACACCCCCTCTATGTCCATGATTGAATGAAGAATTTGTTAATAAAATTGCAACAAATTTTCAGACAAAAAAGGAGTATGTTCACAAACGCCTTTTAATGGCCATTTGATTGGGCTTATTTTTCATAATCCAGTAATCTAAATGAATGCTTTGGTAAATAACTCACAAAATACATATTATTAATATATACAATTGTTTTCTCGTGATAAAATTTAGCTGTTCCTTTCGAGGAAAATCTCATGTTTTGTTGATTTTTTTTACCCCTTTTGAGTTTTGTGTTCAAAATTGTGGCGCCAAAATCAAAGTGGCAGGCAGCATGCTCTGACCAACTGTAACATTTATTTTTTGGTTATTGATTTATTACTTAAAAGTGAATGTTTTAACCCCAAAATAAGTTTGGTCAGAATAATATGCGGCCAACATTATTTATGTGAGCAAGTCACTTTTGTATTTTTTTATATTATAATTTTGTTTCGAGCACGGAATAACCGTCTTTGTTTTAGTGTGTATGTAACCGGAAGAAATCCAAATAATATGTTAATTAGCTGAAAGGCAAACAAAGACAAACAAAGAAATTGTACCTAGGTCCTTTTAATCCCTTTTTACAGGTAATTGATTATTGTATTTATCGCCCGTGGTCTTCACTTGTTTTCCGATTATATTTGTAAACACCGATGGGGCATTTTAATCAATAAATACCACGATATACACTTGTAGACAACATATTTTTATCGATTTGTTGACATCGTATTTTTGTGTACATTCATATCATAGTTAAAGACAATACAACCAAACAATAACACTACACTTGTTTTATATATTTTATAGATAATTAGTCATGTAGATTGTTAGTTATTAGGTCTATATATGTAGGATGCATGTCATTGTTTATTATTGTGTTTTTATCTCTTGTTTTCATCATTTCCGAATTTGGCGAATACACATTTACAATACACACATAAATTTAGGGTATTTTTATAAACAATTCCCTCTCATTGTTGTTCACATGCAAAGGTTAATAAACATTTATTTTGTATACACAAAAGGGTGCTTTTATTCATTAGAAAATCTATGGAAAGCCGTGGTTACCAATACTAGTTATAATTATAGGCTTCCAGCACATGTTATGTGGAGTTTCACGTTTTACCTTAAATGAATGTTTTGATTAAGTAAACTTCATGTTAAGTGACAAACGATTGTTCTTGAGACAACTTTCATTAGATTTACCTTTTTTTGTACCATACTTGAATATATTAAGTTTATACAAGTTAGTTGGTAATGATATGGTATAGGACAAGCATAATAATATAATAATTATTTGCTACTGTCATTTATATTTCTGTATACATTATATATGATATTGTGTTCAACTTTAATGATACTTTGCTAATACAATTTCCTTTTGTACCTTTTTTGCAGATCGTATCTGCCACCTTCTTATATATAATAAACACATATCTCAAACATGATGTATTATTGCCTTACTTGCCCGCCTGGCTACATTTGGCGTCGTCGACAGGATACATGTTTGGAATTTTAAAGAATAGAAGGTGGTAGATGGGCTGACCACGACCAGACCCTAACTGAAGTATTGATTTCCTTGAGGTCCATCAGGATGTCTAATCCAGGACAGGAAGTTATTGCCATGAAAGCTGAGTTGGAGGAGATGAAAAAGCAGCTTGTGGCAGTCATGTCAAAGGAGCCAGTAGAGCCAAAAATAGTCTTTGCCCCGAGGGAAAGAAAAATTAATAAGTTTTCTGGTAGGAAAGGAGAAAGTCCAACCGTTGAAGAGTTCATTGAGGATGTGCACATAGCTCTAAAGAGTAGACCTACAACAGAGGATGAGAAAGTTGACTTCATAATAAGTCATCTTGAAGGACCGGCTAGGGAGGAAATCAGACTCGGAAGTCTTTCAGAGAAGAAAACAACTAAGAAAGTTTTGGATATCCTGAAAGAAATATTTGGGGATCGGGGGACCGTCTCAGAACTGTTGTCAGACTTTTACCAATGCAAACAGCAAGACCACCAAACCTTGAAAGAATTCGCACACCAGTTAATGTTTAAGATGGATAGGGTATTAAAGAAGGATTCAAAGGCCATAGTAGACCGAGACCTTGTACTCCGTAATCAGTATGCAGAGAATGTCAGGATGACATGGCTCAAAAGAGAACTTAAGAGGAGGATCCGTAGTCACCCAGACATCTCCTTTTATGATATAAGAGAAGAGGCAACTCTATTGATGGAAGACGAGGATTACAAAGTTGATGACTCTGTGAGGGAACAGCATAGAGATGAATTTGATGTTCCGGTCTTTGCAACACAGGCAAAACCTGTTGATCACGATATTGCATCCGTTCTTGACGAAGTCAAAAACGAACTGAAAAATCTTAAACTAGAAGTGAAAACATTAAAAGAGGGTAATCGAAGCTATACGCCAAAAGGACCGAAATGTCATCACTGTCATAAATTTGGCCACATCAAAAGAAATTGCTTAAAGTTGAAGAAAGAACAAGAAACTGCTGCAAAACAAAATTCAAACACCAAAAGCCTACAGCAGGGAGCCGGCTGTTAGGCACTAGTAATAATGGCTCGTCTTTGGTTGAAAAAAACAGTTGGGAAAAGCCCAGTCATAGACATTGTTATTGGGAAAATAACTATACCTTGTATTTTGGACACTGGTTCGATGGTTAGCACTATATCGGAATCATTTTTTAACAAAATGTTTAAACTTGGAATTAACCCAGATAATAGTTGGTTGCGTCTGAAAGCTGCCAATGGCCTAGAGATACCGTACGTTGGTTATATCGAATCTAATGTCGAGATTCCATTGGTTGGAAAAACTATTAAGGACAGGGGAATATTGATAAAAAAAGGACACTCCTGGGAGAAACAGGGAGGACCTACCTGGCCTTTTAGGAATGAATGTAATATCACAATGTATGGACTTGTTTGAACATTTTGTTGAATTGACTAAACCGGCCAACCCCGAGATAAAGGGGTTTGCAAGATTTGCCGGTAAGCAAGATATATGCGTGCCAGCTAATTCTGTAAGCATTGTAAATGTTGTTGGGCCTACTCGGAAGTTAACCAAAGATAGGAACGTGAACATCGAGCCATTATCTATTAACTCGGACATTGTTGTTATTGACTCTGTTTCAACTACAGAAAACAATCTGTATCCAGTCCGGGTAGCGAACTTGAAATCATCTGATTTATGGCTGAAACCGAACTCGAGGATCGGTATAATAAGAGAGGTTAATTGCATTGTCAATACCGAGTCCGAAGTTGAATTTTTCAAGACCGATGACCGTGAAGAAACCTTAGTGCTTAAAAGTGATATCAGCGGAAAAACAGCTAAAGAAGGTATATCACTTGACTTTTTACAAGGCATCGATTGTAGTGAAACAGAAAAACAGAAGGTTAAAGAACTGCTTGAAAGACATAAAGATGTTTTTATAAAAGACGACTTAGACCTTGGACATTGCACCACTATGAAACATAAGATCAACTTGATGGATGAAACACCCATTAATCAGGCATATAGGCGAATACCACCAAGTCAGTATGATGAAGTTAAGTCGCACATTCAAGATTTGTTGAGCAAAAATATCATAACAGAAAGTTCAAGTCCGTATGCTGCACCTATCGTAGTAGTTCGTAAAAAGGATCAGTCTATTCGACTATGTGTGGACTATAGGAAGCTTAATCAAAAAACTGTTAGGGATGCGTTCCCTTTGCCAAGAATAGAAGAGTCGTTGGATGCGCTAAACGGAGCACAATACACTTTAGATCTTGCGAGTGGGTTTCATCAAATCGCAATGGACAAGAAGGATAGACATAAGACAGCATTTAGTACACCATTTGGACTATTTGAGTATACAAGGATGCCAATGGGACTTTGCAACAGCCCAGCTACTTTTCAACGTCTCATGCAACACATTTTTAACGACTCTGTATTTCAAATTTTGCTAATTTATCTCGTCGATTTGATCGTGTTTTCGAGAACAATAGAGGAGCATATTCGGAAGCTGGATGTTGTATTTGCAAAGTTAAAAGAGCATGGACTTGAACTGAAGGCAAAGAAGTGCGATTTCCCCAAGAAGCAAGTTAAATACTTAGGGTATCTTGTGTCATCAGAAGGGATTGCGACTGACCCCGATAAAGTTGAGGTAGTAAAAAACTGGCCAGCCTCAAACTGTAAAAGATCTTCGCTTCGTTTCTACGATTCTGTAGTTATTACCGCCGATTTGTTCCAAACTTTGCAAATGTTGCTAGACCTCTATACAATCTCATAGGACTTTGTAATAAGGAGAAAACAGCGAAAAAATCAAATGTACAGTTAAATGTAAACTGGTCAGATGAATGTACATCAGCTTTCAAATTACTTAAGGAGAAATTGACATCGTCATCCGTTTTAGGTTATGTCGATTACTCGAAGAAATTTACCTTAGAAACAGATGCGAGTTTCAAAGGTTTAGGAGCTGTTTTGATGCAAAAACAAGAAGGAAAAATGCGCGTCATTGCGTATGCGAGTAGAACGCTAAGACCTTCATAAAGGAACGATGCCAATTATAGTTCGGCTAAACTGGAGTTACTAGCTGTAAAATGGGCAGTGACTGAAAAGTTTAAAGATTATCTTCTAGGAGCCGAATTTGAGATTATTACTGACAACAATCCATTATCGTATCTGCAAACTACAGCAAAATTAGGAGCGGTGGAACAACGATGGCAAGCTCAACTAGCGCAGTTTAATTTCACTATCTCGTATAGATCTGGCAGGCAAAATAAAGCGGCTGATGCATTGTCACGTCTTCCTGCAGTTACAACCGATGTACCTACTATTCTAAGGGTCACCGCGTATGAGGACATAGTGAAATCCATCGAATCGGACATGCAAACACATACAAACGACGTAATATGTCAGTCAATCAGTGTTCTGCCAAGATACGGTAAAAGCGAGATCCGATCAGCACAAAATACAGATGGCGTAATCAAGCGATTCTTGACATACCTTGTAGAAAACCGAAAGCCGACTCCGAAAGAAAGAGTAAAGGAACATACCAAAGTCATTGCTATGCTGAAACAACGGGATCATATGCACTTGAAAGATGGTATACTTTATCGGAAAGTAAGCGATCCGCATCAAGGAGAGTTGGATCAATTTGTCGTTCCACAAGTCTTACAAAAGCAAGTTTTAGAAATGCTCCACAAACAAGCAGGACATCAAGGAATCGAACGAACCGTGAGTCTGATCCGTTCGAGATTTTACTGGACTGGAATGTTCTACGATATTGAAACACACTGTAAGACATGCGAAATATGCAACATCGCAAAGATGCCGTCTCCGAGAATATCGCTGCCTATGAGCCACTTATTAGCGACAAAACCGAATGAGATCATAGCCATAGACTTTACTATCCTAGAACCGTCAAGTGACGGGAGAGAAAGTGTTCTAGTGATTACCGATATATTCTCAAAGTTCACCGCTGCAATACCGACAAGAAATCAAACGGCAGCAACTACAGCAAAAGCTCTCGTAACCTCGTGGTTTATGCGTTATGGAGTACCGGAAAGGATACACTCCGATCAAGGGAGGAATTTTGAGTCGGACTTAATTAGTGAACTTTGTAAGATATATGACATAAAGAAAAGCCGAACAACCCCATATTAGCCACAAGGCAATGGACAATGTGAGAGATTCAACAGGACGCTCCATGATCTTTTGCGAACGTTAACACCTAAACAAAAATCACAATGGCCGAATCACCTACCGGAACTATTATTCACATACAATTCGACGATTCATTCTTTAACTGGTTTCACACCATTCTATCTTATGCTGGGTAGACACCCTAGGCTACCGATAGACTCTTTGTTTGACTTTGGAGAGGACAGTGCCCTTACGCACAATGGTCATGAGTATGTTCAAGAACATCTTACAAAAATGAAGGCTGCATATGAAAACGCAGGGAAGCACCTCAGGAAGGAGGCACAAAACCGTCGTGATAGTCGTAAAGCAAAGGAAGATTTACTTGAGGATGGTTCGAATGTGTTGATTCGAAATAGAGTTCAAGGTCGTAATAAGATCCAGGACAAATGGAACTCAAAACGATTTACGGTTGTCAAATGTATTGACCCGGATCGACATGTATATCTGGTAGAGCCCGTCAATAAATCTGGACCTCGTCGTGTTGAAAATAGAATCAATTTGCAATTGTGTAGATACAAACAAGAAAGCGACAGTGATAGTTCAGATGATGATCCAATTGCTGTAGGATATAATGGATACAGAGAACTTCGACGTTCGACTAGAGCTACGCGAGGAAAACATCCTAATGTTCACCGCGAACCCCGTTCAGCAACCTAGATACACTACTCAATGACTTTTGACAATCATCGTAACTATTTTGTTACCATTTTGATACTATATTTTTACTTGGTGCATAACCGTTTTTGATACCCAAAGGTTGTTTGATTGTTTTGTTTTTGATAAATAATTTTTTATCATGTTATCATTGTTTTGATAAATGATTTTTTACCATTTTTGATATTTTATAAAAACCAGTTTACACTGAGCATATTTTACGATAACTATTTTTTTTTATTAAATTAGTTTATTTTGATAATAATCTAGTCAAGGCTGTCAGTTCTTACATTTTTCTGAATATTTTTGAGTCAGTTTTGTTATCGTTTTGATAAAAAGTAATATTTTTGGAAGTATGTTGACTTCTTATTGATGTTAATAACGAGGACGTTATTTCTTTAAGCAGGGGAGTATGTGAGCAAGTCACTTTTGTATTTTTTTATATTATAATTTTGTTTCGAGCACGGAATAACCGTCTTTGTTTTAGTGTGTATGTAACCGGAAGAAATCCAAAATAATATGTTAATTAGCTGAAAGGCAAACAAAGAAATTGTACCTAGGTCCTTTTAATCCCTTTTTACAGGTAATTGATTATTGTATTTATCGCCCGTGGTCTTCACTTGTTTTCCGATTATATTTGTAAACACCGATGGGGCATTTTAATCAATACCACGATAAACACTTGTAGACAACATATTTTTATCGATTTGTTGACATCGTATTTTTGTGTACATTCATATCATAGTTAAAGATAATACAACCAAACAATAACACTACACTTGTTTTATATATTTTATAGATAATTAGTCATGTAGATTGTTAGTTATTAGGTCTGTATATGTAGGATGCATGTTATTGTTTATTATTGTGTTTTTATCTCTTGTTTTCATCATTTCCGAATTTGGCGAATACACATTTACAATACACACATAAATTTAGGGTATTTTTATAAACAATTCCCTCTCATTGTTGTTCACATGCAAAGGTTAATAAACATTTATTTTGTATACACAAAAGGGTGCTTTTATTCATTAGAAAATCTATGGAAAGCCGTGGTTACCAATACTAGTTATAATGATAGGCTTCCAGCACATGTTATGTGGAGTGTCACGTTTTACCTTAAATGAATGTTTTGATTAAGTAAACTTCATGTTAAGTGACAAACGATTGTTCTTGAGACAACTTTCATTAGATTTACCTTTTTTGTACCATACTTGAATATATTAAGTTTATACAAGTTAGTTGGTAATGATATGGTATAGGACAAGCATAATAATATAATAATTATTTGCTACTGTCATTTACATTCTGTATACATTATATATGCTATTGTGTTCAACTTTAATGATACTTTGCTAATACAATTTCCTTTTGTACCTTTTTTACAGATCGTATCTGCCACCTTCTTATATATAATAAACACATATCTCAAACATGATGTATTATTGCCTTACTTGCCCGCCTGGCTACATTTGGCGTCGTCGACAGGATACATGTTTGGAATTTTAAAGAATAGAAGGTGGTAGATGGGCTGACCACGACCAGACCCTAACTGAAGTATTGATTTCCTTGAGGTCCATCAGGATGTCTAATCCAGGACAGGAAGTTATTGCCATGAAAGCTGAGTTGGAGGAGATGAAAAAGCAGCTTGTGGCAGTCATGTCAAAGGAGCCAGTAGAGCCAAAAATAGTCTTTGCCCCGAGGGAAAGAAAAATTAATAAGTTTTCTGGTAGGAAAGGAGAAAGTCCAACTGTTGAAGAGTTCATTGAGGATGTACACATAGCTCTAAAGAGTAGACCTACAACAGAGGATGAGAAAGTTGACTTCATAATAAGTCATCTTGAAGGACCGGCTAGGGAGGAAATCGGACTCAGAAGTCTTTCAGAGAAGAAAACAACTAAGAAAGTTTTGGATATCCTGAAAGAAATATTTGGGGATCGGGGGACCGTCTCAGAACTGTTGTCAGACTTTTACCAATGCAAACAGCAAGACCACCAAACCTTGCAAGAATTCGCACACCAGTTAATGTTTAAGATGGATAGGGTATTAAAGAAGGATTCAAAGGCCATAGTAGACCGAGACCTTGTACTCCGTAATCAGTATGCAGAGAATGTCAGGATGACATGGCTCAAAAGAGAACTTAAGAGGAGGATCCGTAGTCACCCAGACATCTCCTTTTATGATATAAGAGAAGAGGCAACTCTATTGATGGAAGACGAGGATTACAAAGTTGATGACTCTGTGAGGGAACAGCATAGAGATGAATTTGATGTTCCGGTCTTTGCAACACAGGCAAAACCTGTTGATCACGATATTGCATCCGTTCTTGACGAAGTCAAAAACGAACTGAAAAATCTTAAACTAGAAGTGAAAACATTAAAAGAGGGTAATCGAAGCTATACGCCAAAAGGACCGAAATGTCATCACTGTCATAAATTTGGCCGCCACATCAAAAGAAATTGCTTAAAGTTGAAGAAAGAACAAGGACAAGAAACTGCTGCAAAACAAAATTTAAACACCAAAAGCCTACAGCAGGGAGCCGGCTGTTAGGCACTAGTAATAATGGCTCGTCTTTGGTTGAAAAAACAGTTGGGAAAAGCCCAGTCATAGACATTGTTATTGGGAAAATAACTATACCTTGTATTTTGGATACTGGTTCGATGGTTAGCACTATATCGGAATCATTTTTTAAACCCAGATAATAGTTGGTTGCGTCTGAAAGCTGCCAATGGCCTAGAGATACCGTACGTTGGTTATATCGAATCTGATGTCGAGATTCCATTGGTTGGAAAAACTATTAAGGACAGGGGAATATTGATAAGAAAGGACACTCCTGGGAGAAACAGGGAGGACCTACCTGGCCTTTTAGGAATGAATGTAATATCACAATGTATGGACTTGTTTGAACATTTTGTTGAATTGACTAAACCGGCCAACCCCGAGATAAAGGGGTTTGCAAGAGTTGCCGGTAAGCAAGATATATGCGTGCCAGCTAATTCTGTAAGCATTGTAAATGTTGTTGGGCCTACTCGGAAGTTAACCAAAGATAGGAACGTGAACATCGAGCCATTATCTATTAACTCGGACATTGTTGTTATTGACTCCGTTTCAACTACAGAAAACAATCTGTATCCAGTCCGGGTAGCGAACTTGAAATCATCTGATTTATGGCTGAAACCGAACTCGAGGATCGGTATAATAAGAGAGGTTAATTGCATTGTCAATACCGAGTCCGAAGTTGAATTTTTCAAGACCGATGACCGTGAAGAAACCTTAGTGCTTAAGAGTGATATCAGCGGAAAAACAGCTAAAGAAGGTATATCACTTGACTTTTTACAAGGCATCGATTGTAGTGAAACAGAAAAACAGAAGGTTAAAGAACTGCTTGAAAGACATAAAGATGTTTTTATAAAAGACGACTTAGACCTTGGACATTGCACCACTATGAAACATAAGATCAACTTGATGGATGAAACACCCATTAATCAGGCATATAGGCGAATACCACCAAGTCAGTATGATGAAGTTAAGTCGCACATTCAAGATTTGTTGAGCAAAAATATCATAACAGAAAGTTCAAGTCCGTATGCTGCACCTATCGTAGTAGTTCGTAAAAAGGATCAGTCTATTCGACTATGTGTGGACTATAGGAAGCTTAATCAAAAAACTGTTAGGGATGCGTTCCCTTTGCCAAGAATAGAAGAGTCGTTGGATGCGCTAAACGGAGCACAATACACTTTAGATCTTGCGAGTGGGTTTCATCAAATCGCAATGGACAAGAAGGATAGACATAAGACAGCATTTAGTACACCATTTGGACTATTTGAGTATACAAGGATGCCAATGGGACTTTGCAACAGCCCAGCTACTTTTCAACGTCTCATGCAACACATTTTTAACGACTCTGTATTTCAAATTTTGCTAATTTATCTCGTCGATTTGATCGTGTTTTCGAGAACAATAGAGGAGCATATTCGGAAGCTGGATGTTGTATTTGCAAAGTTAAAAGAGCATGGACTTGAACTGAAGGCAAAGAAGTGCGATTTCCCCAAGAAGCAAGTTAAATACTTAGGGTATCTTGTGTCATCAGAAGGGATTGCGACTGACCCCGATAAAGTTGAGGTAGTAAAAAACTGGCCACAGCCTCAAACTGTAAAAGATCTTCGCTTCGTTTCTACGATTCTGTAGTTATTACCGCCGATTTGTTCCAAACTTTGCAAATGTTGCTAGACCTCTATACAATCTCATAAGACTTTGTAATAAGGAGAAAACAGCGAAAAAATCAAATGTACAGTTAAATGTAAACTGGTCAGATGAATGTACATCAGCTTTCAAATTACTTAAGGAGAAATTGACATCGTCATCCGTTTTAGGTTATGTCGATTACTCGAAGAAATTTACCTTAGAAACAGATGCGAGTTTCAAAGGTTTAGGAGCTGTTTTGATGCAAAAACAAGAAGGAAAAATGCGCGTCATTGCGTATGCGAGTAGAACGCTAAGACCTTCATAAAGGAGCGATGCCAATTATAGTTCGGCTAAACTGGAGTTACTAGCTGTAAAATGGGCAGTGACTGAAAAGTTTAAAGATTATCTTCTAGGAGCCGAATTTGAGATTATTACTGACAACAATCCATTATCGTATCTGCAAACTACAGCAAAATTAGGAGCGGTGGAACAACGATGGCAAGCTCAACTAGCGCAGTTTAATTTCACTATCTCGTATAGATCTGGCAGGCAAAATAAAGCGGCTGATGCATTGTCACGTCTTCCTGCAGTTACAACCGATGTACCTACTATTCTAAGGGTCACCGCGTATGAGGACATAGTGAAATCCATCGAATCGGACATGCAAACACATACAAACGACGTAATATGTCAGTCAATCAGTGTTCTGCCAAGATACGGTAAAAGCGAGATCCGATCAGCACAAAATACAGATGGCGTAATCAAGCGATTCTTGACATACCTTGTAGAAAACCGAAAGCCGACTCCGAAAGAAAGAGTAAAGGAACATGCCAAAGTCATTGCTATGCTGAAACAACGGGATCATATGCACTTGAAAGATGGTATACTTTATCGGAAAGTAAGCGATCCGCATCTAGGAGAGTTGGATCAATTTGTCGTTCCACAAGTCTTACAAAAGCAAGTTTTAGAAATGCTCCACAAACAAGCAGGACATCAAGGAATCGAACGAACCGTGAGTCTGATCCGTTCGAGATTTTACTGGACTGGAATGTTCTACGATATTGAAACACACTGTAAGACATGCGAAAGATGCAACATCGCAAAGATGCCGTCTCCGAGAATATCGCTGCCTATGAGCCACTTATTAGCGACAAAACCGAATGAGATCATAGCCATAGACTTTACTATCCTAGAACCGTCAAGTGACGGGAGAGAAAGTGTTCTAGTAATTACCGATATATTCTCAAAGTT
The DNA here is from genome assembly GCA_944474755.1 of Limnoperna fortunei. Lineage (NCBI taxonomy): Eukaryota > Metazoa > Mollusca > Bivalvia > Mytilida > Modiolidae > Limnoperna > Limnoperna fortunei. The sequence continues at coordinate 53,237,809 of OX104123.1, forward strand.
CACCGCTGCAATACCGACAAGAAATCAAACGGACGCAACTACAGCAAAAGCTCTCGTAACCTCGTGGTTTATGCGTTATGGAGTACCGGAAAGGATACACTCCGATCAGGGGATGAATTTTGAGTCGGACTTAATTAGTGAACTTTGTAAGATATATGACATAAAGAAAAGCCGAACAACCCCATATTACCCACAAGGCAATGGACAATGTGAGAGATTCAACAGGACGCTCCATGATCTTTTGCGAACGTTAACACCTAAACAAAAATCACAATGGCCGAATCACCTACCGGAACTATTATTCACATACAATTCGACGATTCATTCTTCAACTGGTTTCACACCATTCTATCTTATGCTGGGTAGACACCCTAGGCTACCGATAGACTCTTTGTTTGACTTTGGAGAGGACAGTGCCCTTACGCACAATGGTCATGAGTATGTTCAAGAACATCTTACAAAAATGAAGGCTGCATATGAAAAAGCAGGGGAGCACCTCAGGAAGGAGGCACAAAACCGTCGTGATAGTCGTAAAGCAAAGGAAGATTTACTTGAGGATGGTTCGAATGTGTCGATTCGAAATAGAGTTCAAGGTCGTAATAAGATCCAGGACAAATGGAACTCAAAACGATTTACGGTTGTCAAATGTATTGACCCGGATCGACATGTATATCTGGTAGAGCCCGTCGATAAATCTGGACCTCGTCGTGTTGAAAATAGAATCAATTTGCAATTGTGTAGATACAAACAAGAAAGCGACAGTGATAGTTCAGATGATGATCCAATTGCTGTAGGATATAATGGATATAGAGAACTTCGACGTTCGACTAGAGCTACGCGAGGAAAACATCCTAATGTTCACCGCGAACCCCGTTCAGCAACCTAGATACACTACTCAAGGACTTTTGACAATCATCGTAACTATTTTGTTACCATTTTGATACTATATTTTTACTTGGTGCATAACCGTTTTTGATACCCAAAGGTTGTTTGATTGTTTTGTTTTTGATAAATAATTTTTTATCATGTTAGCATTGTTTTGATAAATGATTTTTTACCATTTTTGATATTTTATACAAACCAGTTTACACTGAGCATATTTTACGATAACTGTTTTTTTTTTTATTAAATTAGTTTCTTTTGATAATAATCTAGTCAAGGCTGCCAGTTCTTACATTTTCAGAATATTTTTGAGTCAGTTTTGTTATCGTTTTGATAAGTAATATTTTTGGAAGTATGTTGACTTCTTATTGATGTTAATAACGAGGACGTTATTTCTTTAAGCAGGGGAGTATGTGAGCAAGTCACTTTTGTATTTTTTTATATTATAATTTTGTTTCGAGCACGGAATAACCGTCTTTGTTTTAGTGTGTATGTAACCGGAAGAAATCCAAATAATATGTTAATTAGCTGAAAGGCAAACAAAGAAATTGTACCTAGGTCCTTTTAATCCCTTTTTACAGGTAATTGATTATTGTATTTATCGCCCGTGGTCTTCACTTGTTTTCCGATTATATTTGTAAACACCGATGGGGCATTTTAATCAATAAATACCACGATATACACTTGTAGACAACATATTTTTATCGATTTGTTGACATCGTATTTTTGTGTACATTCATATCATAGTTAAAGATAATACAACCAAACAATAACACTACACTTGTTTTATATATTTTATAGATAATTAGTCATGTAGATTGTTAGTTATTAGGTCTATATATGTAGGATGCATGTCATTGTTTATTATTGTGTTTTTATCTCTTGTTTTCATCATTTCCGAATTTGGCGAATACACATTTACAATACACACATAAATTTAGGGTATTTTTATAAACAATTCCCTCTCATTGTTGTTCACATGCAAAGGTTAATAAACATTTATTTTGTATACACAAAAGGGTGCTTTTATTCATTAGAAAATCTATGGAAAGCCGTGGTTACCAATACTAGTTATAATTATAGGCTTCCAGCACGTGTTATGTGGAGTTTCACGTTTTACCTTAAATGAATGTTTTGATTAAGTAAACTTCATGTTAAGTGACACACGATTGTTCTTGAGACAACTTTCATTAGATTTACCTTTTTTTGTACCATACTTGAATATATTAAGTTTATACAAGTTATTTGGTAATGATATGGTATAGGACAAGCATAATAATATAATAATTATTTGCTAATGTCATTTATATTTCTGTATACATTATATAAGCTATTGTGTTCAACTTTAATGATACTTTGCTAATACAATTTCCTTTTGTACCTTTTTTACAGATCGTATCTGCCACCTTCTTATATATAATAAACACATATCTCAAACATGATGTATTATTGCCTTACTTGCCCGGCAGGCTACATTTAAAGTCATCATTTTTTACAGAACTTATTTTGTAGCTGTCTCGAATTTAAAATTTAGGGCCGTTTGGCCGTTTTCGAACATTTACATATTCCTTTCAACTCCATATGACAAGCATTTGTGTTTACAAGGATCATTATATTATATATTTATATTTAGATTGATATTTATTGTTTTTTGTTTATTCCATTGGGGTGTACTGAGCAGAGCTCTCCGACGAATCTGTTTCACCGATGATTCGTTTTAAAGGAGACTAGGGAAATTAAAATGTCACGTTTGAAGGAGGTACAGAAATAATAACATCAAAAAGAATTTCCAAAAAAGCACAGCAAACATTGAGGAGTACCCTTCTTCAATATAAAGAAAACAAGTTGCTTTCTTTACAAAAAGCAATCGTGGGCGCTAATTAGTGTACACATACAGAATGGTATAGTTTGTTTGGAGGAATAATATAGTCCATATAATTGTTTTTTTACCAGTATCCCTTATGCATAATAATGTACACGCACATTCACTCCATATTTCTTTTTTTGTATTTGTATAGATACATCTTTGATTGCAAAGCAGCATTAATTGCACGTTTCATTGAACTGTAAGTTAATGTTTGACCTACCTCAGCAAGTGAAAGTGGTAGAATGTTTTACATTTGTATCTTGGATGTCATACTGCATATAAAGCAATTTTTTCTCTATCTACTATCGTTCTCAAGTTACAGGCAAAAAAAATGACGAAAATCGCTATTTTATGCCTTTCAAGAGAGATAACTCCTACAAGGAGTCATCCAACAACTTCGACCCAAAGGAGACTTTTGTAGAGCTTAATGAGCTGAACATTTCAGCAAATTAAAGTCTTTCTCTATCTACTATCATTGTCAAGTTACTGGCAAAAAACGACAAAAATCTCAATTTGTGGCCTTTCAAGAGAGATAACTCTGACAAGGAGTCGTCTGACAACTTCGAGCCAATGGAGACTTTGGTAGAGCTTTTCATTCTGAACAAGGACGGTGACTTCAGATTTTTCCTACCTATTATACTTTTTGAGATATGATGCTCTAAAGGTGGTCATACCCCTATGTTCTATTTTTAGCAACAGTGGCCATGTTTTTACAATCTTTAAAGTAGATAACCTATAGATGATTGTGACCAAGTTTGGTTTTCATTGGTTTAGTAGTTTTAGAGAAGATTTTTGAAAAAAGTTAACGACGCCGACGACGGATGCATAGTGATGACAATAGCTCACATGGACCTTTGGTCCAGGTGAGCTAAAAAGTCAATAAAATATTGTGGGTAGGTACATTGTAGGCAAACAGCAAACAAGCCTAATTTACTGCAATATTCAAAACAAATTGAAGACAAAAGGGTTTTATTCAATTTAAAACATGTAAAACATTTCAAAAGTACATAAATTTCAAAGGTATTGCTACAATCAATATACAATTTAACTTCCTATTTTTAGTATTGGCATATGGAGGTTAGGTTTAGTTCCAAATTCTGCAATTCTTGGAAAAAAAAATTTCAAAATGATACAGATTTATTGATTACCTAGAATATTCTAAAGCAATTTAAAATTTGGAAACTATTTCAGATATAATTTTCCCAATAATTTTTCTTTCTCAATAACAAGATGGTAATTTCAAATCAAATTTGTATTCTCAAGATAAAATTGTTGTCACCTACTATTAAATCAAATAGGTAAAAATGAAATCAAATCACATAACATAATTTCTATGCTATAGGTACAGACATTAAATAAAATACTTTTTAGCAACAAAGCTAAATAACAGTAAAATGTGAGTTTGCTTTTGACACAAGATACCAACATATATTTTTATGTTGAAATAATGCTACAACACTTGGATGTTATACTTAGGAATTTGAAATGCAATTGAACTTCACAACATGTAGTGGCTAACTTTAACCCTTTCAACACTATAGCCCGGTTTACCGGTCTGACAATTTTACTTCCCTAACACTATAGCCCGCTATTCCGGGCTGCGCATGGACCTAAAAATAAAAGGACGTTGTCCATTGGTTACTCGACACACACCCCCAAATTTGATTGGTCTTTTAAAAATAAATGTTTCTTCGAGTGTTCTCGACGTTTTTCACTATTTTAAGGGTAAATACCAATGTAATAACTATTTTTATTGATGGAAAATTTTTGGTATTTCCTTGCTTCAAAATGGCCGACGCCGATAGCGAGAACGAACTATCTGACGATGAAATTCTCGATGATGTGGGACAATTTGATTTAATAGACATTAACAATGCCGAAAGGAGAGAATTAGAAAGACAATGGCAAGAAATTGTAGGCGACAGTGACGATGAGGCCGAGTTTTTGGGGTTTGAAGTTAATGATGAACTTATTATTAAATTCAAATGTTACTGATAAAATACAATTGAATTAGTGATGATCAATGCATGAATGCAGCATTGCTTAGATAGAATCTTTAATGGGCACAATTTTGATAAGCACCCGCCTTCCTCCCCAAGAAAAAAATTAATAATTATAAGACTATTACATAATTAGTGATGTGTTATTTCTGCAGTTGATATACTGCTATATGTATAACAACTGAACATAACACTTTTGCATTTGCAATGAATATTGAAATTAATAACATGTAACACATATTTGGCTAAGCTAATAAACTAACTAAATTCTAATGCTACAAAATGAAAAGGTCAGTCATACAATTGGTTACATGATGTTTCATGTATAAATGCAAATGCTAAAACATCTGAACATAACATGATTTGTAATGTATATTGAAATTAATAACATGTAACACATAATTGGCTAAGCTAATAAACTAACTAAATTCTAATGCTACAAAATGAATATGTCAGTCATACAATTGCATGTATAAATGCAAGGTAAGGTTGTTTAGATAGCATCTCTCTTGGGCACAATTTCTCTTATGGTGTTGTTCATAATTTTAACGCCCACTTGGATAGGAACTAAGTTGCAGAAGTTGTTAACAAGCTCATCTCTGTCAAATGACATTTCCCAATTAACTCCTCGAGCTTCAAATAATTTCTTTATCTGAGGAAGGAAAATTTCCACTTTTTTGCCAGCATAGCCAACTCTCTCGAAAAAGACGGATCCCCTGAGATATGAGTTACATGATGAAGCAGTGAACTCCCCTTTACAGAGCTTGCATTTCATTTTGTATTTTCCATCTACCTCGATAGTTATCAGCTTTGAGTTATTGCATCCTTTCAAGGGGCAAGCCAAATATGGATCCATTTCGAAGACTGCTGAAATCAATCCGTGCTCCAATTCCGAAGAGCTAGGTGTTGCGGCTATGTCATCATAATTCTGATTTTCATCTTCGGATGAAATTCCTTCAAGGTCCTCATCATGGCCAATCATCTGTGAAAAACAATGAAAGTACACTTAAAAAATAATATTTGTACTGATTTCGATAATCATGCATGGAAAATTATAACAATACATTAGTTAATTTGATAACCTGCAGTAAAATTGCTAAAATGGAAATAACTCATATTATCATGTTATCTTTTTTCATTTTCTTCTGTATTCACAATAGCTTCAAATTTGAGCAAAAAAATTGGTGAAAATGGACAACAAAAGCAAATTTGCTGGTTTATGATTGTCAAAACAACCAGACAACTACAAGTTTATGATTGTCAAAACAACAAGACAACTACAAGTTTATGATTGTCAAAACAACCAGACAACTACAAGTTTATGATTGTCAAAACAACCAGACAACTACAAGTTTATGATTGTCAAAACAACCAGATAACTACAAGTTTATGATTGTCAAAACAACCAGACAACTACAACTATAGATATAATATTATAGCACATAAACCATATTCTGCACATATTTTCAGCCCTGTTTGGCCCCTATTTAAAACATGGTAAAAATTCTATACCAACCTTCCTCTAACAGATACCAGCAACATATCAAAATTTCAGAACAACTAAAGCTATAGCACAGAAACCAATCTTTACAGACAAGTGATTTCTATGAAAAATATTTAGTGTCCTTAAAATTATGTATATAATTACCTGCAATTTAGATGACATGGTAGTGCTTAGTTTTTTTTTCCCCGTTGAAAAGCTTAACCTTGCACTTGGTTATTTGGACCAGCTGGCCAACCTTCACTATCCCTGCTAAGTTGTCCCATAGTGCGACACAAACTTTTTCTTTTTTGTCCTTGATGTATATATCCTGAAAATCTAATATTTTATTTTCGTAGTCCTTGGTAGTTGGCTCCTCTACCTAAAATTCAAACAAATTACATAAATTAAAATTTAAATTGGAGATGAATACAGTTAGAATTTTTAGGTGTGGCCTTTCAGCCCCCACGAGACACATACCTTCTTAATCATGTATGTAACAACATATCAAAGTTTTATAAAGATTTACCCAACCGTTAAAAAGTTGTGGATAGGACACAAATTCTTAATTCTGCACATGTGGACGGTCAGACAGACAACAAAGTGATTCATTTATACCCCCAAACTTTGTTACCAGATGGTATGATTAAAAACTGTGCTGCATGTTACTCATCTTATGAGGGAGTGTAGTGAATTTCCTTTTCTTTTATATAAAATATAAATCAATGTTCCGATTTCTCAGGATTGAGTTTGAAAAAAATATGTGTTGATGAAAAGTAATTGTTTAAAAAAATTCAAACTAGTAAATTCTGCAAGACAAAAATAGTAATATTTGGTTCTGGTTTTATGCCTGACAAAAATAAGGGTAGGTTGGATTATTTTTTTGTGTATGGCATAGTGGGTTTAAAGTATATGCCGTTTTGTCGTAAGTAAAGATGCAAAAAGATTAAATTTACTGTTTAATTACTAAATTTTCACTTATTTTTCCTCTGTAAATAATTTCGCATGTGAATAAATTCATTAAAATGTCAAATTTTTAAGTCTGATTATATTTTTTTTTAAGCAAACTTAGGGTTTGCAGCAGTCAGGAAGCCAGAACCAAACAATAATTTTAGGAGCAAATTTAATGTTTACATGCAATGAGCACATGATTTCTTACCCTGATCACTTTTCCCTTAACACCTGTCAAGGTTTTCACAGGTGAATGAAGGACCATGCTTATATCCATTTCAGGTTCTCCTGGTAACTTTGGGGCGTGTGTCTTTACTTCCTCTGGGATGCTAAATCCTCTACAAATTGCCACCTGTGTCCTTTCTGTGACAGCTACATAGGACTGCTTTATCATGACGTTACACAGAAGTACTGCCATACCTTGGACAAACTTAGATTTTTCGTTTTCTTTGTACACAGTACAGGAAATCGATCCTGTTTCATCAGCAAGAATACAGAAGAACTTTGCCTTCATCCTCCCGTTTGCTGGTCCTCCCGTTTGCTGGTTCTATCTCCCCAACTTCAAGTACATTTGCTTTCACAGAAGGATTCAATGGCACATCTTTACTGTCAGGCAAGATGTTCTTTATTTCAGATATGGTCAACATCTTTTACTGAAGAGAACAAAACTTTAATTAGGAGATTTAATATACAACATGAGTGCATCTGTCAAAACCTTCAACATTAGCTACACGTTTATAGGAAAATATTGGAATCAATAGGGTTTTAATTTCTTTTCAAAGATTTTTGGTTGCTAAAAATATGTTGAAAGAAAATTTAGTCATGAATTTAGTACATGTTAGTCGACGTTTTCAGTATTTAACAACAAAACAATATCTCAGATTTTTACCAATTATTCTGTAGATCATAGTGCTCTATATTCTTGTCCATTAGCGTGTTGAATTCGCCACCTATCAGTTTATCAAGTAGTAATTGACGGGTTTTGGAAAATTATTTCTAGTTTTAAAATCTGCATATGTATACTTTTAGACGTTTACTTTCAACAAATACTAAAATTAAAGACGACTATTTTCTTAATATTTGGAATTTTGACTTTAACAAAATGTAATGTGCTCTAAGAAATGTAAGCATCATGACAAACCTTAAAATATGATTAAAATCTATGAATTGTTTTCCTCAATATTTCTTAATCTCTTATATTCCAACATAACCTCAAGGAATGGCTTTATTTTGTCAGGGTTAAGGGAAATAAGAAAAAGCCCATTCAAAGTTCTAACTCTGCTTAAAGCTACATAAGACATAGACCTTTGAAAAACTTCATCACCAAGTGAAATAACTGCTTTGTCCAATGACGCACCCTGAACCTTGTGAATGGTACATGCCCATGATGGTGCAAGAGGGAACTGCTCTCTAATTACAGATCTTCCCTTATAATGGAACTCTTGACAGATAGGTTCAATAGGAATAGAACTATTTTTCGACTGATTTTGTAGAATTTTACCAATATTTTCATCATCGAACTTAACATATATACAGGTTGGTTCACCAGTATCGTTGTTAATTGAAACATTCTGAACAAACCCCATTGCTCCATTAACCAATCCTTCCTTAGTATAAATATTTCTTAGTAACATTATTCGAGTTTTCTTTTTTCTTTGAGAAAGTGAGGACTCTATGTAATCTACCTGCATCTCTATCATCATCTGGTATTAAATCATCAGTTACATTGTCATTTTTACTTCCAAAATCACTCTGAGAAAAATAATGATGTGCTTCTAATGAATATTTGGTTTCTTTAATCATATTTTGAATCTGGTCATTATGTTTTTTAACTTGTTTATTTGTGGGAAATAAATGTAAAACACTTGTAGGTTCAATTGGTAAAGGATGAATGATTCTACTGCTTAATTTTTTAATATCTTCCTTGGTTAACAAGCCGACACGAGCTCTATTCAATAAATCTGCATAGACAATATCGTCAATTTGTCTTACATTCTCATTCAAAAAGAAAGGCTTAAACAATTTCCATAGTTCTTTATTTTTAAACGCATAATGGCCACGAACAGGTTTCAATTGATAATAATCCCCTACGACTATCATATTAATACCTCCGAAAGGCTTGTCACAATTCTTAATTGCTGATAGCCTTCTATGAATATGTTCTAATGTCTTCGCGCTTACCATAGATATTTCATCAATAATTAAGGTATGTATATTGGAATAAATTTGTCTCATTATTTTTAATGTTTTTGCAGACAACTGTAAAAAGTCTGCCTCTTTCCCATGTTGAACAGGTAATCGCAATGCATTATGCGATGTTCTACCATTTATATTTCGTGCAGCTGTTCCTGTTGGTGCACAAATCATAACAGGATCAACCCCAGAAATACTGGATGTACAACAGCGTAACCAGTCTATAATAGTTCTAACACAAAAAGATTTTCCAACCCCAGCACCACCTGTGATGAAAATGCATGCTTGTGAAAATGAACCATTTGTTTTTCTAAACTGATAATGTGATATCAAAAATTGCATGACTTTTTTCTGGCACTTTGTCATTTTATTTATCTGATTAAAATTTCAGTTTTTGAAAAAGTGCATACACTCAGCTCATGCAGAGCATTATCATCTGAGCTATTATTAGTATTTGAAATAAATGTTTCTAACGTCTCATTATTATTTTGTGAACAAGAAAAGGACATATTTGCCTCTTTTTCTTTTGTTTCTGAGAAATTTGCAATATCTACAGTTGCAGGTGTAAGTGATGCCTCTAATTCTATTCTAGAGCATCTTATGAAACGAACTGCATTTTCTATCTCATCAATAAATGTAAAGGAGTCCAGAAAATATAGAGACATATCCTTTTGTTTTGCCATAAAAGCATCTCTTGCACTTGTTAACTGAACATCTCCATCATTTAATATGTCATTCTCTTGTCTATGTGGAAGGAAACATAATAACAAACTATAAAAATAAGAGTCTGTAGCAATTGACAACCTTGGTAAACGCAATATTAAAGCTTTTACTCTTTTCCGCATATAAATATCTGAAAAGGGATCTAAAAGCCTTATTCTTATATTTGCCCTTGATGATAATTGAACAGGTTTTTGACACTTTACATACCACATAGCAAATTCATAAAAACAATATTTTTCACAAGAATATGGCCTTGACCTATAATAATCCAAAATATTTAGACAAAATATGTCAGTGCTATTCTCAGGCATTTCATCACGATCTTTTTTAGGTTTCAAAATCCTATATCTAAGTTCTGGAGGTTTTGTATTTAGTAGTAAAACAGTTCGACTGCTCTGTATTAAATGAAGATCACTCAACCTATAGGCAGCCTCCTGGCAACTCAATTTTCTATTTTTCAATACACAGCAACCTATTTTCAGTAACCTGTTTCTCTGGGGTGTATCTTCTGGCATATTTGCTATCAATTTTGATAAGGATTGTTTCAAATCTTCTGGCTCTGACTTGCAGAGGTATGCACACACGTAATATGCTGCAGACTCTGCATTTCCAATTATTTTGTATGTCCATATTTGCTTGCCAGTGAAGTAAGATTACTTCATTGTAAGCATTTATGTATGAATCTTCCGCATTTCTTGCAGTTTCATAAAATCGACCTTTTATAGATTCTGATGAAACATTAACGTTTGAAAGCAATTTTGTATTACTGCATTGTCGAAAAGGGAATGCTGGTGAGTTTGGTATTTCTTAACCAACATTGCAATGGGAGAATTTTTACTTGGTATTTTAGTACTTATTGTTTTATCAATGTAATGAAGAAGCTTGTTTTGATCTGAAAAAATTTGTTTAAAATTTTCTATCCAAAAACATATGTGAAAATGTGGACTTCCTCTATTTTGAAATTCAACACGAACAAAATAATCAACAACTTTACCAAGTGGTAATTGTTTACCATTAATAACATGTTTAAGAAGTGCTTTGAATCGACGTTGAAAGTGTAAAGCTGTCAGGTATGGATCATCTTTGACAAAGTTCAAACCATTTTTTACCAATTTTGCACTTTCGAATGAACATTTATTTAAAGTCATTATGAGTTCTGGCCAGTGCATGTCATTTGCTGACAAAGTTACAAATAAACTTGGAGGACCTAGCTGTTTAAACATTGCTAACAAATTAAGAAGAGTATTTTTCCAGTATGCAGCTGTTCCTTTAATGTTTTTCATGAACATGTATGAATTTTGAAGCAGGTCAGGATTATTACTTATATTATTCAAATCTCTTACTGTTATTTTAGCATTGTCATTAGCATTCTTTCTCATTCTCATGTGAATACTTGCAGAATTTTTCAACCTTAAAAACTCACAATAATTGACAGCATGCAATAAATAAGTGATGCCTTTTCGAAATCGTCCATCAAAAAATTTTAACCTATACTTGAAGTAACAACATGAGCTTATCTCTTTTTCACGCACCGTTTTGAAACCATTAACACCAAATGGAAATAAATGAGGAAATGCAGTTTCTTCACCACTTTCAATCTCGTAGGCAGTTATTGGTTCCTGACATTTTGGTAATTGAATGTGAGGAGTTTTACTAGTGATCAATTTAGCAATATTAACATCTGGTGGGGTGTCATCAATTGGAACTGCACCATATTCATCAATATTAAGCAGTGAAACATTACTATTTTCTGTGACATCTTCTGAGCAGTACATTTCGTCGAAATTTAAAATAACATCTTCATAAATAATATTATTCCTTTTTAACCAATTCAGTGCATGAAATACCTTATTTCTCCGAATCAAATGAGTAGGTTTTACATCATTATTTTCTCCATAAGACATTGTTATAATGTTTGATTCTGAAATTTTACAAGGTAATAGATTAACATTTTGTTGTAGAGAAACAAGGAAATCTATTGCTAAACCTTTTTCGGCAAGTTGACCGCCAGGTAATATTATAATTGTTAAAAAAATATGGATTTTACTTATCAGTCTTATTTCCATTATAGTCAGTTTTTTCAAGCATTCTGGTATCAACCCAGGATGAAGACTATTTCCATAAATACTGACACATGGTAAATTATTTGTTTGCAGCTTAGAGCAACAATAATTGCATACTTCATCATTCAAGTTTACCTTAGCTTTGAGTGTTGCATTAGTTTCCTTTGTAATATATTTCACCTCATTACTGAATAAAAATACATAACAACACTGGCATCTATATAATGGTTGCATCTCTATTTCACACCTATACAATTTATTTTGCATATGAAGAGTTGCCTTAATGAAATCAGTCCTATTTGACTGTGAAGTAGATACAGTCTCAGTATGTGCAATACTTGTATTGCCTGTAAAATTTGCATAGTCATCATAATCAAAATTTTGGTATATTAATGAATTTTCAATAATCAAATTCTTTTCAATTTCATTTTTTTCATGTTCAACAGTGTAGTATTTTTTCTGTTTTCTTTTTTTGAAACAAGCACTGTAACCATGATCAGTCATATGATCTAAAAATGTTGTCCTGTACTGTCTTTTATTGCGAACATGCGTTACTTTTTCTTCAAACATATCTATATTACAAGCTACATTACTTGCTTGTCTATTACTTTTTTTGCATGTTCATTGTGTTTATTTACTTTATCAATACTCTGAAGTAAGGTATCTGATGGTACATTATTTAAATTGGATGAAACTGTATGCTCATTACCATTCAATAAAAATAATTTTTCTTTCAATAAATTCTCATTTCTATCATAATCATTGTCAAAATTTGCATCAGAATTCAAATATTGCAGAGATCCAATATTTTCCAAATTATTTTCATGAACTTGACATGTTTCATTTTTCAAATAATATGACTTTGCATTCTCTTTAAAATATTTTCTTCCAACATTCACATCAATAGCATTACCATCAGTTAATTTACTGTACTTTTCATTATTGGAACTAAAGTTATAACTTTCAACTTTGCTTGATTCATTATTATTTGAAGTACTGCCAATAACTTCATTTGCTTCAAAAATAATGGGTGACAAATTAAAAACAGACCCAACATAATTTATGTGAAGATACATGTACAGAGATTCTAAGGATGAAAATTGCAAAAGAACTGCATTTCCTTGTGAATCAGCTACACCTGAAATATCTCTAGCATGCGAATCAAATATATAAAAAATAATTGTTATAACAAAATATTGCTACAGTTAAACTATCAAAAGTGCCAAGAACAAAATTTGAAATTTCAAAACTAGTTTCTAATCCATCATTCAGTGAAACACCATTGAATTCATTTCACTTCCAACCACTCCATAAAATATATCATAATAAACTACGAGATTCACTTCACGGCCATTGATTAGTACAATTGATGGCAACTCGTGTGCAGAAAGAAAAGTAAAGGGATCAAGATTTCGTTCATGGATGATGCGTTCATAAAGAGTATTTCCGTTTATAATTATACTGTCTACATGCTCTGGATTCCAGTTATTTGGATCAACTCTACTGTGTATACACGTTTCTTCCGTGTTGAAAAATATAGAAGCTAATGCAAATAAAGCAATTGCTGTACATTGGGCACCAGCAAATGTGAAAATACTGTTTCCTTGGTGCAAATTTCCCATCACCGACTTCCGCACCATTTTAGATCTACATAACCCGTACAATAATAATACTATAGCTAGTAAAAATAAAATAATAAAATGATACTTACTATTTATTATTAACAGACTGTCAGAATATCAGAAGTGTCCTTTCCCAAAAGACTGAATATCAGAAGCCAACTTCAAGCGTCCTTTCCAAAACTTGGCCGTCGGCAAACTGGGCTTGGTCTTGTCATCAGTCCACTTTAGATTCGGAAGTTGCCGCCGAACAAGGTTCCCAATAGGATTTTCTGTTTTTCTAACCTAATTAATTTTCATTTAAATTTTGCAGATTTCCCTAAATAACCTTAAACCTTCTAACGGAATATTCAATTCGCTCGGAAGATCTATTTAGGTTTCAGATGTTGCAGGTTATATCTCGAGATTCCATGATATTTAAAAAAAAAATAAATAAATTATAAGGTTACAGTGCTTACTTCATAATATTTATGGCGATGAAAGACCAAAAAAAATTCCTTTCACTAATTTTATCGTTTTACTTCCATTAACATATGTATAGAGATAAACCCCCATGGTATCCTCGTTTGTAGAATTGACCTTGCGATTAAACTGCGAAGTTACGTGTCATAAATATGTTACTAGGTCAAATCAGAGCACAAGCGTATTTACCTCGTACATATTTACTAGCCATTAAAAATTAAGTAATTTAAGAAAATACAGCAGTTATATATTTATATATAAGCGATTACATTTATTAATTAAGGATCAACTACAAAAAATATTTTCTCCATCGAGGGATAACAAAATTTCCGTTTTGCACATTGTATAATCCGCGTAGCGGATTATATTAAATGTGCACAACGGAAATTTTGTTATCCCTCGATGGAGAAAATATTTTTTGTAGTTAATACTTATAAATAAATTCAAACAATAGAATAAACTCAACAATTTTTTTTTGTAACTGGACATTTTTGAAAAAAGAGATCAACCAAAAAATTGTTAGTTTCCCGTGGAGTAATATATGACGTCAAATTGCGCGTGTCTCCATGACGATCAAATTTGTTTTCCATCCTCTGATAGAAAATATTTTCCAGCCAATCAAAAGTCAGTATTCTCGCAAAATTTATTTATTTAAACTTAACAGACACACACATATATATACTGTAAATAAAACGACAATTATTTATATCACGTTTTAACTTTAAAAATAGCACAGTGTGTAACATCGTCTGCTCGCAAAGCGATTGTTATAACTAGATTTCATTGACCGATATTTTTATGAATGAATAAGTTCTGCGATTGTCATCTATCAATTTGCCATAAATATAATCTCATTTAAGAGCGTAAATTAAGATGTATTGGATTATTTTAAGAAAACTATGATAACCCTTCTTTGAGGTACTTTTCCGTAAATTGATGCTGGAAAATTATCGACACCCTCAATTGGGGCACTCTCCCAAAATGCATCATTCTCCATAGCATCCGCCTTAACCTCTCCAATACTATTTGCGTGGGTCGCTAATGCGCCCACGCAAAAAGAAATGCAATAGAGTTCCCCGCGTACTACCGTACCACCCTTGTTTGAAAAACACGATTACCACCATTCGTGAACATTGGAAATCTATTGAAAAAAAATCCCAAGTTGTCCATAATCTTTCCACAGAGCCCCCAATGGTTGTGTTTAAACAACCGTCTCCTCAACTTATTGGTACGAGCAGAAATTGCAAAGCCCAGCACTGCCGCTGGCAGAAGTCAGTCTTGTGGTGACAAACGCTGCATATGTTGCAAACATGGAACCCTTGTCTACATTTAACAGCAAAGTCACGGATAAACAGTACAAAATATTCACTACTGTTACCTGCAAATGTCATTTACATTCTTGAGTGCCCCATCTGTGGCTTACAATATGTCGGCGAGTCCAAACAGCCATTACACAAACGACTGAATGGTCATAGAAGTAACCTAAGAAACTTTTTCTGCCCGTGAGCCAACACTTCAGATTTCCCGACCACACTCCATAAAATTTTGATCTGATCACATAAAAAAATCTTAAGTATCTAGCAGAACTGCAAGTGGCAGGACTCTGAACGGGAGGCCCGAGAGAGATTCTGGATTAAAGAGCTCTGCTCAGTACACCCAATGGAATAAACAAAAAACAATAAATATCATTCTAAATATCAATAAATAATAAATTCATGAATATAATAAGTTCAAATTTAGATGGTTATACAACTAACAACTGATCAGTATTCCCTTGTGTAATGACTAATAGCTGATCCGAGAAAGTTCAAGATCAATAAAATCAGACCCGAATACGTCACCACCAGATGCTTGTAATATCGCTCATACTTTTAGTTAAAGGTTAAACACGTGTTCTGATGACAGATCTTATTATAACAACAGGCGCGTCTAGTCTGCAATGTTTATCATTGATTTATATATGATGCTGTTTAATATTTGAGATAGTTGTATTAAAGTATTAGAACTGAAAACATAGTTTTAATGAATCCACCGATTTTACAATGGCGACGAGGATGGGATACAATTATTATTCATGTATAGTACATGTATATAAATACATTTAACACCATATATATAGTCATATCTGTATAGGTATATACACTGTATGCAAAACATATTATAATATTCTATATCAAAATGTTCTAAAAAACAATAAGTATGACTGATTTGGACATCCCTGCACTGCGTGTTCAGTGACACTTTTTATCTGCAGGTCATCCAGAATAAACCAGTCCTGCCCAAACTTAACATAAGCAAAGTAATGTCCACTCGATGCTGCTCTTCCACAGTGGTAGACAACCCCAAATAGTGTAGCCCTGTGGTCAATTATCTTTCCAGGGGTCACATATTCCTCCAGGTCCAATTCCATGGCTAAATCGACTTTTTTGCACAATTTTCGTCCATTAGCAGTGAATCTGTTTATATGAATGACCAAATTCTTGGGCACAGAATCTATTGTTGAAAATTTCTGAGCTGGGCCTTGTTTGTGACACATCCTACAACTGTAATCTTGTAGTTCTTCAGTAGAAAAATATTTCTTTATTGCTGCATTTATGGTTGTTACCTCATTAATGTGTACAGTTATATCAGAAAACACTTCATCATAGCTTTAATTGAACAGTTGATATAAAGGACTTGAATACTCGTTCTGTTAATTTCATAGGTTTATTTCAATTTTCTAATTTTTTATAACTTTCATTCATGACTTTTAAATATCATGAGAAATTTAATCTGATAAGGGAGAGATGTAATATCGCTAACAAGTTACATTCATACTTTTAGTTAAAGGTTAAACACGTTTTCTGATGACAGATCTTATTATAACAATAGGCGCGTCTAGTCTGCAATGTTTATCATTGATTTATATATGATGCTGTTTAATATTTGAGATAGTTGTATTAAAGTATTAGAACTGAAAACATAGTTTTAATGAATCCACCGATTTTACAATGCTGATGTAGCAATAACCAAATTTTATCAATTATTTGTAGATTGATATTGACACTGAATAAGGCCATCAGTTGGTCGAAAATTTTGTCGTATTTATTAATATATTTGAATCGTTGCATAATCCTCTAGAATTATATATTGTCTTTTTGTATATGCTGTATCGTCATGTTGGCGATCCGATACTTAAACTAATGTTGTACACCTCTGTGCCGACTTTCTCCCAAGTATTGTTGACCTCCCCCTCTGTACTAGCTAACCTTTCTGTTTTTTTGTAAACGTGTCATTTCAAGATATTTTGCAGTGTATTGTTGAAACCACTAATTCAAATATTCGCCAGAAACGGGCACTGTATGTATTTTAAACATTTTTGTGTGACAATATTTTTTCAAACATGTAAAACTTGACTTGTGTATGTTTTGCATCTACTAACTTAGAAATAATCTGATTTATTATTTGATAATTTTGAGATTGGAATGTACATTGTGTTGGATTTGTAGGTCAAGGAAAGTTATTAATTCTTGTTTACTGTACTGATAAGCAATAAGTAATACATAGATAAAAGATCGTATATTTAAGTGCATTTCACATACATAATTGCAAAAATACACATTTCATACAGTTAAATTAATATTATAAGGAGTACTCATTTTCGTAAATTTTGTAATGTATGGACGCCATTAGTGTAATTTATTTTTATATTCTTAAGCTTAAATTGGTTCTATATTGAGATATTTTTTTGTATTTTCAGCTTCTTACCATACGAAAAATAGCAAAGAAAACCGACCGAACAACAAGAGCCAAAAGTCATCATCAACTAAATTCATCTTTGGACACCAGGCATTATTTTGTTATTCATGCTAACTTGTGTCATGTGATGGAATTATAGTAAATACACATTGGTTAACTTTACTGTAGTCCGTTTATTTTGGAAAATAGATTAGAAGCAGTACAGTAAGAAGACTCTCTCCTGGCAATGATATTTGAGTTATTTCGTATTTGATCTGAATGATGTCTTTTAATCCCGAATTAGACGTGCTAGATGAAGGGGATAACCAACAAACCGACGCCGCCACCGGTGATACGCAGCAAGACGATCATAGTGATACTGATCAACAGGATAGTATTATCAAAAGAGAAAAACGAGTCATTACTTTGTCAGAGAAAGGAAAGGAGCTCTTTGAAACTAACCGGCGAGCATTTCAACTTAAAACTTAGTGTAATTCACAATGAGATTCAGCTGTTGTCGAGAAACATTGAGGTTCATTCAAATAATTTAAAATCACTGGAAGAGTTGAAGGACGAATTTGTTCATACTACATCAAAATATGACCAAATGTGCAGAGAATATCTGAATTTTCTCGCTAGAACTAACACTGCTCAGTGCATAGAGGAAGCAGCAAATGTATCCGCAGAAATATCTAACTTTACAAGGAAGGTCGAAACAGAATTAAAAAGGATGAATGAATATATCAATTAACTACGTCATCAAACGGGATCTGGGAAAAATTCAACTCGCTCATCGAAAAGCAAAACTTCTACGGCGTCTTCGGCCGTCGCCAAAGCCGAAGCAGCTAAAGTGAGAGAGGAATTCATTGAAAAGTAGGCACAACTACTTAAAGAAAAAGCCCTTTTAGAGGAGAAACAGGCAATCGAAACAGCTAAGGCGGAACGTAGAAAGGCAGACTTGGAAGCAGATTTGGATTTACTTAATTTTAAGAAGGAAGCTGCAGCCGTTGAAGCAGAAGCTGAAGCATTGCAATCGGAATTTGATGAAAGCATGTCTCAAGTATTGTCCGATAAACCACCACTTGATGCAAAAATTAGAACAGCTTCGTTTATCAGTCACGTTCAACAACAAAACCGTGAGATTGAGGACAAGTCTCGTACTGCAGTGAATAACATGAATTCGAATACACCAGCTGCACCTGAATTAAATCCACATGCAAGTGAGTTCGTTCCTCAAATAAATTCGCATAGAGGCCACCATGTTCAATATGATTGATTGATTTATTAATGGTGTTTAACGCCTCAGCAGCAATATTTCAGCTATATTCAGGCGATGAACATGAAATGGATGATGCAATGAACATGAAATGATGATGAATGAAAATGGGATGTTCAATATGAAAGTAGCACAAACTACCGAGAAAATACCAATCACGAAATCACGAATTATGGAGAGAAGGGAATGGCAGCTGATTTCACTCGTTTTCTGTAAAAAGCCTGATCTACTGATGTCGAGATTTAACATATTTAACGACAAACCTGAGTTTTATCCTTCTTGGAAAGATAGCTTTAGGAAGATAATTAGCGAAATTCAGGCGAATCCTACTGAGGAAATGGACCTTCTGGTAAAATGGACTGGACCACAGTCACAAACACATGTCCAAAGCATAAAATCTTCGAACACAAACAACCCATCAAGGGCTCTTAAGCTTATCTGGGAGAGATTGGATGAACGCTTTGGAAGTCCGGAACTTATAGACAGCGCACTCAAAAGGAAGCTGGTTGCCTTTCCACGCATAACGGAAAGAGACTTTTCTAAACTGTACGACTTATCTGACATCTTTTAGGAAATTTCGTCAGTAAAGGAAAACGAAGATTATGGTTTGTTCTTCTCCTATTTCGATTCTTCAATAGGCGTGTCACCTATTGTCGCTAAGCTTCCACATCAGCTACAAGAGAGATGGACAAGGACTGCGGTTAATTACAACAGCAGACATAAGACGATTTATCCACCGTTCCAGGTATTTGCACAGTGTATTCATGAGGAGAGTAGAGTAAAGAATAACCCTAGCTTTTTATATGAAACACCGTCAATCATGACAGGGTGTCGATATTTCCACCGTGCACTAACGAATTGAAAATTGAAGAAGTATCACACTCTGAATACGATCAAATAGGAGGTGACATTTTTGTACGTACCAAAGACGACAATAAACCGGGGTTATCTCGTGATGATCGAGAATTTTTGGCTATCATGGAAAGGAAATTTTGTAGAGATCCAGGTGGTAACTGGTCAGCGCCATTACCATTCCGACACAATCGTCTACAACTTTCTCTGGTATACAGACAATGATTTTAGCAAACCACTAACTGTGTACCGCATGACTGTACACGTATTTGGTAACAGCCCCAGCCCAGCCATTGCGACATACGGTCTTCGAAAAACGGCCAAGAAAGGAGAATCCGCGTATGGAGCAGATATGACAGACTTCGTGTCCAAGAATTTTTATGTGGACGATGGGTTAACCTGTCAACCAACTATAAGCGATGCCATTGACATAGTGAAGCGAACTCATTCAGCACTTAAGTCAATAGGAAAACTGCGTCTTCACAAGATATCATCAGATGAGGAGGAAGTTATGAACTCCTTTGATAATAATGATCTTGCAAAAGAACTAAATGATTTAGACTTCGATTCAGGTTCTTTGCCGATTCAAAGTAGTCTCGGAATGTATTGGGACTAATCAGATTTGTTTCATGTACAAGATAGATAGAGACCTGAAACCGTACACCCGTCGGGGTCTGTTATCAACTATCAGTAGTATTTATGACCCTCTAGGATTCTTGGCACCTGTTACGATTAGCGGTAAATTACTTCTGCGATCATTACTGATAGGAAAATCACATGGGACGAAGAATTGACTTCGGAACGCTACGAAGAATGGGAAAGCTGGCGAACTTCGTTGTTCAACTTGGAAAATTTGCCGATTCCACTAATGTTTTCACCCACTTCACTTAATGTAGCTGAAAGGAAAATGATTAATGTTTATTACGATGCGTCAGAAAAGGCAATTGCAGCCGTTTGCTACCTAAAACTTGAATCAAAAAATGATGCAAATGACAAGTTGCACTTAGTCACGGCCACACAGTACCGAGGCTAGAACTATGTAGGGCATTACTGGCCACAGAAATCGCACAGATTGCTGCAGACAATTTAAATATTCCACTAACAGACATACGCTATTATACGGATAGCAGAGTCGTACTTGGTTACATTTATAACTCAACTCGTCGATTTTACACTTGTTAGCAATCGAATTGCGAAAATTCATCAGGTTTCTGAACCGAAGCAGTAGTCATATATTCATACAGAACGCAACCCAGCAGATCTTGCGACACGATCTATACCATCTGAGAAACTTCAAGATAGCATTTGGTTATCCGGTCCACCATGCTACATGGACAATACGAGACAAGAAGAAGGTATTTTTCTGCTCCAAGATCCAAACAATGACAATGAAATACGATTCGAAAAAGTGAATAAGAAAACATTAAGTGACATGAATGTAGCAGCTTTAGGCTCGCTTCGATTCGGAAGGTTCGGGAACTGGAAATCCCTATTCGTTCAATCGTTCCATTAAAACTTTTTCTGACTAAAAAGTCAAGAGGAATTGACGTCACGAAATGTTCATTTAAATACGCCGAAAGACAAGTTATCAGGACCGTACAATATGAAGTCTACTTAGACGAAATTGTTAGTTTGAAAAACTGCAAACCACTTCGTAAAGACAGTACGCTGATACAATTGAGCCCTTTCATTGATGAAAATGATATTTTGCGTGTTGGAGGATCCATCGGTCTTGCCAACATAAGTGCGGACGAACGGAATCCGATTATTCTACCAAGCAGACACTGGATTGCTACTCTTATCATTCGTTTTTATCACGAAAAAACTCAGCATCAGGGACGACATTTTACATCAGGAGCTGTGAGGTCTAGTGGTTACTGGATAGTTGGAGAAAAACGTCATATTTCTTCAATACTGCACAATTGTGTTACTTGCCGAAAACATCGGAGGCCTACCGAACAACAGAAGATGGCAGATTTGCCGAAGGATCGTCTGCAACCTGATCCACCGTTCACATCTGTAGGCATAGATACATTTGGTCCATGGTCAGTGATAACTCGCCGCACCCGAGGCGGTATAGCCAATTCAAAAATCTGGGCCATTATATTCACGTGCATGGTCACAAGAGGTGTGCACATAGAGGTGGTGGAAGAAATGAGTGCGTCGTCATTTAAATGCTGGGACCATACTGGGAGGGTTCCCAGTGCTCGACCCACAGAGCAGCCCAGCGCGTCCCCGGGTGGCGGATAGGGGAGACCCTCTCGTTGGGGGGGGTTGTCTGGTCATAATACGGAAAGCCTGACCGCGGACCGTAGTGGGTAACGTGTTTGGAGAGTGCCACACTTCTTGCACGATAGACCCCTTTTCTAGATTTCGAAAAAAAGTAGGCTCATTGTAGCCGCTACAAAAGGCTAAATTTTCCGCCACTACCCAAAACTCCATACTTTTCCAATGGCAGTCAAAATTGTATTCCCTGTGACCCATCCCACCCCCATTTTCCGTTGATTTATTGTTTGTTAACTTGTTCCCGTCCTGAATATAGCTGAAATACTGCTCGCTGGACGTAAAGCAGACATCCAATCAATCATTTATAAATGCGTTCAAACAATTTGTTTCGATTAGAGGACATGTTAAGCTTATAAGATCTGATAGAGGTACAGATTTTATAGGCGCCACTGATCACCTGTATATAAATGTAATAAACGTTGAAGACGGACCTGTTGGGAGCTACATGTATAACAATGGGATTGAATGGCGTTTCAATTCGCCACATTCCTCCCATATCGGCGGATCATGGGAGAGGTTATTCGAATATGCAGATCTATACTAGATTCAGTGATCTCCGACTACCTGGAGGCGAATTGTCTCATAAAGTTTTGGTTACATTCATGGCCGAGGTGTCGGCAATTATCAATTCAAGACCACTTACGATAATTTCAACGGATGCCGAGGAACCGCTTCATTGTTGATTACACACAAACCTAGCGTGCTTATTCCAAAGGATGTATCATTCGATTGTAAAGATATGTATCATTTTCAATGGATGCGAGTCCAGCTTCTTGCCGATATTTTCTGGAAACGTTGGCGAAGGAAGTATTTGCAATCTCTTCAAAAGAGACAAAAGCGGACAGAGTTTCAGTGCAACTTAGGAGAGGGAGACATTGTGTTACTTAAAGATAAACAAGCTCACCGCATGGACTGGCCGATGGGCATTGTTACAAAAATACTCCCAAGCGCAGACAATTTAGTGCAGAAGTGTGAGGTAAGAACTGTGCGCACTGGAGACGGGCAAAATAAAACTAAAGTGTCAAACCTTGTAAGACCCGAAACTGAACTCGTACTTCTCCTTTCAGAAACAGAATCTAAAAAAGTGGCATCCTAGATATGCCAGACGGGGAGTGTGCCGACTTTCGCGAAGAATTGTTGACTGGCATAAATGGACGTATTTCCCTCCCCCTCTGTACTAGCCAATTTTTCTGCTTTTTTGTAAACGTGTCATTTCAAGATATTTTGCAGTGTTTTGTTGAAACCACTAATTATATCAAATATTCGCCAGAAACGGGCACAGTGTATGTATTTTAAACATTTTTGTGACAATATTTTTTCAAACATGTAAAACTTGACTTGTGTATGTTTTGCATCTACTAACTTAGAAATAATCTGATAATTTTGAGATTGGAATGTACATTGTGTTGGATTTGTAGGTCAAGGAAACTTATTAATTCTTGTTTACTGTACTGATAAGCAATAAGTAATACATAGATAAAAGATCGTATATTTAAGTGCATTTCACATACATAATTGCAAAAATACACATTTCATACAGTTAAATTAATATTATAAGGAATACTCATTTTCGTAAATTTTTTAATGTATGGAGCGCCATTAGTGTCATTTATTTTTATATTCTTAAGCTTAAATTGGTTCTTTGAGATTTTTTTGTATTTTCAGCTTCTTATAATACGAACACGCATATATACACGCAAACATTTATATCATCTAGTATCTTATTCATACATCATCATCATCAACTTAATTCATCTTTGGACACCCGGCATTATTTTGTAATTCATGCTAACTTGTGTCATATGATGGACTTATAGTAAATAAACATTGGTTAACTTTACTGTAGTCCGTTTATTTTGGAAAATAGATGGGAGGCAGTACAACCTCGCTGCGCTAGGTGTTTTGCTTGCATTTTTTAAATTATTCCATATTGTAGCATTGTAGTGTTAAAATCCAATTTAAAACATTTCTACACGATAACACGTCCATATTTTATATTATGCCTTTGTTGTTGACAAGTTCCAAATCGTCCTTGACATTTGCTACGGGAATTTTACATAGGAAGTCAGTCATGGGAGGGTCTAAAACGCGGAAATGGAAAAGCCGGAAGTATAAAAACACGGGAGGTATTTCAAAGATCTTTATGAAGATATATAGATTATTGCAAATAAATATTAATAAAGTACCTTAAAGTTGACCGGAAGTGAAATTTGTGCGAGTGTCACTACATCAAATTTTCACATTGGAACTCCGATTTCTCCAAAATGCTTCACCCAGGTAAAAAAACTATTAGTGTTTGGCCCATGTCATTCATTTAGCTTCAAAATGATGTATAGTTTATAAGAAATAAATGAAAGGAAAGTATAGAAAAGATCGCCGGAAGCAAGTATGGTAGAAAAAGCAAAAGTTCGAATGTTCAACTTTGAACTATAATATCTCCAAGACCTCATAACCCGGTCACAATTTCTCGGAAAGTTTTATTTCTCAAATTAGAATTCTTCTCAAATTTTCATACTGCCTAAACGTCTTAACAGAATTTTCATTAAACGTTCTTTAAGTAAGTTTCCTCTGCATAGAAGTCTTATCAGAATTCTGATAAAAAAATTTCTAAGAGAAAATTATGTGCATGTAAGTCTTATCAGAATTCTTATCAGATATTCGACTATGTGTATTCAGAATGCGGCAACTATTTAAATTTTATTAAATAATGTTGCAGATAATTAATACAAAAGTATAAAGTAACAATAAATAGAAAACTGCACTTGTCACATTACTATCATTATTATAATTTGACATATCCGGTTTGTTGAATATGCAGGAGAACATTCCGGGTCTAAATATTGTTTAATTTGTAAAAGAATATCTTGTATGCAGTTTTCTTGTAGTTGCACATGGTCTATTTTTATTGTACGCTTGTAAGTTGATATTATGTATGTATTGTTTACTTTTTGTACGTCCTTTCTATATAAAGTGAATGATTCTTTTTTTTCGGTCAACACAAACTGTCCATCTTTTATTTGGCCTAAAGGTCTTTTACAGAATTCCTGCGTTTTGCATTCAGTTGCAATTGTAAGATAAACTTTATTATTCCAGTCCACTACATTAACAAGCTGTTTGAATTGCTGTTCGTCAGCTGTCTGCAAGTAAATCAATGCAACAATTATACAATGTGCATGTTTTTTATTACGCTAAAAAAGACAATCCACAAATCTTCGAGAAACCGGCAAAATCTAGAACCTAAAACCAAAAATACAGGAAGTACAGCAATTGTCCTCACTTGGTACATGCATTTCAAAAGAAATGTTGAGTTAAACCAGGTTTATTGCATGCCAATCCTCCGCTTTCATTACCGTGAAATTGTTGATGGATTAACATATCTGCTTTTTCAGAATTCTGATAATTTAAGTTAATGGCGTGTTTTTTTTTAAATTTTCAGTGTATGCCTTGGTCTTCAAAATTCTGGTAAAGGATAGTCGGTATAGCTAACTCATCTACTGCCAGAGTTCTAATATTTTTATCAGAATTCTGATAATTCAAGTTTATCTTGTTGTTCTTAACAAATGAGAAATCAGCAAACAAAAATAACATTTTACACATAAATCGTTAACACTATACAACCCATTTTATCATAATTCTGATAGCCCCGTGCGGGATCCGGGTGGCTTAAAGAATAGACCGCAGTCGCGCTAGCTTGTCGTACCGGCGTGTCAGGTCGGTTTGCCCAAAGACCGACTGAGGTGGTTGAATGGGGTACCCCTGGCAAGCTGGGGTTGTCAGGCCATAATACGGAAAACCTGACCGCAAACCATATTAGTGCACCGTGTTGGGACAAAGGCCACGTTCCTCGCACGTTAAAGAACGCTGCTGTAGTATTCGCTATGAGTAGGGATTTCGATCCCGCTACAGGAGGCTAAATTGCCCGACCCTATCCATCCTCCCATTTGCCAGTGCCAATCTAAAATTCGTTACCCCTATTTTTCCTTGTGTCCCATCCCATTTTCATTCATCATCATTTCATTTTCATTTTAAAATCCATTTCATGTTCATCGCCTGAAAATAGCTGAAATATTGCTGCTCAGGCGTTAAACACCATTAATCAATCAATCATAATTGGGATAAGTGTTCGGATAGCACTATTGTTAAACACTGGTCAGAATAAGAATTCTGCTACCTTGTTAAAATTGAATAAAAGAAATCGAGCCCAAATCAGTTACCTGCGAGATGCATTAGAAGAATTCTAGTAAAACAATCAAAGTATTGCTTTCAAGCTGGCTGAACTTCAAAGAATTAAATACGAATAGTCGACGGAATTGGGTAGATGGTCACACGGAAAATAATTAAAAGCAAATGGACACTGATCAAATGAATTAGGTGTCAAAAATGATAATCCTTTAATTACGGATGACATAATTGTAGAAAAAACATCTGTGGTTGAACGACCTGTCTTTAATTCTGATTCTAGTCAACAAAGTTTGGCACGGTTTATTGTTGACAATAATTTAATAACATTAGTTCCACAGCAAGGGGCTTTTATTGTTCAAGGCAGAAAAGCTAAATATTGTGTCACTTTATTTCCTAAAGAAACTTGCCAGTGCGAGGCAACATCTACCTGTTTTCATTTTAGCAGCAAAATTAAGCATAGGTTTACAACCAATGCAGAGGAATAAAATTATAAGTTTAAGAACAATATAAAAAAATTGATAAAAAGTCAGGTAGAAAACAACCACGTGTTAATGATTATGACATTGATGTTGAGCCGGCCCTTGATTCTTTAACAGCTTTAAATACTCCAAACAAAGAAAATTTATTTAAATAAACCTTCAACTGTTGGAATTTAAATTTACTCTTAAAAAGTAAACAGTAATTTCAACTCCGAAGTCTAAAAGATAAATAGATTCAAGTGATTTAATAGAAGAAAATTAAATTATAATAGAAGATTCTAACAAAGGTATACCTACTAAACTCCCTAATGAAAAATTGCTTCCGTGAAAAAAACGTTAAATTGAAGAAAAAAATAAAACAGAAAATGAAAATATTCAATTTGTAGAAAACAATTCTCGTGATCAACAGCAATGGGTAGGTTATTGTAAGTTAAAACATAAACAAGACATTCTTAATAACCAGTACTTGTGTTCTGATATAATGATTTCTGCTCAAAATTGAATAAAGTCAGTTTCCAGACATAAATGGTTTGCAAGAAACTACCCTAGCTCCAATAAAATGTAATGGTAAATGGGTAAGCAATAAATGTTTTCAATCACAAAGTTCACCATGTGTGCAAATCCATCATAAACGAAAAGATCATTGGGTTCTATCAATTCTTTCAGTAAATGGGGAAATTAATCTTTTGGATAGTTTTGCACTGGGAATAAACAAATCTTTACAATACCAGTTGGCTCAAATTTATGGCAAAGATGAAAAGAAAATAAACATTAGAATGCCAGACGCAGAGGCAGGAAAACAACATTGATTGTGGTTTATTCGCAATTGCAAACGCAAGATTTGTTGTTTAGAAAATCAATTTCCGAAAAATTTAGTTGGCTTTGCTCCAAAAAGAATTTAGGCTAATACACACGATCGTTGTCTTGTAAATGTGGGCTCCCGGATACCATAGAAAATATGATAGGCTGTGAAGGGAAAAATGCTAAGGGGAAAATCTGTGACGTCTGGAAACATAAAAGTTGTGCTAAATCTGAAATGATAGGCAAAACCTGGCTATGTGAAAAACATAAACCCAATCGCTAAGTATTTTAAGTATTCAAATAGAAAAGTTAACAGTTCCTATATTTAACAATAATTTTGTGTGTAAAAAAAAAACTAAAATATATATTATAAAAAAAATTTAATAAATAAAAATTCACTCCACACGCAGTGCTACCAACCAGTTGGTTCGAGTGGGGAAACGCCATATACATTATGGTAGGATAAAGCACTGCACAAAATCTATTTCATATACAACATTATTTATAACCCATATGGTACTTTAATTATACTATACCAATCAATTTTACCTGTGTAAACACTTTAATTAGGAGAAATTTGTTAAGAAAGTAGCAAAGAAAACCGACCGAACATCAAGAGCCAAAAACCAAGGGACAGTTACAAATCCGGATATAGACAAACACAACACAAAGACATAAAACAAACACAGAAAGAGTAACCCGAACCCAATAAAAACCATGGATGCACTCAGGTGCTCGGGACGAGTTAGCAGTGTTAAGTTTGATGAATTTTTGTTCGACAAAGATCGCTTCCGGTCAACTTTTACATACTTTGTCGTTGATTAAAATTTAAAAGTTATATATCATGTTATAGCTTATGCTGAGGGGAACACGAGGCCCTATTCAAATTGTGACCGGGTTATGAGGTCTTTGACATATTATAGTTCAAAGTTGAGAATTCGATCTTTTGCTTTTGCTACCATACTTGCTTCCGGCGATCTTTTTTATACTTTCCTTTCATTTAATTCCTATAAACTATACATCATTTTGAAGCTAAATGAATAACCTGGGCCAAAACACTAATAGTTTTTTGACCGTGGTGAAGCATTTTGGATAAATCGGAATTCCAATGTGAAAATTTGATGTGACACTCGCACAAATTTCACTGCCGGTCAACTTTAGGTACTTTATTAGTATTTATGTGCAATAAACTATATATCATCATACAGATCTTTTAAATACCTCACAGAGGCACTTTCAATTTTTATTCTATGTTAAGCCGTTAAAAAGTTATGAACAAAAATATTTTTTTTATACTTCCGGCTTCTCCATTTCAGTGTTTTAGACCCTCCCGTCAGCCATTTGAGTTTCTACAGGGACCTCGCGTTGTTTTGAAAAAGATCGTCTGCTTTCGTAACGTTCAGTGGTTTTCGGACAAACCGCGAGGATTTTCCAGCCTTAACAGCAGGCGATATACCCTAAGGATTTCGAACTGACGACAATGGACTCTTCCAAACATACACTTCCGTTGTAATTTAGGTCAAACTTTACTATAGAAATTTGCTCTATCACATTGAAAAATACGCCGCATTTCAAAACGCTAAATAACTGGAAAATAAAGTGATGAATTCAATTTACACATTAGTTGATCTACAAAATGAGCTTAAGCTGGACCATTCGCGGTAAGTAGTTTTCATTTGTCACGCAAAAACAATAACCAAAATACGTCAACATCAAATGAAAATAATCATTACGAAACCACTATGTACAAATAATATATAAGGAACCAAATGGCTT
Source organism: Limnoperna fortunei (assembly GCA_944474755.1). Lineage (NCBI taxonomy): Eukaryota > Metazoa > Mollusca > Bivalvia > Mytilida > Modiolidae > Limnoperna > Limnoperna fortunei. The sequence continues at coordinate 53,267,418 of OX104123.1, forward strand.
CATCAGGCGTTGACTGAATAAAAATTTAAAAAAGAAGAACATATTTGTGTTGTTCACTTCATACAAAAAATGTTCTGATGCTGAAGGACCCAAACTATTTTTGTTGTTCATATTACTGTGGGGTCATAAATATTGTAGTATTCTACCGTTCATTCTTTCAGAATTGATGTATCAAAAATGTTTCTCGAAGTCTTCTGGTTGATGTATTTCACTTTGGGTTTTTGATCAATAATGTGGAATTTTACAGTATCATAAGAGTAGCCTGTAGATTTAAGGTTGCGAGTTAGTGGACAATTTCTGTTTTTCATGATAAAGGAGCGACGGTTGTTAAGTCGCACATTGAAAGCTGTCTCTGTTTCTCCAACATACTGGAAGTTACAAATTCCACAGGTCAGTATGTAAATACAAAAAACAATTGGAGTATATTGTGAAGCTTTCGTTGTTGTTGTGCTTCGAAAGGTGCTAGCAACGTTTGCTGCTTTACAGCATTTGCAGTTCCTGCGATTGCATGGATTGTATCCACCAGGTTTTGAAGGAGGGTTCATTTAACTCTAGCATTTACAATAATATCTTTTAGACTCTTTGGTCGACGGTATGCCATTATAGGCGGTTCAGGGAAAAGCTTTTTAAAATTTGGATCATTTTCGATTAGGTTCCAATGTTTCCTTGCAACATTTAAAATGTTTTTTAAGTCAGGGTGGTATGTGACGACTAATGGTATTCTGCTGTTTGTTATATTCGTATCTTTGTAATTCAGCAACGAATCTCTGGTAACATTGTGAGCTTTTCCAAATGCCTCGGCGATGTTTTTGTTTCTGTAGCCTCTTTTGAGGAAATGTTTACGGAGCTCTTTAAACGATGGTTTTGGATATTTTCTGTTGAGCAAATTCTTTTGATACGTATGGCTTGACTGTAAGGAATACTGCGCGAACAATACCTTGGTTGGAAACTTTTGGGCGATAAAAATTTATGTTTGTCTTTTGCTTTCGTGTGAAGATCATTCCGTTTTGGATGTAGATAGTAGTGTCTAGCAAAGATATTTTGTGGCCAGAGTATTCGAAAGTAAACTTAATGGTGGAATAAAATATATAATTATATACATCATCTGTCTTACTAATGTACATGTTCTAATACAACAAAATAATGATTGATATTGGTTTTAAACTATGTATTTATATACTGTTCTAAAATGACCTGGCAACCATTGCCACTCTCTGGAAGGTGGAAGGCAGCATTCTGGATCGGAGCATCTATGAATTTGGAAGACATAATGACGTTCTTGACAGTGCTTTTCTGAAAACAGAATACCATTATAAATACGTTTACAGTTGAACCTGTTTGATCAACAACCTGTATTGAGCAAAAGTAAATTTTATTCTGAAACCAGAAGCTCTTGAGAGCCTGTATCGGTCACCCGATTTCATAGACAATGAAGATGGTATTTCCTTGATGTTAAACTAAGTCCTGTTATTTTCAATAAACTTTAAAGAGGACCATCCAAACAATATTGCTAGCAAGTTGCTTCCATTGGTTAACCAGTTTTAGAGATTTTTTTAAATAATTTGCCCATAAGGTCCTACGTCCTGCGGTGGGGATCATTTTGAATTTCCGATTGGCAATAAAAAACAAAAACTTTAAAGAAGACCATCCAAACAATATTGTCAGTATGTTTTTGTTTCTGTTGCTTAACAGTTTCAGAGAAGAAGCCTTTTAATTTTTTCCCATAAGGTCCTATGTTAAACTAAGTCCTGCGGTGGCGGCCATTTCGAATTTCCAATTGGCAAAGAAAACATAAACATTATAAAGGACCATCCAAACAATAGTTCTAGTAAGTTTTGTTTCGATTGGTTAACCGGTTTCAGAGAGAAGAAGCCTTTTGAAAATTTGTTTCCCTTAGGGTCCTATGTTAAACCAAGTCCTGCGGTGGCGGCCATATATGTTTTCAATCCAAATAAAAAACAAACTTTGTAAAGGTCCATCCAATGAACATTATGGCTAAGTTTGGTTTCAATTGGCCAAGTGGTTTCAGAGAAGAAGATTAAAATAAAAAAAGGTTTAGAGACGCCGACGGACGCAAAGTGATGACAATAACTCACCTGACCCTTTGGTGAGCTATAAAGGGATATGCCAGGTGAGGGTCAATGGTGTGAAGATGAAGACACCATAAACTCACTATTCATGTAAATAAAAAGGATATTGAGAGCGATTAACCAAATTTTCATTATTGTATTTTAGGTACATGTACCTTTATGCTTCCATTTCTGGGAGTGAAAATTACTTTATTTAAAACTTGATAGCATTGCTTATTTTTGAATTTGCTTAAAGGAAAAGGACAGGTTTTTTCTCATTGACATCAAGAATATGTTTAAGTTCTATGGCATGTCTAAAGTAGGGCTGGGTTGGAAAATACTGTCCTTCATTGTGAGTGCAACTTGCCCTCGATAAAATGTCTCCGAAACATCCTCTGGTATTTAAACAATCAATACAACTGATGGAGTAAGTGGGCCTTTACTGGAGACATCATGATCTAGACAGGATAATGCAGATTCAACAGACATTATTGATTTCATGCGACGAACACCAGATGATTTTTGGACGCCTGTTTAGCCAAAATCAATCTTCGATTTATCATCCATGCATAAAAAATAGTTTTGTCTCTAACTTCACCGCATATTCTCTCAACATCTGAAATATACTGGCACAATAATACTCATCCTGGTGGCTTGCTCTGAGCTGTCGCGTTTGCACTTTCTTTTTCAAAGGCACACGTCCTTTATACAACTTTGATATATTTAATCTTCCAATTGCCCTCTCAACGTGTATCCTTGCACGCGCAATTCTGCGAGTCGTAGTTGTTGCATTGGCACTTGAGCTGTTTTCCCATGGAAAATGGTGGAATGTTTCAAGTTACACCCTTTAATGCCAAGTCTTCTCTGATTAAAAAAACTACTGTCTGCCATAATATCATCTCCAAATTCTACTTTATTAAGAAAACCAGAATCTAAAACTATCTTTTTGTCGGATATAGAACCAAAAAATAAATCAGAAACTAAAGAAAATGTTACAATTGGAGCGATTCCTAGCAGGGATTTAAATTGTGGTGTTTGCAAGGTGAGTAAGTAATTCTCTGAGACGATGGTAGACTTGGCCTTTGGATAAAGAATTCTGTATAGTCAATAATGCATCGACTTTTCTTGAAATACTTAAAAACATTTAGGAAGACTTCTTAACACTTGATCTTTTGTCGGCCATCTATTAAGAAAAGACACATCACGACTCATCAGAGATACCCAAGTGTTAAATATCCTGCTGACGCTACTTCCTGATATTCCACGTGTTCACGTACAAATCTACTCTTGTACCTATTCTAGACATAATGTGTATGTTTACGAAGGTGAACCGATTTGACTCTATAATCTTCGATAGGTTTGATGTGACAGGGACATTGGTTTTAATTTGAACTAGAAAGACGGATTTTTTGAACCCGTGGTATTGATTCTGGTGGTTACTTTTATGATAGCAATATAAGGAACACAACTGTAGGTTAATATGACAGGGATGGGTTGCTTTTCATAAATTTGGGGTCGTTGTCTCTCAGAAATTTACCAAAATGTTTATCATCTATACTACTAAAATTATAGACCCCTTTTTTAAGAGCGCATCACAAAACACAGAGAAATAATTTTAATAATCGACTTTATCGATATCAACTTTAAATATTTTTAATGTGCAACATCTACTGCATGTAACCTTATACATATTGAAGTACGAACTACAGCTATAGACTTCGTCACGTGAAGCAAGCGAACAGTTCGTTCTTGTTTAAATTCAGCCGGCTCACTTTAAGAAAACGATTGGAATCGAAGGGATTTTCACCAGACATGTCTGGTAGGTCCTACGAATTTAGTTTTCACCGTGATCAGGACTAATATGACATTAAAAAAGAACTAAAGTTACGCTTTCACTGATTACAAATTTACCTCGTATTAAATGCCATCTAATTTAACAGTTGCCAGTTGGGTATGCAAACGTGTTTTTTTTGTACCCATCACGGGTTGCCCCGGAAACAAATTTTTAAATGTAAAGGAGGACCGTATCCGGTACAAATTTGCGGACGTAATTAATCGTTAATTGCTAATTATTTAAAGCAATAATCGATATAAAAATTAAATATTTTGCATATGTAACATTAACTGCATGTAACCTTATATGGGTTAATACTGCGCTATTTCTCTGTGTTTTGTGATGCGCGCTTAAAAAACGGGTCTATAATTTTAGTAGTATAGATTGTTGACAGTTTTAATAACAATTGGTGATGAAATGCTCTGTAGAAGGATAAGAACGCAGTACCCTGCATCAGATACCATAAATGGAGAACTGTGAAAATGTAAGTTAATACAATGTACACAACCTTTCAGACTTACCTTGCGTCAATATACTCAAGGGTAGTAGTAAACTTTAAGGATAATTGGAGGTCAATAGTGAATATACATACGTTTGTAAGCCTTACACCTCGTTACAGACTCAGCTTTAAGTATTGTACTGACCTTCTAACAAGCAACTGAAGTAAATTAAAAAATCATGTTATAAATTCTTTGCTCCACCAATCTTAAATGTACATGTTTTACTTAAGCTTGCTTTTCAGAACTAAATGTCACGCCATTGATATTTCAAGTTCTATTTATTGTTGCAGTTTTGGTATAAACTGACATATTGTCCTATGTGTAAATTGTATATTAAGTATATGTACCAAACAAAATTTCATGCATTAATGATAATTTTCAAATCAGACAAATAATGGTTATTGGAATATTTTTAATAAAATGTGTACATCAATTTAGGTGGTGAAAACAGTCACACAAGTTTCAACTTATTCCAATGCAATGAAATCCAGCACAAGAGAGAATGACACAGTCTGTTACCAGTAGAACTGAGACAGTACAATCCGGAACTACGGTGTTATTCTACGCCTTGATATTTCAATTTTAAATTGCGTGTTACATTTTTAAAATTTGTATGGGAGTAGTATTAAAAACACATTGAAACAATTTTGCACACAATGACATTCACTTAACTTAGCCTTCAAATGTCAATACCTAATTTAAGTACTATTGTGCATGTAAGATGAGCTTGGACTGTGTATTCAATGGTTAATTTATATTCCTTCATTACATTTTAATTTTCTATTACATAGGATCTATTGGGTGTGGTATTGTGCATGTTATGTTATCTGCACAATAAGAAAAAGGATGAAAAGACAACAGAAATAAAAAAATTATAGACAGAAACCAATTTCAGAAATAATGAAGGAAAGAAGGCAACAACAGTCTTTTGCAGAAGAAAGTGTTTTAGATTTATAAAAAAAACTAAGAAACTAAGAAATTTCTATTTACTTTTTGCAAACAGTTGTTTGAGGTTTGGACTAAGACTAAACTTCATCTCTCCCCAATAATTTACCAAAAGAATTTTTTTCGTTTTAGATGTAATTAAAGTGTTGTCTGGTGCGTTTTCAGCTGTGATTGGTGTTCGTATAAGGTTTCGCCAAGATCTATTCGAATTAATGAATGGTAACCAACACAATGCTCGGCAAAATCAACAAAATAATGAACCGGCACCACAAATTATCCCTGTCGCTTTTCCCCAACGACCTAAAAGAAAACGTAAGCAACCCAATCGCTATGGTGAATGTAAATTGCACCTACCTCTTGTTGATGATATATGTCACCATTGAATAGATGTTTTCCTTCTGGTCTCCATGTCTTCCACTAACATTTTTGGCAATGAGTAGAATACCAATAAAATATATAAGATGTAATCCATTGCTTATGTCTGTGTGTAGCAGTGTGTGATACGAATAATGTTAATTCTTTTTAAAAGCACTATTGTCCTTTAAAAAATGGTTTACTTGCACCATTTTCAACAGGGCAAACCTATCTTCAGCACAATATTTACAGGGCATTTACCTTGGTTTAATCGGTTTAATGTCAGCCATTCTGCTGAATTCATAGTTGATTTGGCGGATTAAATCCATTATAACTTGATAAAAGTGAGAAGAATTGTTTCAGTAATGAAGAATTTACAGTCTGAAAGTGTCAAATTATTCTAAAGTACATTTATATAAGAAAGCATCAGTTATGGGGGGTTTTATCTTGGTGGGGGTAGGGCATTGTATAATTGAATGAACTATGTTCTTTCGAACTTAAATTCAGAGCTGATTGCTTCTGTCTGTAATTTACTGGGGAAAAATTAAGTTTGTTTTAAAGTTCGTCTGATGTGTTAATATCCATTTTAATAAGAGAAGATTGATAACATGTATTGTTACAATTAGTATTCAGTGGTGATGTGTTTTATTAGTATCTATAAAATGATTTCTGTATGATGACATATGCATGTTAATTTACCTTTTCACTTACAAGCTTGAACTCGGGTTTTTTAACACCAATTTTTCTTATATTTTGTTTACTTAGTTGTTTATTTGTGACTTTTACAATATTTGACTTCTATCGCTAACTGTTGTGACTTTTACTATATTTGACTTCTATCGCTGACTGTTCAAGTACTGGTTATTTTAATATTTTTCTGATAAGATGTAAATTTATTGATTTAAAAAAAAATTTTCATTGAAGTTTTTTGCAATTCAAAGTTCCAAAGTTTTTTTTTCTTCAGAACATGAATTCAATTAAAACATACTCTTCAACTTTTTAAAATATTTTTTATTACTGGTTGTCAATAATTTAAACTCGGGGGCTTTTTATATGGTGCTTTTACCTTTTATATTGTTTGTAAAATCCAGTCTTAATAATCGTGATCTTTTGTAGTTTTTAGTTTTTATTCATCTCATCTCCACATTTGCAATTATCAGTTGCCTTTAAAAACCTTCCCTTTAACACTATTTTTATATAAATTTTAACTTTATTCACCACTTTTACAATGCTCAACTAATATATTTAATAAGCTGTCAGGGTTTTCTTCACTGTTTTAAGTACTGGTTTTTGATGAATGATATTTTTCTGATGAAATGTAAATTTCTTGATTAAGTCATTTCAAAACATTTTAAAATAATTTGACTATCCTTTCAAGAATAAAGTTTTCATTTCTTATATTTTTACTATGATATAAACATTGCACTGTTTTGTGTCTTTTTTTAAATTTACAAAAATACTATATGTTAAACTTACACTGGTTTTATTGAATGAAAATAAAATGTGTTACTTGGCTTCATTTATTTCACAGGTAATTAGAGGTTGATGACATTTTGATTATATTTGTTGTTTTATCTTGAATGGCTTGGATTTGTACCTGCTGTGTTTTTAACTGATGTAAATGCTGCACTTTGCTTCACCTTTAAAAAAAAATAAAACATCTGTTAATATTTTGTATTTAATTTACACTTAATGTTAAATAGTATTTACCCCTTGATTTTGGCGTCTTGCTATGTTGTTTTGAAAATACGGATGTGTTATACATTGAATATCCATGAAAACAAGAAGTCATCATAATAATTTGGAGTTACATTCAATTTTAAGTAATATTTAATTACTGAAGGAGTCATCAAACAAAATAATTAGTCCTAATGAAAGTTTCTCATGTTTTGAGTGGGATATTTTGGCCAATATCAATAAGACAACGTGAAAGAGGTGAATTCATTTATTTTGTATAATTGTGATCGGGTTGTCTCAGTGCACTTTCTATTGACTTGTCTATGGCGTCTTGTAGTCTTTCTAAGTAGTTCCATTGGTTCAGGTTTAACTGCAATCCATAGGGAGTAGCTTTTCCATTGTGAAACCTTCTTAGGACCACGATCACCGAAGCTTCATACCAACATACTCTAACGAAATTCCACGCATACCAAAGGGCAATGCATTTCGATGACGTGGCAAGGATGGAATTCCAGTCACCTGTCAGAGCAATACCAGACGCCATTGTGTTGCCTTTGATGTCAATCCATAATTACAATTTCACACCTACCGATGCTTTCTAAGTAATTTCATTGCATTGCATACTAGACATTCCAGTGACGTCACACATTCTTTACATTCTATTGATGTCATTGCAATATTGCTTCCCTAGAACTGTCAAAAGCACACTACTTGTATGTATTCTTACTTTCTGGCACTACAGTTTGCTTAACATTGTTGTTCTAATTTCCTTGAAAATCACTAGCTTTTTAATATCTAGATCAGGATTTTCTTGTGTTTTGGACGTCTTCTTTCCAAGATTTGACACAACTGTTAGAAAAAGCTGTATTGATAAGCGCGTTCTCCCATTTTTGGCGGCCTTGAAGGGATCGGTATCTGACACTGGTGTAGTGAAATACTAGGGAGACCTAGTGGGGTTGCTAATCCCAGCTCCCTGAGGTGGGGTAAAGATAGGAGCCCTATGTGTATGTGCAATTACCTGATAATACCCGTCAGTAAGATGGCGTCTAGTCTCTGTAGCAGAGAAGGTTCCACACAACCACCATGCGTCTATGTCACACGCTGCACTGCATCCGGATTCCTCTAGGCTCTTCATCCGTCAAGCATCAGTGGTAATGCACATCCCCAAGTAACCCCGGGCGTAACTGGGTCTTACTAATCCCCAGAATAAGGTGGCGCCTAATTTCACCACACTCCCCCCCCCATTTTCTTCAGCGCGGGATCCCTGTCCCGAGTAAAACAATTCCCTAACGAGGTACTCCACAGGGACTGTGACTTCTACCCTGACTTAAAAACTAGCCCTCCCCGGATCCTATAAATAACTAAACCCCTAGCTCCTATCACAAGGACTAGAAAAAATACCTAAGTAAAGACGCCATCTTAAAAAAACAGTAAATTTCTGAATTCATTAGAAATTAACTCTACCTAAAACTACTGAATAACTACCTACTAACAAAATTAACAACTAAGTACCGCCCCGTACGAAGACGGGATAGATAGATTTTTTGTTTGTTTGATGGTGTTTAACGCCACTTTCAGCAATTTTTCAGCTATATCATGGCGTCCAGTTTTTATTTGGGGAGGAAGCCGGAGTACCCGGAGAAACCCCCCGACCTGCGGTAGGAAAACTGGCAATCCTTGTCAATTAAGATTGGAGTCGAGTACACCCTGCCTGCAGTGAGAATCGAACCCACAATCTCAGTGTTGACAGACCACGTGATCAATAGTAGACGAACTACCTTGACCACTCGGCCACCGAGGCCCCCGGGATAGATAGAACAGTCCTCCTTCCGGGAGTAAAATGAGACCAACATGATGAAACGTATATACAGAATATACAACCACTCAACTACCTATGACAAATATCAAATCCACTAACTCCACCCTGGCGTGGAAAAGCCGCAGCCGCTAAGCTTTTCTCCCATCTGCCACAGTGTATCCATCTCCCGACTAAACGTCCTGGGTGTACCAACCCTTCAACGTGTCGAGTTGCCATGGCTGCAGCACCCTCATTAGGTGCATCATTACACGCCAATACGATAAAGTCGCATTGCAGTTAATGGGATGTAGTCGGAAATAATCTGGTTCATTCCAGTCCATCTCGTTACACAGAGCTAACAACTGAAAACGATCCTCTGCTTTTATTTTAGAGTCCAACGGTATCCTACACCGTGTGTTAACGTACTCAACTAAGTGTTTAACTTTAGCCGTCTGACCACATATTGTTCTGGCTAACTCCTGTAGGAGACGTCCGATCTCCCTCTAAAACTCGGGACTCGGCTTTTGTGCCTCCGTCTGTTTATCAGTTAATAATAGCGGTAGGTGTGTTTGAACAACATGTTTACGGAGTTTCCTCGTACGGAATCCGCAACTAAACAAGGTGATTCTCTTCCTAACGATTTGTTCGTTTTCTCCTTCTCCGGAATGAGGGTTGAGCTCCTCCGCAAGCTCCCTCCTGGCTTGTACTCGGCTGTTCCGTTTCCACTGGCACTTTAATCATTATTGGCACTGACACCCCAGTATCGCCGGGTTCAGTGTGAAGTCTCTTCCCAGAACGGAGATTAATGTCTTACTCCTCCTGTTCGTTCTCCGGCCAAAATTCGTAATCGCTCACCTCTGGCGATTATCCACCCGCTGGTCTGTATACGCCAGTCATCTGTATCCTACAGACTTCCTCCGCCTGTGGCTGCGTCACAATCTCCTGTGAAAGAGGGTGGTCGCTCTCAGCGTCCGAAAAAATACCTTCCTCCGTCGCATGACTGATATCCAACTGACTTGTTACTGTCAAGAGGTCCTGTTCGCAGGATGCTTCAGTATTACCGATCACCGGTGTTGTACGTTCCTCGCCACTGCCACTGTAGTGAGATACGAGATCCTCGTTACTTGAAGACACTGTGTCCTCCACCTCCTGTTCGGTGGGTATTTCCTCCAACCTGGATTACAAACTGTTCTGGCTCCTAACAGATGATCCTGTTCTACGGTTTCAACGACATATTCCTTACCAATATGTTCAGATTTACTACTGAGTCTTACAGCTGAGTGTGGGGGTATGACAGATCGCCTTTCCACTGTCACCCTACATATCTTAGGTTTTGACAATTCCATTGCTCCTTTCTTCCCATAGTGCAATTGGATTGTATCACCATGCATAAACAAGATGTCCTTCCTTATATCCACAATAGCATTGTGCTTCTTGAGAAAATCTAGTCCCAGTAGCATATCATCATCGATTGGTGCTACGTGTAATGTTTCTTGTCAATTCCGCAAACCTATAGCTACACTTACTGGAGCTGTCGTTTTCGCACGCATCTCAAATCCACACCCTGCGTTGAAGATGATTTCTAAAATGACTGTAACCTCAGCTGCGGTGTCTACGACAGCAATGAGCGAATACCCATGTACAGTAACGGGAACTCTCAGCATAGCTGACGTCCCTAATTTTCCTACTCCTAGTGTTCCATCACTAGACTGTGTGTTTTTCCCTTGTCTCCTAGGGTATTTCGGTCTTTCCCTCGGGGTAAATGGCGTACCTCGGAGATCCGGGCAGTTTCTCTTGTAATGCCCTGGTTTATTGCAATAAAAACATCTATAGTAATTACTTTGCTGTTCTCGCCTACTCGGCTCGGTAGGTCTATACGTGTTCGGTTCATATTGCCTACTATCCTGTTTTCTTCCTGTTCTAGGAGGGTATCCCGACTGTGGACCAGTTTGCTTAAACTGTTGGTTAAAGGGTTCAGCCCTTTGTTGTTTCAGCTGGTTCAGCTCCTTCGACATTGCTGTCATGTTGTTTGTCATAGCTGCCATATTCTGAGCTAACGTGTCCGTTACTTTCATCAAGTTCGATGCCATTGATTTCACTTCTTCCTTCAGTGAACTAATTTGTTCCATGTTACCATCTGGCTTCTTGCCATAGACCTGTATTTTAACTGGTTCATCGTCCGTTACCATGGGGCTACCATAATTTACTGTTGTATCAGCTTGAGTAGCATCGATTGCTTTACTAGTCTCTTGAAAATATTTTATAATATCCAATGCTTCATCCAATGTCTTGGGACGAGCATGACAAGCATGTTTCGCCGCTTGTTTATCCATTCATCCTTGACAAAAACGGTCAATAACGGTCTGATTAACGAATTCTTCAGGGACTCCCGAGAAGGCTCTTACAGCTAAAAGCTGTAATCGGTCGGCCCATTCATCCAAACTTTCGTCTTTCCTCTGAGCACTATTGTTAAATTCGGCTCTCAATGTTTGCGGTAACTCCTGGTACCCAAAACGTTTTTCAATTTTACGGATTACCTTCTCATAGGTAATGTCTGGATCCTGATCAAGCAATAAAGTGTAATAATCACTTGCTTCATTCTCAAGGCACCAACAGAGCTGACTCCGTTTTTCCTGGTCTGTCAGTCTGTTGACTGTTGAATATTCCTGGAACTTCCGGAAGAATGATCGCCATGCTGCTTTATTCTTTCCTGTAAATGTCAAATTTTTCGGTGTTTGTAACGTTCTCGTCTGAGACTGAGGGTTCCTACCCCTGCGGTATCTACGCAGTGAATCTTCTGATGAAGAACCTCTAACCTCCCTATACTGTTGAAACATACGGCTGGGTACATCCCGTCGACTAGGCCTTTCTTGCTTACTATCCGTATCCATTCTGACCATACTAGACGGTGCTCCTTGTACGGACATTTCTTCAAACGGTATCGATGTCGGTGGAGTATAGTACTCTACTGCTGAAGTACTATGAGATCTGGGCATATGGGGTTCACACCATGGCCCTGTTGTACTATTCCCTGTATGCATTGGCTTAATCTTCCTCCCTGTTGATAGATATGTTCATGTTCCTTTTGTAGTGCCGCAACCTTTTGTTGTAGTTGTAAGTACTCATTCTCCAGGTTCCTATACTGACCCTGTAATTGCTTCCTTCGGCATATAAATGTTCACATTGAGCCTCTTGATCCAGCAACAATTGTTGCTCTGGTACCCTTTGTTGACTTCCTGGTAACTGTTGATGATGTTGTTGACTTTTTCGGTCACACAACCTATCACCCCGTGTGGGCCCCGGGGCACAGGAGAATAGGCCCACGGCTTCCTCAGCCTGCAGTAAGAGTCTGCTAACAGAGGCAACACTTGCCGTGTGTTGCGACCCGTGTCGATTACAGGACGGGATTTCAGTAGGCCGGGTAAACGGTCCCGATAACTTACTGAACCCTTACTTTTTCTAGACGGGAAATCGAGTTAGCCCTGACTTCGATGAATCGGCATGTCACGTCTTGCCCTTTGTGAATCCTTATCATTTAAGCTACTCTATTACATTTTTCCTTCAAACTGTTCCATGAAATGTATGTACCATTTAATAGACGGCTTCCTTACAGGATTTGCAAAGAAGGCGGTGGCTGAAGGGCAAAGCTTCCTCAGCTTTATAGAGGCGACATGTTTGCCGTGTGTTGCAACCCGTGATGGTGGAGGAAGGGATCCTGGTGGTTGAGAAATCACTCTCTGCTGCATCCATTAGTGCGGGTCGGCGGGTTTGATTTTCAATACACCACTTTGGCCCTGACTTCAACTAGACGGGAGACCGGATGGACCCGGTTCGGTCAATCGGCTGGTCACGCCGAGCCCTTAACAAGCTTGTCGTCATTTCTCCTGTCACTTGATTATATCTTGTGAATTTCAGTTGCAAAATTGTTCAGTTACAAGCTGTTAAGAAGGCGGTGGCTCATGGGTCAATCGAGTAGATAGAGTTTCGAACGGTTGTTTCGCCAGTTAATTCTGGCACGAAGCTTGCGTTCGTGAAGAAATTCATCTATTTGAGTATACCACCCTTGGAACACCTGATGCTTTCTGCTGGCGACCCGCAGACACCAAGCATCGCCCCTGTTGGCACTCCGTGGCGGGTGGGTGACAAGGGTGGTGAACTGCATTCTTTTAACATGGCTTCCAAAACATTTACGCAAACAGGTTCTAAAAAAAGAAAAAAATGACATTTCGCTTGAAGAAATAGTTGATGATGATCACTTTTCACGTTTTATTGTTTTGTCTAGTAAAGATTCTAACAAACCACTATCAAAAATTTCTCCTTTCGTCATCGGAAAAACTATTAAAGGCTGTGCAGGAGATGTTAAAAACGTAACAAAAATGAAATCCGGATCAATTCTTATTGAAGTTTCAAAAAAACAACAATCTTTAAATTTACTGCAGCTCAATAAAATTCTCGATTTAGAAATATCTTCCACTCCTCACAGAACATTAAATTCTTGTCAAGGGATCATTCATTACAGAGACGATGATCTCTCTGAACTAACCGACGAGGAAATTTGTGAAGAACTCAAACCTCAGGGTGTAACAAAGGTAAAAAGATTCATTGCCAAGAGACAAGGTATTCAGGTAAAACTGAATACCTTTCTGCTCAATTTTAATTCTCCATCTGTCCCTCAGTCTATCAAAATTGGACTATACAGCGTTAAAGTCAGCGCATTTATACCAAATCCTGTGCGCTGCTTCAAATGCCAAAAATTTGGTCATGGCAAGGGACAATGTAGAGGCTCCTTGGTATGCTTCAACTGTGCAGAGGTAGGGCATGAGGGCTTTACCTGCACAAACAACCCAAAGTGTGCCAATTGTGGTGAAGCCCACATGTCCTCCTCAAAAGATTGTCATCATTTTAAAAAAGAAAAGGACATACAAAAATTGAAAACAGAAAGGAACATCACTTACCCTGAGGCTCGTCGTCTCTTTAGTTCAGTGAGTAATCCATCGTCTTCTGTAATGTCATATGCCAGTGTGACGAAACGCGTTTGCGTTACTTCTGAAACGCAAACCATGATCACCTGGCCTATAGATCAGAAAGACCCAACAAGACTACCGGCTCAAACCACTGATAAAATAATTACGTCATCTCGAAAATCTTCTGCATCTCAAACTTCTACGCCTTCGGCATCTACTACTTCTTCAACACCTTCTCAATCCTCAACTAATTCTTCAAGCAGCCCAAAAAAAAGTTCAAACATTAAGACCAATCCAAATACAAAATCTTCTAACTCCAATTCAAATTCAAATAAAAACTCAAATCAAAAAGGAGATCGTACTCCAAAACTGCTGCGGGATCCCATTAAGGTCCACAACAGGTTTGGAAGTCTAGATCATCTAGACACTACTATCTGGGGCGATCCCATGGATACACTACCCCCAGATACTGGATCTAAAAGTAGATCCCCCAGCAGAAGCCGGCGGAATAGCCCCAAAAAACCTGTCAACTATTCCCCTATTCGCAGACCATAATGGATACAATAATACAATGGAATTGTCGAGGTCTCAAGATTAACTTTCTAGAAATTACTTTATTAGTTCAAGCCTTTCTTCCTGTTGCATTTTGCCTTCAAGAATCCCATCTAAAACGAAGTGATAACATATCTTTAAAAAACTACTCTTTATACAGCACATATGTAGAAGAGAATGATAGAGCTGCTGGCGGCTCTACCATTCTTGTAAAAGATCAAGTTCTACATAGCCCTGTAGATCTCAAAACTGATCTTCAGGCGGTTGCTGTTAGAATATCTTTAGACAAAACGATTACCTTATGCTCTGTGTATATCCCTCCGAATTCTTCATTAAATTTAAATCAATTGAAACATCTTACTGATCAGCTTCCGGCCCCTTATATATTACTTGGGGACTTCAACGGACACAACCCTTTATGGGGCAGTAACACAATAAACGATAAAGGTAAAATTATTGAAGGCTTGATGAATCAGGAAGATCTGTGTATTCTTAATGATGGAACCAATACATATTTACATCCTGGGAATGGATCATATTCGGCTATTGATCTTTCAATAGCAGACCCTTCTCTGTTGCCCGATTTCTCATGGAAAGTCCATGACGATCTCTGTGGCAGTGATCACTTTCCCATTATCTTGGAATCTTTACACTCTTCAAACACAGAACGAGTCGCTCGGTATAAATTTGGCAAGGCCAATTGGCCTCTATTTGAACAACTCTGTATAGAGAGACTTAACTCGGATGCTTTTGAAGCTGATTCTGATCCTATTTTAAAATTCAATGAAACACTTATTTCAATTTCTGATGAAACAATTCCTAAGACCTCGACAAATCCAAAACATCCTAGTAAACCATGGTTCGATGACAGCTGTGAGGACGCTATTAAAGACCGGAAAAAAGCCGAACGACGCTTTAATAAACACCCAACTCAAAATAATCTTAACCATTTCCGAATTTTTCGAGCGAAAGCTCGCAGGGTAACGAAACAAAGACGACGCACCTCTTGGCGTAACTTTGTTTCTAAACTAAATAACCATACCCCCATGAATAAAATTTGGAACATGATTCGTAAAATTAAAGGTAAAAACAGTAAAGCAAATGTCCATCATTTAAAGGATGGACAAGACTTGTTAACATCAGAGTCAGACATATCAAATAAATTGGCCGAAACATTTGCAACACACTCCTCTGCTGAAAATTATCATCCCAATTTTCAGCGGATCAAAATTCAAAAAGAAAAATCAAAACTTAATTTCCAGTCAAACAATTTTGAAGATTATAATAAACCTTTTTCTTTGGAAGAGCTAAAAACTTCATTGAAGAAATCTCACGATACTGCATGTGGTCCAGATGACATCCATTATCAACTTCTCAAACATCTGCCACAATCTTCTCTCCAATGTCTTCTGAATCTTCTCAACAACATTTGGGAAACGGGTGACTTACCATCTATTTGGAAAATGGCCACTGTTGTGCCTATTCCAAAACCAGGCAAAGATCACTCGGAAGCGTCCAACTATCGGCCTATAGCCCTCACGAGCTGTCTTTGTAAAACCATGGAAAGGATGATCAACGATCGCCTTGTCTGGTTTTTAGAATCGAACAACCTAATCTCGAATATCCAGTGTGGATTCAGACAAGGTCGTAGTACTATTGATCATCTGGTGCGTTTCGAAACATATATTCGAAACGCATTTGCCAAAAACGAACATGTTGTGTCTATCTTTTTCGATTTAGAAAAAGCATATGACACAACATGGAAATATGGGATTTTAAAAGATCTTTTTGATATGGGGTTGAAAGGTAGACTTCCTACCTTTATCTCAAACTTTTTATCTGACAGAGAATTTAAAGTTAGGGTCAATTCTACGTTATCTGACCCTTTTGTACAGGAAATGGGTGTTCCCCAGGGCAGCATCCTTTCTGTCACTTTATTTAGTATTAAAATTAATAGCCTTGCTCAAGTTTTAAAAGATAATATTGATGGTTCTTTATATGTTGACGACTTCCTCATATGTTACCGAGGGAAAAATATGAATAATATCGAACGTCAGCTGCAGTTGTGTTTAAATAGAATAGAGAAATGGGCTATGGAGAATGGTTTTAAATTCTCCACTGCAAAAACTGTTGGGATGCACTTTTGTAATAAACGTAAGATGCATCCTGATCCCGAATTAAAATTATATAATAATCCTATTAAAATTGTAAAAGAAACTACTTTTCTTGGTCTCATATTTGATTCAAGGCTAACCTTTCTTCCCCATATCAAAATGTTAAAAAATAAATGCCTTAAAGCATTAGATATTTTAAAAGTCGTATCCAGCGCCGACTGGGGTGCTGAATGCGATGTTTTACTCAATCTATATAGATCGCTGGTTCGATCGAAATTGGATTATGGTTGTTTTATTTATGGTTCTGCTCGCAAGTCATATGTCAAAATCCTTGATACTATCCACCATCAAGGATTGCGACTGTGCCTTGGAGCTTTCAGAACTTCACCTGTTGAGAGTTTATATGTAGAAGCAGGCGAGCCTTCTTTGTATCAAAGAAGAATAAAGCTCGGTTTGCAATATGTAACCAAATTAAAGGCATATCCTGGCAACCCCGCCCACGACTGTGTTTTCACACCTCTTTATCAAAACATTTTCGAAAAACATCCAAACAAAATTCAACCTTTTGGCCTCCGAATTAAATCTCATTTGGAAAATTCTGGTATAAATTTAGATGAAATTGCTGCAATCGAAATTCCGCATAATCCGCCGTGGTTAAACCCAAAACCGATATTTATTTATGATCTAAGAAAACATAAAAAGTCCGACACAAACCATTTAATAATACAACAACATTATGCAGAAATTAAATCTTGTTACCCTGACTATAGTACTATTTACACAGACGGGTCAAAAGACGGTGATAAAGTCGCCTCGGCCGCTGTCTTCGGAGAGCGTGTTGAAACTCGCCGCCTTCCGTCTGCCTCATCTGTATTTACAGCAGAGGCGCAAGCTATTCTTCTTGCGATGAAAATAGTCTGCTCCGATTCCCTGTCTTGTCTACTGGCTATTGAAAATTTCAAAATTAAAAATCCTTACATTTTAAAAATTATTCAAATCTACAAATCTCTTGTTGCTTTGGGAAAAGAGATTATCTTCTTCTGGATTCCCAGTCATGTCGGAATCCGTGGAAACACAGTCGTGGACCAGGAGGCTAAAAATGCACTAAAGGATACCATCAATAACTGTAGTATTCCTTTTACCGATTTTAAACCGTTAATTTTTAAATATATTTCTAATTTGTGGCAGAGTGGTTGGGATCTCCAAGTTCATAATAAACTTCATGAGATCCAGCCACTACTGCACACAAATAATTTTAAATGTTTTAGAGGTCGAAGAGACCAAGTTGTTTTAACAAGATGTCGTCTTGGTCATACCAGGACGACACATAGTTATATTTTAAACAATGAGCCACGACCCGAATGTGTGCCATGCAACAGTCCATACACCATTAAGCATGTCTTGATGGACTGTGTGGACGTGGCCCACATTCGGGAACGTTTCTATAGTGCAAATACGTATTTTAATTTATTTAAAACTGTCGCAGGCGACACAATTTTAAAGTTCTTAAAGGAAATTAATTTATTTAATAAAATTTAATTTCACTATTAATTGTGATCCTTCATATTTTTTATTGTTTTAACTACCATTTTTATCTGTGTATATTCTCATATTATTGTATGAGATCACGTTTTAGTATAAGAAGGAGGCATGACGTTCTACTAATTTAAAAATTATGGTTTCACGTCCTGAATATAGCTGAAATATTGCTTGCTGGACGTTAAACATCAATCAATCAATCAATCAATCACACAACCTATCTTGTTGAACATGTATTACTGATTGTTGATAACTCGGTAATTCGAAATACCTCTGTTGAAGGTCTTCAACATTATAAAAATCTTGTCCCTGTCTTGGCTGAACGCCAGGTGTTTGTTGAAACTGTTGTTGACGGTGTTGTCCTAGTTGATCACTAGTGATGTGTTGCATTTGTTGAAATGGTCGTTCACCAAATGTGAGAGGTTGTTGTTGATTGATTGATTGATTGATTGATTGTTGTTTTACGTCCAGCAAGCAATATTTCAGCTATATTCATGACGTGAAAATTTAGAAATAGTTAAATTATTTCAAGAATATCCCTCCTTAAATGATAAAACTTGATCTCATACAATACAATGAGCATATATACAGATAAAAAGAAAATTAAAACAATAAAATATATCGATATCAAAATTTAAAGACAAATTAAATTTTGCTGTATAAATTAATTTCTTTTAAAAACTGTAAAATTTTGTCGCCAGCAACAGTTGTAAATAAATTATAATATGAATTAACCGAATAAAAACGTTCCCGAATGGGTGCCACGTCAATACAGTCCATCAAGACATGCTTGATGGTATATGGACAGTGGCATGGCACACACTCTGGTGTTGGCTCGTTATTTAAAATAAAACTATGTGTCGTCCTGGTATGACCAAGACGACACCTGGTTAAAACAACTTGGTCTCTTCGACGATCTCTATAACAATTAAAATTACCTTTGCGCAATTGTGGCTGGATCTCATGAAGTTTATTATGAACTTGGAGATCCCAGCCACTCTGCCACAAAGTAGAGATATATTTAAAAATGTAAGGTTTAAAATCATTAAAAGGAACTGAACACAAAATAATTTCATCATTTAAGGCCTTCTTGGCTTCCTGGTCAACAACTGTGTTTCCATGGATTCCCACATGACTGGGAATCCAGAAAAACACAACCTCTTTACCAACAGTAACAAGACATTTATAAGTTTCAAGTATTTTTAAAATAAATGGATTTTTTGTTTTCGAATTTTCAATAGAAAGAAGACAAGACAAAGAGTCGGAACAGATGATAAATTTACACTCATCTGACGTAGCGACAATTTTCAGTGCAAGAAGAATTGCTTGAGCTTCTGCACTAAATACAGAGGATGCAGAAGGTAGACGGCGAGTCTCAACACGCTCTCCGAAGACAGCGGCTGATGCAACTTTATCACCGTCCTTCGATCCGTCTGTATAAATTGCACTATGGTCAGGATAGTATGATTTTATCTCTGCAAAATGTTGTTGTAATAATAGAGGGTTGGTGTCGGACTTTTTAAATCTTCTAAGTTCATAATTAAATGTAGGTTTCGGATTTAACCAAGGGGGATTTTTAGGAATTTCAATAGTGGCAATTTCATCTACATTTACACCAGAATTTTCCAAATGCGGTTTTATTCTCAGTCCAAAAGGTTTAATTTTATTTGAGTTTTTTTCAAAAACGGATCTGTAAAGAGGTTTGAAAACACAGTCGTGAGCAGGATTGCCAGGATAAGCCTTTAATTTGGTTGCATATTGCAAACCGAGCTTAATTCTTCTTTGATACAAAGAAGGCTCGTTTGCTTCAACATATAAACTATCAACAGGTGTGGTTCTGAAAGCTCCAAGGCATAGTCGCAATCCTTGATGGTGTATAGTATCAAGGATTTTGACATATGACTTGCGAGCTGAACCATAAATAAAGCAACCGTAATCCAATTTCGATCGAACCAGCGATCTATATAGATTGAGTAAAACATCACATTCAGCACCCCAGTCGGTGCTGGATACGACTTTTAAAATATCTAATGCCTTTAGGCATTTATTTTTTAACATTTTGATATGGGGAAGAAAGGTTAGCCTTGAATCAAATATGAGACCAAGAAAAGTAGTTTCTTTTACAATTTTGATAGGATTATTATATAATTTTAATTCAGGATCAGGATGCATCTTACGTTTATTACAAAAATGCATCCCAACAGTTTTTGCAGTGGAGAATTTAAAACCATTTTCCATTGCCCATTTCTCTATTCTCTTTAAACACAACTGCAGCTGACGTTCGATATTATTCATACTTTTCCCTCGGTAACATATGAGGAAGTCGTCAACATATAGAGAACCATCAATATTATCTTTTAAAACTTGAGCAAGGCTATTAATTTTAATACTAAATAAAGTGACAGAAAGGATGCTGCCCTGGGGAACACCCATTTCCTGTACAAAAGGGTCAGATAACGTAGAATTGACCCTAACTTTAAATTCTCTGTCAGATAAAAAGTTTGAGATAAAGGTAGGAAGTCTACCTTTCAACCCCATATCAAAAAGATCTTTTAAAATACCATATTTCCACGTTGTGTCATATGCTTTTTCTAAATCGAAAAAGATAGACACAACATGTTCGTTTTTGGCAAATGCGTTTCGAATATATGTTTCGAAACGCACCAGATGATCAATAGTACTACGACCTTGTCTGAATCCACACTGAATATTCGAGATAAGGTTGTTCGATTCTAAAAACCAGACAAGGCGATCGTTGATCATCCTTTCCATGGTTTTACAAAGACAGCTTGTGAGGGCTATAGGCCGATAGTTGGACGCTTCCGAGTGATCTTTTCCTGGTTTTGGAATAGGCACAACAGTGGCCATTTTCCAAATAGATGGTAAGTCACCCGTTTCCCAAATGTTGTTAAGAAGACTTGGAAGACATTGGAGAGAAGATTGTGGCAGATGTTTGAGAAGTTGATAATGGATGTCATCTGGACCACATGCTGTATCGTGAGATTTGTTCAATGAAGTTTTTAGCTCTTCTAAAGAAAAAGGTTTATTATAATCTTCTAAATTTTTTGACTGGAAATTAAGCTTTGATTTTTCTTTTTGAATTTTGATCCGCTGAAAAGTGGGATGATAATTTTCAGCAGAGGAGTGTGTTGCAAATGTTTCGGCCAATTTATTTGATATGTCTGACTCTGATGTTAACAAGTCTTGTCCATCCTTTATATGATGGACATTTGCTTTACAGTTTTTACCTTTAATTTTGCGAATCATGTTCCAAATTTTATTCATGGGGGTATGGTTATTCAGTTTAGAAACAAAGTTACGCCAAGAAGTGCGTCGTCTTTGTTTCGTTACCCTGCGAGCTTTCGCTCGAAAAATTCGGAAATGGTTCAGATTATTTTGAGTTGGGTGTTTATTAAAGTGTCGTTCGGCCTTTTTCCGGTCTTTAATAGCGTCCTCACAGCTGTCATCGAACCATGGTTTACTAGGATGTTTTGGATTTGTCGAGGTCTTAGGAATTGTTTCATCAGCAATTGAAATAAGTGTTTCATTGAATTTTAAAATTGGATCAGAAATAGTTTCAAAAGTATCCGAGTTAAGTCGCTCTATACAGAGTTGTTCAAATAGAGGCCAATTGGCCTTGCCAAATTTATACCGAGCGACTCGTTCTGTGTTTGAAGAGTGTAAAGATTCCAAGATAATGGGAAAATGATCACTGCCACAGAGATCGTCATGGACTTTCCATGAGAAATCGGGCAACAGAGAAGGATCTGCTATTGTAAGATCAATAGCCGAATATGATCCATTCCCAGGATGTAAATATGTATTTGATCCATCATTAAAAATACACAGATCTTCCTGATTCGTTAAACCTTCAATAATTTTACCTTTATCGTTTATTGTGTTACTGCCCCATAAAGGGTTGTGTGCGTTGAAGTCCCCAAATAATATATATGGGGCTGGTAACTGATCAGTAAGATGTTTCAACTGATTTAAATTTAATGAAGAATTCGGTGGTATATACACAGAGCATAAAGTAATTGTTTTGTCTAATGATATTCTAACAGCAACCGCCTGCAGATCAGTGTTGAGATCTACAGGGCTATGTAGAACTTGATCTTTTACAAGAATGGTTGAGCCGCCAGCAGCTCTATCATTCTCGTCTACATATGTGCTGTATATAGAATAGTTTTTTAAAGATATTTTATCACTTCGTTTTAGGTGGGATTCTTGGAGGCAAAATGCAACAGGAAGAAAGGCTTGAACTAATAATGTAATTTCAAGAAAATTAATCTTAAGACCTCGACAATTCCATTGTATTATTGTACCCATTATGGTCTGCGAATAGGGGAATAGTTGACAGTTTTTTTGGGGCTATTCCGCCGGTTTCTGCTAGGGGATCTACTTTTAGATCCAGTATCTGGGGGTAGTGTATCCATGGGATCGCCCCAGATAGTAGTGTCTAGATTATCTAGACTTCCAAACCTGTTGTGGATCTTAATGGGATCCCGAAGCAGTTTTGAAGTTCGATCTCCTTTTTTATTTGAGTTTGCATTTGAATTGGAGTTAACATTTGAATTTTTTGGGGTGCTTGAAGAAGAAGTTGATGGTTTATTTTGATTTGATGCCGAAGAAGTAGAAGTTTGAGATGAGGAAGATTTCCGGGATGAAATGATTTTGTCAGTTGTTTCAACTGGAAGTCGTTCTGGGTCTTTTTTACCAATAGGCCAGGTGATCATAGTTTGCGTTTCAGATGTTACATAAACGCGTTTGGTCACGCTGGCGTATGATGTGGCAGAAGAGGATGGATTGCTCGCCGAACTGTACAGACGACGAGCCTCAGGGTAGGTGATGTTTTTTTCGGTTTTTAATTTTTGGATTTCCTTTTCTTTTTTAAAGTGCTGACAGTCTTTTGAGGAGGACATGTGGGCTTCACCACAGTTAGCACATTTTGGAGTTTTAGTGCAGGTAAAGCCCTCATGCCCTGGCTCTGCACACCGAAAACATACAAGTGTTCCTTTACACTGTCCTTTTCCGTGTCCGAATTTCTGACATTTGAAGCAGCGCACAGGGTTGGGAATATATGCGCTGACTTTAATATTTTGGAGACCTATTTTGATTGATTGGGGGACAGTTGGAGAGTTAAAATTTAGAAGGAAGGTGTTCAGTTTAACCTGAACTCCTTGTCTGTTGGCAATAAATCGTTTAACTTTGGTAATACCCTGAGGTTGTAATTCTGTGCAGATCTCGTCGTCAGTAAGTTCGGCGAGATCATCGTCGTGATAATGAATGATTCCTTGACTTGAGTTTAATGTTCTATGTGGGGAGGCCGAAATTTCTAAATCTATAATTTTTGTAAGTTTTAGCAAGTTCAAGGATTGGTGTTTTTTGTTGCATTCAATAAGAAGACCACCAGATTTCATCTTGGTGACGTTCTTAACATCTCCTGCACAACCTTTTATAACTTTTTCAATAATAAATGGAGAGACTTTAGTTACTGGTTTACTGGGATCTTTGCTGGAAAATACAATGAATCTTGACCAGAAATCTTCATCAACAATCTCTTCAAGCGGTAAGTCATTTTTTCTTTTTTTTGGACATGTTACATTTAATGTTTTAGAAGCCATGATGAAAAGAATGCGGTTCACCACCCTTGTCACCCACCCGCCACGGAGTGCCAACAGGGGCGATGCTTGGTCTCTGCGGATAACCAGCAGAAAGCATCAGGTGTTCCAAGGGTGGTATACTCAAACAGACGAATTTCTTTGCGAACGCAAGCCTCGTGCCAGAGCTAACTGGCGAAACAACCGTTCGAAACTCTGTCTACTTGATTGACCCATTAGCCACCGCCTTCTTAACAGCCTGTTATTAAACAACTTTGGTAGTATGATTCATAAGATATAATCAAGTGATAAGAATGAGGACAAGCTTGTTAAGGGCTCGGCGTGACCAGCCGATTGACCGAACCGGGTCCATCCGGCCTCCCGTCTAGTTGAAGTTAGGGCCAAAGTGGTGTATTGAAAATCGAAACCCGCTGACCCGCACTAATGGATGCAGCAGAGAGTGATCTCTCAACCACCAGGATCCCTTCCTCCACCATCACGGGTTGCAACACACGGCAAACATGTCGCCTCTATAAAGCTGAGGAAGCTTTGCCCTTCAGCCACCGCCTTCTTTGCAAATCCTGTAAGGGAGCCGTCTATTAAATGGAAATACATTTCGTGGAACAGTTGAAAGGAAAATAATGTAATAGAGTAGCTTAAATGATAAGGATTCACAAAGGGCAAGACGTGACATGCCGATTCATCGAAGTCAGGGCTAACTCGATTTCCCGTCTAGAAAAAGTAAGGGTTTAGTAGGTTATCGGGACCGTTTACCCGGCCTACTGAAATCCCGTCCTGTAATCAACACGGGTCGCAACACACGGCAAGTGTTGCCTCTGTTAGCAGACTCTTACTGCAGGCTGAGGAAGCCGTGGGCCTATTCTCCTGTGCCCCGGGTCCCACACGGGGTGAGGTTGTTGTTGACTTGGTCTGTCTATATTCGACTGTTTTTGATATGGTCTATCTACTAAGATGTCTTGTTGTAATTGTTGACTTGGTCTATCAACAAATAAATGTTGTTGAAACGGCTGTTGGCTTGGTCTGTCAACCATAATCGGTTGTTGAATCTCAAGTTTCCAATATTAAACTCCTGACATTTTTGCAATGTACATTTTTCCACTTGGTAATGTAACGCAAATATAGCATCTGCACATTCTTGTTCAGTTTTCAAAATAGTTTTATACAACTCAGCACCTTCCTGTGTGAGATTCGATGTATCGAACGGTTCAGGCCAACGCACTGACTCAAAAAATGCTTCAGTCGGTCTGAAGTACGGTATACGACTTGCTATTTCCTTTGTAATTGTAATACTACTGTCTCTTAGTACTAAAATATTCTGCGCTGTAGCAATTCCTACTCCCGGTAACAACAATAGTTGTTTATACTCACAACTATTTATATCAACTTTTGGAAACAAAACACCCTTCCTGACTACACTAGACAATTCTGACTGACAACTAAAACTGGGGCTAAATAAATTGAAAACTTCCTAAAAACTACTGGAATCGCACGAAATTACCTTCCGATAACTAAATCAATACAACACAGCCTTACTGTAACTAAATCGATCACGATTTTACTGTGATCTACCATAAAATCGTACAGAAACAAAATGTAAACAAACAATGACCTTGTTTCCGGTTTGCAATACACACTGGTGTATTCCCCACAATCCAATTTCCGGTACGTCGACCTTGGATTACACAATAAACGCGTGCCAGACTCAACTAATGGCGGGAAAAAGCCACGAGAAAGTATCGTGTGCAACCTCCGCTTCAAAAATGAAAAAGTCTTCAAACCCCTAAACCCCGTGTGGGACCCGGGGCACAGGAGAATAGGCCCACGGCTTCCTCAGCCTGCAGTAAGAGTCTGCTAACAGAGGCAACACTTGCCGTGTGTTGCGACCCGTGTCGATTACAGGACGGGATTTCAGTAGGCCGGGTAAACGGTCCCGATAACTTACTGAACCCTTACTTTTTCTAGACGGGAAATCGAGTTAGCCCTGACTTCGATGAATCGGCATGTCACGTCTTGCCCTTTGTGAATCCTTCTCATTTAAGCTACTCTATTACATCATTTTTTCCTTCAAAATATTCAATGAAATGCATTTACCATTTGATAGACAGCTTCCTTACAGGATTTGCAGAGAAGGCGGTGGCTGAAGGGCAAAGCTTCCTCAGCTTTATAGAGGCGACATGTTTGCCGTGTGTTGCAACCCGTGATGGTGGAGGAAGGGATCCTGGTGGTTGAGAGATCACTCTCTGCTGCATCCATTAGTGCGGGTCAGCGGGTTTCGATTTTCAATACACCACTTTGGCCCTGACTTCAACTAGACGGGAGACCGGATGGACCCGGTTCGGTCAATCGGCTGGTCACGCCAAGCCCTTAACAAGCTTGTTGTCATTTTTCTTACCACTTGATTATATCTTGTGAATTTCATTTCCAAAGTTGTTCAATTACAAGCTGTTAAGAAGGCGGTGGCTCATGGGTCAATCGAGTAGATAGAGTTTCGAACGGTTGTTTCGCCAGTTAATTCTGGCACGAAGCTTGCGTTCGTGAAGAAATTCATCTATTTGAGTATACCACCCTTGGAACACCCGATGCTTTCTGCTGGTGATCCGCAGAGACAAGCATCGCCCCTGTTGGCACTCCGTGGCGGGTGGGTGACAAGGGTGGTGAACCGCATTCTTTCAACATGGCTTCTAAAACTAATATTATAATAGGTTCCAAAAAACGAAAAAAATGAAATTCCTCTTGAAGAAATGGTTGATGATGAGCAGTGGTCAAGATTTATTGTTCTTACCAGTACTGACCAAAATAAACCTTTATCTAAAATTTCTCCATTTGTAATTGAAAAAACTATTAAGGGTTGTGCAGGAGATGTGAAAAATGTAACAAAAATGAAATCAGGCTCTTTGTTAATTGAATGTTCAAAGAAACAACAATCTTTCAATTTGTTAAAATTAAACAAAATTCTTGATTTAGACATCTCTTCCTCTCCTCATAGAACTTTAAATTCCAGCCAAGGTATTATTCGTAACAGAGATCAAGATCTCTCTGAACTTACAGATGACGAAATTTGTGAAGAACTTAAACCTCAGAGTATCACAAAAGTCAAAAGATTCGTAGCCAAGAGAGAAGGTGTTCAGGTCAAACTGAATACCTTCCTTCTGCACTTTAATACTCCATCTGTCCCTTCATCAATAAAAATCGGACTCTACAATGTTAAAGTCAGCGCATACATCTCTAACCCTGTGCGCTGCTTTAAGTGTCAAAAGTTCGGCCATGGGAAAGGACAGTGCAGAGGTCACTTGATCTGTTTTAAGTGCGCCGAAGAAGGACATGAGGGCTTTACCTGCACTAAAACTCCAAAGTGTGCCAATTGTGGTGAAGCCCACATGTCCTCATCCAAGGATTGTCATCATTTTAAAAAGGAAAAAGAAATACAAAAGTTAAAATCTGAAAAAAACATCTCTTACCCTGAGGCTCGTCGTCTGTATAATACAACGAATAATCCCTCGTCTCCTGCATCAATGTCATACGCCAGTGTTGCCAAACGCGTTCTCACTTCGGTTGAAACGCAGACCATCATCACCTGGCCCATTGACAAACAGGAACCTTCAAAATTACCAGTTAAAACAACAGACAAAATCATTCAATCTTCACGAAAATCTTCATCTTCTCAAACTGCTACGTCTTCAGCACCCTCTCAAACTGCTACGTCTTCAGCACCCTCTCAATCCGCAACCAATTCTTCAAGCAGCCCAAAAAAATATTCAAAAAATACCAAGTCCAATTTAAATTCTAACTCAAATAAAAACTCAAATCAAAAAGGAGATCGTACTCCAAAACTGCTGCGGGATCCTATTAAGGTCCACAACAGGTTTGGAAGTCTAGATCATCTAGACACTACTATCTGGGGCGATCCCATGGATACACTACCCCCAGATACTGGATCTAAAAGTAGATCCCCCAGCAGAAACCGGCGGAATAGCCCCAAAAAACCTGTCAACTATTCCCCTATTCGCAGACCATAATGGGTACAATAATACAATGGAATTGTCGAGGTCTTAAGATTAATTTTCTTGAAATTACATTATTAGTTCAAGCCTTTCTTCCTGTTGCATTTTGCCTCCAAGAATCCCATCTAAAACGAAGTGATAACATATCTTTAAAAAACTACTCTATATACAGCACATATGTAAACGAGAATGATAGAGCTGCTGGCGGCTCTACTATTCTCGTAAAAGATCAAGTTTTACATAGCCCTGTAGATCTCAACACTGATCTTCAGGCGGTTGCTGTTAGAATATCTTTAGACAAAACAATTACTTTATGCTCTGTGTATATCCCTCCGAATTCTTCATTAAATTTAAATCAGTTGAAACATCTTACTGATCAGCTTCCGGCCCCTTATATATTACTTGGGGACTTCAACGGACACAACCCTTTATGGGGAAGTAACACAATAAACGATAAAGGTAAAATTATTGAAGGCTTAATGAATCAGGAAGATCTGTGTATTTTTAATGATGGAACCAATACATATTTACATCCTGGGAACGGATCATATTCGGCTATTGATCTTACAATAGCAGATCCTTCTCTGTTGCCCGATTTCTCATGGAAAGTCCATGACGATCTCTGTGGCAGTGATCACTTTCCCATTATATTGGAATCTTTGCACTCTTCCATCACAGAACGAGCCGCTCGGTATAAATTTAACAAAGCCAATTGGCCTCTATTTGAACAACTCTGTATAGAGCGACTTAACTCGGATACTTTTAAAGCTATTTCTGATCCAATTTTAAAATTCAATGAAACACTTATTTCAATTGCCGATGAAACAATTCCTAAGACCTCGACAAATCCAAAACATCCTAGTAAACCATGGTTCGATGACAGCTGCGAGGACGCTATTAAAGACCGGAAAAAAGCCGAACGACGCTTTAATAAACACCCAACTCAAAATAACCTTAACCACTTCCGAATTTTTCGAGCGAAAGCTCGGAGGGTAACGAAACAAAGACGACGCACTTCTTGGCGTAACTTTGTTTCTAAACTAAATAACCATACCCCTATGAATAAAATTTGGAACATGATTCGTAAAATTAAAGGTAAGAACGGTAAAACTAATGTCCATCATTTAAAGGATGGACAAGACTTGTTAACATCAGAGACAGATATATCTAACAAATTGGCCGAAACATTTGCAAAACACTCGTCCGCTGAAAATTATCATCGCGATTTTCAGCGCATCAAAACTCAAAAAGAAAAATCAAAACTTAATTTCCAGTCAAAAAAGTTAGAAGATTACAATACTACAGATAGGGTAGTGAACCCCCTCGTCGAAATATAATCATACAGGGAGAACCCCTCACCAGACATTAAAATAACCCCTCATAAGGACTATAAATAAAACGGGGGGAGACCCCTCATAAGACTATAAATAAAATGACCCCCTAATAAAGACTATACATAAAATACCCCTCATAGTGGTTATAAATAAAATTGGGGGCCTCTCATAAAGACTATAACTAAAATGTTGGGATTGACTCATACATACTATAAATAAATATAGGGGGTACCTCATTAACAATTTTGGACAATTCAATTGACATATATCACAATTTGAAAAGGGAAATAACTGCACAATTTTTGAAGATTTCTACACAATTAAAACATGTAATTTATTTTCTGTACTATGTCAATATGAAATGAAGTAAGATACATACCTTGTAAAGTATTCCCTGTGTGTATATAGAAACATAATCGGATGTATTATTAACAAAACTATATGAGCCCATTTTGTTGTCAAGTGTTTAATAAAATCACCTAAGCAAAAAGATAGCTCCTGTTTTTTTTTGTTTTGGTATTCTTCTTTTATTTTACCTAAATAAATACAAATCATAAAAAACTAAAATATAAAAAGTACATAAAAGTTGCAAAAAATACAACAGTACTGAGTGTTATTAATTACAAAATAACAAAAAAAACAATCATTACAAGAAGAATAATTTTTGTATTCTTTCTTTACTTTTCATAAATTATACAAACCATATAAAAACAAAATATAAAACATTCAATCATAGAATATTATAAACCTAACTTGAAAAATCTTGGCACATACTTGTGTTTTTTATTATTAACATAAAATTGGTTGATTGATAAAATTCACAATGAAATTAAAATAATCTTATATCTTAAGAAAACAATATGTTCCAGTCACAAAAAAAGAAAACTAAATAATACATGTAATATATCCTAATGAAATTTTATGAAATTTGATAAGGAAAAATTAAAAAAACAATGAAAATACTATAAGTGGATAAGACACTTAATTTGAAATATTACAAAAGCTTTAACAATTCTTAACTAAAATAAAAAATCCAAACATTAGTTACAATCCTAAACAAAGTGGAACTTTTTTTTTTGTTTGTAAAATATTAAATATGAAAAAAATGAATAGAATAAAATTTACATCACAGATTACATTGACTGGAATAAATATACATCACAGAATTTTTTAAAATGAGAAACATCATATATGTACACAACTTACAGCAAAATCCAGGTCAACAACTGCATAGGAAAAAATCTTGACACATACTTGTGTTTTTATCATTTAACATAAAATTGGTTGATAGAAAATTGTAATTAAAATAATCCTATATTTTAAGAAAAAAACACATGTTCCAGTCAAAAAAAGGGAGAACCTAAATAATATATCCCTATTGAAATTTTATGAAATTTGATAAATGTGAATGTGATGGGATAATTTTTTTAAATGAAAATATAAAGAGTGGATAAGACATTTAAAAAAAAATTAAATATTACAACATCTATAACAATTTTTAACTAAAATAAAAAAATCCAAACAATAGTTACAATCCTTAACAAAGTGGAACTTTGTTTTTGGAACTTTGTTTTTGCAGGTTAAATATTAAATACAAAAAATGAATTAAATTTACCTCACAAATTACATTGACTGGAACAAATATACATCACAGAATTTGTTAAAATGAGAAACATCATATATGTACCAACTTACAGCAAAGTCCAGGTCACCAACTGTATAGCAGTACTTTTTTTCCTTCTAACAATTAAAAAAAATACTAAAAAATTATCACGCGAGCAACAAAGGTGTATAAGGTGTATAAGAATTTAACATCAACATTGAAGTTTCATATAAAAATTGAGGTAGTATAAAATGAGATATTTTTACATTCATACTTTTAAGGTGTATACGAGTGTTAAATATTTACATGGAAGTTACATATAAAATTTGAGGTAGCATAAACAATGAGGTATTTTCTTTTTAAGAAATCTAAATTACAGTATATTAAATATTTTACATTCATATTTTTACAAAAAAAAAAAAAACAAAAAAGACTGAATGTTAAATTCTTCATCTCGGTCTTTGTGGTAAAGTTAGTGATATGGCAGCTCAATATAATCGATATATACATGTATATATATGTAGCAACATTCAATTGGTATTTAAAAAAAATGAAATCTATATGTATATAATACGGTATCGTGTTGCTTAAAAAAAATATTTCACACGTAAGACGGGGTTAATGTATTATCATAGAACCATCTAGATTAAGTAGAACAAATACCGACTATACGTAAAATAATGCTAACTGGCCAATCAGTCAATGTCTATGTCAAAATGACCTAACAATTTTACACAACTAGTGAAATAATTATATAGAGTTGACATTTCCTGATAAATACCTATAAATCTTGTGATTTCATTTCTCATTAGAAAAAATCAAAATATCATCTAGAAACGTCCAAGATTCTCACGATTTTGATGTGAAAAAAAAATCAATACTAATCAATCAAAATGTTTATGCGATTTATGAAATTTTTATTGAGAAAGTGTGCTTTTCAAAAGGCGTGTTATTATATAAACTCGACATTTACTGATAAATGACTGTGATTCCATTTATAATCATAAAAAATGCAAAATAAAAAATATTTTCCACTGTTATGTATGACGGTGATGCTATATAAATACATCGACAAAGTACCGAAATATCATCAAAAAATGGCACAGAAGATGATACAAATGTAAGTACCTATTTATTTTACAGATATACACCAGAGCTGAAGTACGTTTTTAAATATTTTATAATCGTCCCTATCCAACGAATCGCTGATTTATGAAATTCAGTTTTGCTTTAATTGACCAACTAAATTATTTCTTCACTAGTGTAAGTAACTAATTTTTAGATATGTGGTGTGTACCTTTTTTTTTATTATTATTATTATACACATGACACTCTTATATACCTATCTAACGATTGATCGATCAATCAATCAATCATTAACCTAGGTTGCACATCAATTGAAACTAGCAAATGGGAAATATTCGATAAAAATTTAAGATAACATATAATAGCTTTTCATAAATCAATTTTATTGTTAAAATAATACAAATATACTACAGTACCATAGCAGACATTTCGTTAAGATTTTTTTCAAATATTCTGTCGGTTCGTCTTACAACGTCGTTGATATATCGAGTTAATCTCTGGAGGTAATTCCATTGTTTCTCATTCTTATAAATCCCTCTTATAATTGTCTTATTTCCAATGAAATATCCGATGTCAATTCGAATTTGTTGTTGATATAAACACACTGTCACTTTATATTGTTCTGTTAAATCAAGTTGTTTAATGTGTTGACACAGAGTTTCATTATGTTCATTGTCTATTTCCTCAAAAAACGGCGTGGTGATTTTGACACAGTCCGATTCATGCTTAGCTGAATAATTAGCCGCATTACTGATTATTGTTAAACTTATCGCTATTACAGTAACAAGAACAATAACTCCGGTCCATTTCAGAATGGTGATATGCATATTATATTGTTCATACAGTGACGATAAATTGGAAACGATACTAGATTGGGAGGGTACTTTACTCCCCATTTTAAACTTGATAGAGGCTCCCGATTGATCTAAAATCATACTTTCACAGGCGGCCGAATTCATGTCTACAACTGAATCTTGTTTTCAAACTAATGAATATGTTAGAATGAATCGAATGTTTTTATACATCTTTTTTATTTATACACATTTATTGATTCAGAACGATTCCGTATTTAACAATTAATGTTTCCTTTTTGTTTCAGTGGTAAAATTAAGCAAAAGGATTAACATAAAGTTTTTTTATTTCACAGGGAGAACGTTAGTGGAGAACATCAAACACCGTAAGTGAAAACCTTTATTGCCATATATTAATTGAATTAATTCCAATATCCAATATATATGTATATATGATCAAGTCACCGTATGTAACAAAGTATAAATAGTAAGGGGTTATCTCTTCTTACATATACTTAAATGATTTGGGTTTTTTTTCAGTGTCATCGATGGAGACATGTTAAATGACAAGGAAAGAAGAATAGTAAATGACAATAATGAAATTGTTGTGCAAAAAATCGAAAGAATAAATTCAAAAATTACCTATTTAGAAACGGTTTTGGTTGGCGAAAAAGAAAAACTGAAAAAAGAACTCAATTATCATGATGTGTTAGCGGAAAGATATTCGTATCTTAAAAAATTATAATGTTGTATGTACCTTATAAAGAATTAAAATAACGTGTTTTAATTGTGTATTGGGAAGACATGCAAGTCTGAGTCAACCAAATCGTTCAACGAACAATATATACATCACGCACAGAACGATATATTGGAATGCAATGAGTGCGCATCATACATATAGTGTATGATAGCATTCAAAACAACTAAAATTATGTTATATTTTTTTAATTGTATAAACGAGTATACATACAATAACTGTAAGTCGACGAATTACTAATAATGTATAAGGACAAAGAACAGTATATTTTTGCATCAATTGGTGTCATCGTCTGTGGTTGAAGCCCAAACGGATTTCATGAGTTCAAGATTTCCTTCTTGGTTTGGACTCATTTCCTCCATTTCTTCTTTCTCTTGAAATGGTGTACACTCATTACATTCAGATAGATCGGCCTGAGCATGATGTGTGTATTCACATATTACTGATGAATTAAGTTCTGGGACAAAATCTCTTATGATATCCATTATACTTTGTATTTTTCCCCATTTAAGCTGATTTAAAGCTACTCCCTTTTTTGTGGCCACCGGTTTTTGTGAGTCTGAGGGTTTCCAGAAATGTCTTATGTCTACTGTGGGGAAATTTGCGCTTATGGTCACATACACACCACCACCTAAATGGAATAATCTCTCTTCATCATCGTCCAGTTTATCCATTAGGCTGTCATGGAACATGCTGTCGATCTCGTCTTGCTTCATTTCAAGCATAAGCCATCCCGACATAGTGAGTTTAACTCCCTGTTTAGTTGGATATTTTTTATCACCCTTTTCGAGATACTTTCTTATGTGTATGAATACCTCATTCTTATATTCATTTGCGACAACGTACCAATTATCTTCTAAAGGAAGCATACATCTGTTTTCGTCATTTTTGCTGTTAGGTTGGTAAATTTTGAGCTGCTTTGCTAACTCTGCTTGTCCACTTTTAATCAACGCCATCCTGAACTGATGAAAATAAGAGAAACTTGCTTCTGTCAAGTAATCAAGAATGCGTTCTGCTCTGGTTTTTAGGCAAGAGATGGCGAGCATTTCATTTTGTGTCTCTCGTGATAATACCCCTTTGAGTCTTAGGTGATGAATAACCATATCAGTATTCATTTTACGAATAAGGACACTTCGGCATTCCACCATACTCTTCCTTTCGCTTTTTTCCATAATGTAGCTCGTTAATGTTGATCAGGAAATGAAGGTGTAATCATTTTCTTATATACAAGAAGAGTACACGCATGGACGCTTTTTAACAAAAGAACCCTGATTGATGTCAAGATTACACAACTGTATGAAATAAGTTGAGGGGAGATCGTTGACATCAAACAATATAACCCCTCATTTACAATGCTCAAACAAAAACAAAAAGTATCCATCAGAAAATCATTTAATCGTGACGACTTGTCTATAAAAAGAAGATGTACCCTCAAAATCATCGCCAAAAATTCGATTTATAGATTAATATTTTTTCTTTTATAAATAGTAAACAACAACAAAAAATGGATACAGGGAAACTAATAAGCTTGAAGGACATTTTGAAGTCTATCGAAACGCTCGATGAATTACATTCATGGATGTTAGAAAATGAACTATTAATTCATCCCTTGGTGCAACAAAGAAGGGTTGAAATCATTTGTAAGTCTATAAACACATTTTCCGACGTATCTTTAACACAATGGGCAGTAGAGAACAACGTTTTATGCGACGATGCAGTCATTGACAGACTGAATACATTGTTAACGTGTAAACAGTGTAATGTAACATTTACTTTAGAGTCCGAATTACAACAACACGAGACCAATCACGAGTTGTTGGACGAAATCGTCAATTGTAAATTGTCAAACGTACCGTCCACAAAGACAACCATTACTGATTATTTAGCAACTACTCCTCTGGAAAACATTTCTTACGACAATACAAATAGTTTTTATTTCGACTTGGATGATTTAGTTCATGCAACCCATTTAACTGTTGATCCGCTGGTTACCGATTTAGACATAGATTCTTTACCAAGCACAAGCACTAGTTCGTTATTACCCTTACCTACAGTTCAGTCCGGAGGGGGCGATGTGCAAGGAGATGACGATACTCCCGTATATATCTTTCGAAAAACAGGAACTAAGACCTTCTCTAAAAATTTAGCAGTTGAGACCACATATAAGATAAAATTCACTGATATGTGGAAAGGTAAAAAAATTAAAATACTTTTAAAACAGATACACGGGATGTTCCAAGATGTTTTAACAAAAGCTCGTGGAAGTGATAACGATTTAGGACGTGTCATAATTAACCATCCAGCACTAAACAATGCCATCGTCGTACCACTTCAGAAATGGTCTAATCTAAACGCCAATAATGTAATGGAAAACATAGAAAGAGTATTGAATAGTGAAGAGAACTTAGCTATTGACTCTCAAATGGAGATAACTATAGGAAATATTGACGTCCCTAAAGGCTCAGGACCTACACATATTATCAGGTTAACAGGTCCACAAAATTCAATATATCTTAAAAAGTCATTATTAAAAGTACCAATGACGATCAGCTCTGCATGGCTTTGGCCATTGTGAGATGCTTTTTGAAGCTTTGTACAATTGTACCCTTAGAAGAATGGAAAAGAATAACAGAGAAAGATCATTCGTCGATGAATACCACGATGAAAGTCATTAAACATAGAAAAACGACAAAGAGTTTTTATAAGCATGTAGGGGATATAACTGTAAAAAGACACGCTAAAAACATGGCTGTTACCTTGTGTAGTTAAGCGGGAGTTCCAATCGATAGGCCGTTAGGTTTATCAGACATAAACCGCTTTGAAGATCTTTTGGACGTAAACATCCTGGTATTATCCTCGAAGTTTGGAAACAAATTTTGTCGAGTTGCCAATAATCCACATAGACGAAATCTGTATCTATACATGACGTCAACGGACGACCAAATTGGACATTTCGATGGTATCGGAAACATCAACGGATTCTTTGGATATGGATACTTCTGTGAGACATGTCTAAAACCTTATAAAAACAAAGGAAAACACTCTTGTGAAACGACATGTAACGTGTGTTGTAGGGATACATGTTTGCTGGGTGTACGAATGAGCTGTCGATTTTGTCATAGAACTTGTCGTTCGTACGAATGCTACGTAGCACACACTGTAAAAAAAAATAAGAAAGGAAAAGAGGTTGACAAATCTTTATGCGAAAAAATATACCAATGTAAAACTTGCAAAAAAGTATTAGAAAGAGAAAAAAGGAAACCAGAGGATCACATTTGTGGAGAATACAAATGTAAAAATTGCTTCGAATATTTTTTGGATCAACATTTGTGTTATCAACGTCGACATTTTGAAAAAGACAAACAAAAGGCCCCCAAAAAACTCTTTTTTTTACGATTTCGAAACGACACAAAACGAGCTAATATCATGCAAAGTGGGATATAAGCCTAATATTCCTTGTGACGGTTGTACACCGGAAACGAGATGCAACAAATGCAGATTATGTACGAATTGCGAAGAGTCAAGCTGTGGTTTGGAAGAGCACAAGGTCAATTTTGCCGTGCTACAGTCTTCGTGTGATAAATGTATAGATGAAAATTCACGATGCGAAATCTGTGGAAGTCGTTGTGTCAAATGTCGAACATTCAAAAAGAATACTTTTGTTCCACCTTGTCCAGACTATTGTGGTTATAGACAGAGAGTATTCAAAGGTTGTAGGGCCGTGATAGAGTTTTGTGATCACATCATGACTCCTCACTATAAAAATACTGTACTGATAGCGCATAATGCGAAGGCCTTTGACAATTATCCCATCCTAAATACTTTGATCGACTATCACGCAGTCAAACCTAGTAAAATCCTCTATAATGGTTCAAAAATCATGTACATGAAAGTGGAGAAAGGGATTGGTCTTACCTTTTTGGATTCCATGAATTTTATTGGGATGAGACTGTCAAACATACCAGACTGTTTCGATTTGAAGGAACTCCGAAAGGGTTTCTTTCCGCACCTTTTCAATACTAGCGAAAACCAATTGTATAGAGGTCCTTACGTCGATAAGAAATTCTATGGATACGATTTTATGGACGCGAGAGAAAGGGTCAAATTTTTGCAATGGTACGACACAAAACAGAACGAGACTTTTGATTTCCAACAGGAAATGTACGACTATTGCGTATCCGACGTCGACATCTTACGCAGAGGTTGCATAAAATTTCGACAGCTGTTGATGGGGGTGACTTCTTGCAATGGAAAAACGAAAGGTGTGGATCCTTTCGATTACGTGACCATTGCTTCGGTGTGCCAGGGAATCTACAGAGAGCTGTTTTTGGAAGAAACGTACGAAACCCAAGTACTAGATCTGGAGTCAGGAAAACTTGTACAATGCCCTACGAAGTTCGTGGAAAATGTTTGGACCGTTCTATTACCCAATGGTCAATGGATTGAATCATCTGACATCATCGAGAAATATCGCATAAGAAAACGTGTTTTCACCAAGAGTCAAATAGCAATTGTCCCGTCGGAAGGTTACACCAAAAGAGATAATTTTAGCAAAGCATCCATTCAATGGTTGGAGTTGACGATGTGGATTGCAAATCGGGACAAAAAAGATGGTATTGCGATGAAAATACGTCATGCTCTGAACGGTGGAGAACATCATGTGCCCGGAACCAAGTACAGACTAGACGGGTTCGACGAAGCTACTAAGACAGCCTACGAGTTTCTGGGTGAGTTTTTATAACTGAATTAACTTGAATTATTATTTTATAATTATAAAATAATATATACAATATTATTCTTTTTTATTTTTGTTACAGGGTGTGTGTTCCATGGTTGTCATACCTGTTTTCCAACAGATCGTAGAACAACAATCCATCCCATTACTAAACATTCCATGAACGAATTATATCATCTGACCAAGAAGAAAGAAATGGCGTTGAGGACATTAGGGTATCAGTACAAGAGTATTTGGGAACACGAATTCTATCAGCAGTTAAAGCACAATACAGAAATGAGGGAATTTGTGTCTTCTCTCGATATAACTGAGCGTTTAGACCCTAGAGAGAGTTTCTTTGGTGGACGTACTAATGCGATCAAACTGTTTCACGAGACCAAAGCACCGGGAGAAACCATTGAATATTACGACTATACGAGGTGAGATTTACGTGTACTTGTGTTATTTTATTGATGTTACTATAAACAAAATATATTAAACATGGTAATAAATGTGTATTTTTTTTTATTTTGTAGTTTATATCCTAGTGTGAATAAGTATGCAAAATACCCGATAGGACATCCAACCATCATTACGTCGGATTTCAAAAATATATCGGAGTATTTCGGTATAGCCAAATTGAGTATCAAGGCACCTCGTAACCTATATCATCCTGTACTACCTTATTTATCAAACGGTAAATTAAAATTTGCACTCTGTAGGACGTGTGCCGATACGGAAAACGAAAATGACTGTATATGTAGTGACAATGAAAGAACATTTACTGGAACATGGTGTACTCCAGAAATTCAACTAGCCTGTTCGAAAGGATACGAAATCGTTAAGATTTACGAAATCTATCACTTTGAGAATTCAAGCAGTTACGATAGGGTTACAGGTACTGGAGGTCTATTTACGGGATACGTCAATATGTTTTTGAAGCTGAAGCAAGAGGCTTCTGGTTTTCCGCCAGAATGTCAAACGGACGAACAAAAAATGAACTATATATCTAACTATGAACGAAATGAAGGAATACGACTAGACTTCGATTTTATTAAAAAAAATCCAGGACTGCGAAGTCTCGCTAAAATCTGTCTAAACAGTTTTTGGGGGAAATTCGGACAACGCTTAAATATGGAACAGTCTTTCTTCTTTTATGATCATGAAGCAGACAAGTTTTTTCAATTGCTCTCAGACTCCAGAAAGGATGTTCAAGATTTCCATATCGTCAGCAATGAAATCTTACAATGTGAATATACCGATAATCCAGCATTTTTACCTTTTGACTTTAAGACTAACGTATTTATTGCCAGTTTTACAACGGCCTGGGCTAGAATAAAACTTTATGAATTACTTGACATAACTCAAAGGAACGCACTTTATGTTGATACCGATTCAATAGTATTTTACGATTCCGACAAACAACTTACACAACGTCTTCCGATTGGAAATTATCTCGGAGAACTTACAAATGAGATTTCTCCAGAAGAAGGTCATATAACGACATTTATCTCATCTGGTCCTAAATCTTATGCTTACAGAACGGTGTCTGGTAAGGAAATGTGTAAAGTGAAAGGTTTTACCTTAAACTGGAACAATGTACAATTAATCAATTTTAATAGTATTAAAGAGATTGTCCTGAACCATGATACCACCAAATCCATAAAGGTAAAGAACCCTCGAAAAATATCTAGGATCTCTCGAAAAAGAAAACTTTGCAACAAAATGGAGGAAAAAGAATTTAGAATGGTTTATACAAAGAGACGTTTATTAAACGACCTTACAACTCTACCGTATGGATATTAACATATAGACTATGATGATTATATCAAAACTTTTTTTTAATAAAATATGTTTTTTTAACAAAAATGTCTTGTTGATTTTTTCACGATTATACACATCAAATAATTCTGTAAGAAATATTTATAACAAAAATCTCATTAAACAATTTCAATATTGATTGGAACTGTTAAATCACACGTGCAAAATCTCTCTCTCTCTTATTATAGTTTTTTTATAACATTAAAATCTTATCCAATGAATACTATTTTTTTTTCTCTTCCTGGTAGGGGGTTTGTCAAATATACCAGGTATTTCTCCGTCTTGGTTTGATTGGACAATAAGACCATTTCCCCTTTGAAATGAATCATCCACAGCAATGATATCTTTTAAAGTAGAATTGGTGTTTTCGGTCTGTATTCCTTTTTCCTCTGTCATTGTCGAGTCTCTGGATTTAGTAACTATTTCTTCGTACCTTTGTTTCGGGAGTAACACGAATTCTTTAGCCATTATTTCATAATGTCTATGACTGGTTTCAATAACTTAAGTATAAAGCCTCATTTTCTCAACAACAGTCTCTTTTTTTCCGTGTTACTAGTATTTCTGTTCCCTATTCGTAAAACGATCGATTTAAAGGGTTTCAGTGATTTGACGTATGATTTTTTATTTGGAAAAACTCCTTTATATATGTTTAAAGCGATTTCTGAAATAACATCCAACTGCTCAGATGAAAGCGTCGATATTATTGCTTTGCGTTGTTTTTCGTTTGTATGATACAAAAGTCTTAAGAGTGATGTATGTGTCTTCATCCGATGACTCATTCTCTTAAGAGTGATGTACGTGTCCTCACCCAACGAGTCATTCTGTAAAAACTGATCATCATTCCTCATGAAATCTTCTTTTATATTGGTCTGTACACTATACAAATATCGTCAGGAAATATTCCTGTTCTTAACATGTACTGACGATCTTCTTGTTGTCTATGGGGCGAAATGTCCACAAGTAGATATCCATATCTGTTCTGAGTAGCTTTTGTGTAACTTTCCATAAAATATCGTGTCCTTCCAGGTAGAATTTGAGACGCAAATGTTAGTGTTTGTCTTTCATCACGCGGATTCCGAAAAATTATGTAATTTGCAATATTTAAAAGAATACTTTTTGAGTATTTCCAACGGGATAGAGTGACTGGGAAATTATTAAGCATGAAATATTTCTGTGATGTGACGTGATATCCCTTTTCAAAGGCCTTTTTCAAATGTGAAATTCTAACAAAATCTCCAACCTTAAATTTAAATACAGATACAGGTTTCTTTGTTTTCTTTATTTTCAACGGTACCTTTCGATTAATCTTCTTCTTCATTTTTTTTTCCTTGACTAAATATTGAATGTAACGAATTTCATCTTGGTTTTTGTTTGTGACTGAAGCCGGTGCGATATTACCCAATGATTCATGCGGCGTGTGATTATAACTATTAACTAAATCCTGCAAAACGTTGATGTATCTGTATGTTTCCTGCTCTGTAAAGTAGGCATAAATCTTGCTCTTCAAATTCTGTATGACTCTTTCAGAATAGTTGCTTTTTGTTTGGGCGTTATTTGTATAAAATACGTGTATTCCTTGGTCATTTAGATATCTTTTCGTTGCAGATTTAAATTCCCCTCCATTGTCAAATCTAATGGTTCTTGGTTTTCTTTCAACATTATGAAAATTTTTTTCGAAATTTCGCAACCGTTTCACTTTTTTTATTTGTTAAATGACTCACTATTAGGAATCTAGAAAAAATATCAATTAATACTAATAAGAATTTAACACCGTCGTTGTATTGGGAAACGTTTTCCATGGATGCGAGATCTCCATCCCACATTGAATCGATACCTTCGACTATTACTCTATTTCTTTTAAAGTTTTTTCTCCTTGATTTGTGTAAACCGTAAGCTTCTTTTTTTGACAAAAACTGTTTTATAAATCCATGGCCTATATTGTACTTTCCTTCTTTCTTCACTATTTGATACAATTTATCAGGACCAGCAAATGCTCCAGGATGATGTGGATTGGTCCATATTTCATTAAGATATTTCTCTTTTTGTTTCTTAGCTATATCTGCTATATCTGCCATATTTCTTTTTGCAATTTCGTTTTGTTGGATTATCTCAAACTATTTCTATTAAAAGAGCTACACAGGCGTGGGTTTGCTCATCATCTGAAAACATAATAAATATAACAAATTGTTAATGTCTTATATTTTTGTTTATTATACCCGCATTATATTCGCAGTCTTTATGAGGGACCCCCCCCCCATTTTTATTTATAGTATCTATGAGTCAGTCCCCCCCCATTTTATTTATAGTCCTTATGAGGGGTTATTTTAATTTCCGGTGAGGGGGTTTTCCCTGTATGATTATATTTCTATGAGGGGGTTTACTACCCTATCTGTAGTTACAATACACCTTTTTCTTTGGAAGAACTCAAAATTTCTCTAAACAAATCACACGATACAGCATGTGGCCCAGATGAAATACACTATCAACTTCTTAAACATCTCCCACAGTCTTCTTTGCAATGTCTTTTAAATCTTCTTAACAGTATTTGGGAAACGGGTGACTTACCTTCTATTTGGAAAATGGCTACCGTTGTACCTATTCCAAAACCAGGTAAGGATCACTCAGAAGCGTCGAACTATCGGCCTATAGCCCTTACAAGTTGCGTCTGCAAGACCATGGAAAGGATGATTAATGATCGCCTTGTCTGGTTTCTTGAATCCAATAACCTTCTATCAAATATACAGTGTGGATTCCGACAAGGACGAAGTACCATGGACCATTTGGTACGTTTTGAAACTTTTATTCGAAACGCCTTTGCCAAAAATGAACATGTTGTGTCTATCTTTTTCGATTTAGAAAAAGCATATGACACAACATGGAAATATGGTATTTTAAAAGATCTTTTTGATATGGGGTTGAAAGGTCGACTTCCTACCTTTATTTCAAACTTTTTATCTAACAGAGAATTTAAAGTCCGGGTAAATTCCACATTATCGGACCCATTTGAACAAGAAATGGGTGTCCCTCAAGGCAGCATTTTATCAGTAACTTTATTTAGTATTAAAATTAATAGTCTGGCTCAAGTCTTGAAAGACAATATTGACGGTTCTCTCTATGTTGACGATTTCCTCATTTGCTATCGGGGAAAAAACATGAACAATATTGAGCGTCAACTACAGTTATGTTTACATAGAATAGAGAAATGGGCAATGGAAAATGGCTTTAAAAATTCCACTTCCAAAACTGTCGGTATGCATTTTTGTAACAAGAGAAAAATGCATCCTGATCCCGAACTTACATTGTATAACAACCCTATTAAAATTGTGAAAGAAACTACTTTTCTTGGTTTGATATTTGACTCAAAACTCACCTTTCTTCCCCATATCAAAATGTTGAAATCTAAGTGCCTTAAAGCCCTTGATATTTTAAAAGTCGTATCCAGCACTGACTGGGGTGCGGACCGCGACACATTATTGAATCTATATAGATCGCTGGTTCGATCGAAATTAGATTATGGTTGTTTTATTTATGGTTCAGCTCGCAAGTCATATGTCAAAATCCTTGATACCGTTCACCATCAAGGATTGCGACTATGTCTTGGAGCTTTTAGAACCACACCTGTTAATAGTTTATATGTAGAAGCAAACGAGCCTTCTTTGTATCAAAGAAGAATTAAGCTCGGTTTGCAGTATGCAACAAAACTTAAGGCTTATCCTACCAACCCTGCTCATGACTGTGTTTTGAAACCGTTTTGTAAACAAATTTTTGATAATCATCCAAACAAAATTAAACCTTTTGGCCTAAG
Organism: Limnoperna fortunei; assembly: GCA_944474755.1. Taxonomy (NCBI): domain Eukaryota; kingdom Metazoa; phylum Mollusca; class Bivalvia; order Mytilida; family Modiolidae; genus Limnoperna; species Limnoperna fortunei. The sequence continues at coordinate 53,311,297 of OX104123.1, forward strand.
AATTGCATCTCATTTGGAAAATTCTGGTGTCTGTATAGATGAAATTGCCCCAACTGAAATTCCTCACGATCCTCCATGGTTGAATCCTAAACCAGTATTTATTTATGATTTGCGAAAATATAAAAAATCTGACACAAACCCCTTGATTATTCAGCAACATTTTGCAGAGATTAAATCTTGCTTTGTTGATCACAGCTCAATTTATACGGATGGATCGAAGGACGGTGATAAAGTCGCTTCAGCCGCTGTCTTCGGAGAGCGAGTTGAAACTCGCCGTCTTCCTTCTGCTTCTTCCATATTTAGTGCAGAAGCCCAAGCCATTCTTCTTGCACTAAAAATTGTTGCCTCGTCAGTGGAGGATAAATTTCTTGTCTGCTCCGATTCTTTATCGTGCCTTCTTGCCATTGAAAATAACAAAGTTAAAAATCCATTTATTTTAAAAATTATTCAAATTTACAGGTCCTTAACAACTTTGGGTAAAGTTGTTGTGTTTTTCTGGATTCCCAGTCATGTGGGAATCCATGGAAACACAGTCGTGGACAGGGAAGCTAGGAAAGCCTTAAATAATGACATCATCAACTGTAAACTACCTTTTACTGATTTTAAGTCTTTTATTTTAAAATATATTTATAATTTGTGGCAGATTGGTTGGGATCTCGAAGTTCATAATAAACTTCATGAGATCCAACCACTAATTCGCCATACAAATTTTAACACTTTTACATGTCGTAGAGACCAAGTAGTTTTAACACGGTGTCGTCTTGGCCATACCAAGACGACCCATAATTATATTTTAAATGGTGAACCACGACCCGAGTGTGTGCCATGTAACAGTCCGTATACAATCAAGCATGTCTTGATGGACTGTGTTGACGTGGCCCACATTCGGGAACGTTTTTATACTGTGGATTCTTATTTTAATTTGTTTACAACTGTCGCTGGCGACAAAATTCTACAGTTCTTAAAGGAGATTAATTTATACAATAAAATATAATCATCTAATACCATAAATATGCTATTGTTTCATATTTTATCATTTTAGTCATGCTTTTTATTGTATATACTCTCATACTATAGTGTGAGATTTCAGTTTTATTATAATTCAACAGGGTTGCTTCTAACTTCTGAACGATATCAATTTATAAAATTGTTCACGTCCTGAATATAGCTGAAATATTGCTTGCTGGACGTTAAACATCAATCAATCAATCAATCAATCAAACCCCTAAACAACCTTCGAAAACTACTAAAAAGTATAAAACAGTTGTCACGACAGTCCTCTACATACACAAAAATTGCAATTTCATGCACAAAAATGAAAACCCCTGTTTTTCCCAACAGGTTCCTATCAGGGCTACCCAGCTTCCCGCTAACATTAAAGTTAACCATATATCCTCGTCGCCACTGTAGTGAAATACTAGGGAGACCTAGTGGGGTTGCTAATCCCAGCTCCCTGAGGTGGGGTAAAGATAGGAGCCCTATGTGTATGTGCAATTACCTGATAATACCCGTCAGTAAGATGGCGTCTAGTCTCTGTAGCAGAGAAGGTTCCACACAACCACCATGCGTCTACGTAACACGCTGCACTGCATCTGCACTAGGCTCTTCATCCATCAAGCATCAGTGGTAATGTTTGTTTGAATGGTGTTTTAACGCCACTTTCAGCAATTTTTCAGCTATTTCATGGCGTCCAGTTTTTATTGCTAATCAAAATTTAGGGCAGGGATGGACGGGACCTTACCTTGTTTTATGTAAGCTGACAGATGTTACCAGATACAAAGGGATGAAAATACTCATCCGATTGTCGTCCATGTGGACCAACTCAAGCCATATGAGGGAAATAAACCACCAACTAATTGGAGAAATCTGGCTGGTGCCCATGATGACACTGTTGTACCTGATTATCCTGCTCAAACTGACGATGAGGAAATAAATGAATCTATGCCATTAACCGCTAACACACCTGTCGTCACTAGGACCGGACGTAGAATCAAGCCGCGGGACAGATACTCCCCGGGCCGAATAAAAAGTCCACTTGTCCCTGTTGTAAATAAGTTTGTTTTGTCCTGCTCTTTGAACTGTTTTTTATGCATATGCGTACATAATTATATTGTTGTACTTGTATTATAATGTATAATGTTAATTATATATAAACATGATGTGTTATATTTAAACTCTTGTATTTTACAGAATGAGTGATACTGAAACTACCTTTAATGTCAATATAGATAAAGAAGAGCTCAAAGATTTTGAGCTAAATGTGTTAAGAAGGCCCTTTAGAAATGGCATGGCATGTAACGTACCGGAGTGTGGAAAATTGCCGGATGGTAGTTGCATTCAGTATAGTAGCTACCATCAGTACATTAACCACTGGAATAATATACATGTACAGTACATCAATCTTCACGTTTGCAGAATCTGCGGCTTAAATTTTAGATTTAGAAATAGACTAACCTCTCATCTAAAGAAATCTCACACTGTTGAACAATGTAACTTAGAAAAGTATTCACGAATTAAACCTAAGGAAAACAGAGAATTCGTGGACCCGGGTGAAGAAATCTTCGCGAAGAAGGCCACAACTGTTGACATAGAAAAGAGAAAAAAAAGAAGAAAGTGAAAAACGAAGGGCGTATGCACTGGAACATGGCATCAATGTTAGGTTCCCTGGAGAAAACGTTCATGTGTGTAGGGATGATAAAGTTGATATTAAAATTCTAAAAGGAAAATGTGTAGCTTTAATCCGTCAAAAGCATTCGTCCAGATATACACCATATACCGCGGAAGAGGACTACCATCTCTCTGACTTCGAATAGATTTTAGAACATTCAATCTAATATTGTTACATTTTAGTTTAATAGACCGTAATTAATTTTGAAAAATTTTGTTTGTTAATGCATATTTAAAATTTTGATGTTTCAATTTCTTTGCAAACAAAAATGAATTTTTGTTTTTTTTAAGGGGGGAGGAGTGTGATAGGCAAGGTTTGACACATGTTGATTTTTCTAAGTTTCTAAGCGTACAAGGCATATTTTTCACTTAAAATTTACTAGAACTTGGCGGACATCTCACCTTTAAGGTTCTCACAAAATTAAATGGCTGAAATGTGTTCATTAATTCGTAAAAGTATATATTTTAAGTATTTCTTCTCCAACTTGTTCCATGTTTAAACCGGAAGTGGTTTTCTAGCTCGTGCACTGGCGCGGATTTTTTACGGATTTATAAATACATGTTTTCATTGGTTAATATAAGGGCCTTCGTTTATTTTTAATTCGGAACTTTTAATACTTATTCCCTTTATAAATAATAACTCCCGAGTACATTTCGAATTAATAATCATTGAACTGTAAAGGGTTCATTTAAGCCAAAGGTTAACTTGTATTTTAGTATATAACCCCGTCAATTTATTAAATACAGGGGTACACTGCCTAAGGCGACAAGTATGGTACTCGAGGGAACTCTCGTAGTTCCGTTGGTTTAGAAACATTTATGAAAGATTGTTATCAATCCATAGTTGGTTTTTTTGTATTTTCCAGTGTTCTGGTACGTACTTTAGTTACATATAGATTTTTGGTAAGTCTTGAGTTTACATGTAATTTGAAGGTCAGCATAGTCTTGAATTGTTCGCAATTTAATTGTTGTAGGATAGATTTATTTAATATTGTTATGTAAATTTATTTAAAATAACTGTTAAATAAATGTTACTTTTTGCACTTTATTCTATCTTGTAATCAATTAGCCTAAAGTATCCAGTGATCCGAATCTTGACGCAGGTGCATCCACTACATGGACCCAGAAGACCTCCCACCGTACTCTTATTCCGTGTACTGGGACCTGCTTCCTGTTACACCTGTTTGTAAACATTATCTACCGTGAAGTCCTTTCTACCACAGGCCTTTACCAATTCCCTTGTTTCGGCAAGTCTAGCTTTTTAGTTTGGGAATCGGCCAAAACGTCACATTTTCCATATGAGGTTTCTCATTGTACCTATCATCACTGTTTACAAGTTCCCCAAGCACAGCGTTTCACCATTTTTATAATTAAATTGCTCTGAAACGTCAATCAGTGTTCATTGTTTATATGTAGTCAAGCAGCTCTGTTGGGTTTCACGTGATTAGACGCATACCATCTTGAAAAATACCGTTTACATATGAAATTCGACTCTTAGTATTTTGGTGGGAAAAATGCGCATTCAGTACTTGTTGTTTGTTTATTAGATAGATAGATAGATACTTTATTGGAAAATCAATAAAAACATTGATGTCTTCCACACAATGAACAGATATTAAAACAATACATATATGAACATTAGAAATAATATCTGAACAGAGCTATCAATAATGAGCTTACATATATAGTAACATCTTTACGAAACAAGGTTATTTTGAATACATTTCAAAAGCTTTCTCAATAAAAGTACAAATAATTTTAATATCATGTTTACTTGATGGATTCATAAGATTTTTTAAGATACGAGATTCCTTTTCCGAGTGTTGTAAATCAGAAGGATCTATTTTAAGGTTTTTGAAGATCTTCTCTTAAATTTGATAAATTTTTACAATATAAAACAAAATGCTTTTCGTCATCAATTAAATCACATTTCTGACAAATTCTTGAATTACGTGGTATTTTAGGTCTGTGATAACGGCCTTTTTCTATTAGAAGTGGATGAGCACTAATTCTCAATTTAGTTAGATTTTTGTATAATGATTTTGGAATATCGAACTCTAAATAATTTTGAAGAGAAAATTCGGAATAGCAAAAGGAAAAGAAATTAAGTTTAGAATCTAAGCTCTCAGCAGAACAAATTTGGAGTTGTTTCTTGACATCTTCAATGGTCTTAGCTCTAATTTTATCTTTTAAATTTTCTTTCTTTACATTTTTTATGTCTAAATTATTTAGTTTACAACTCTTATCAATAAAAGAATACCAAGACTTTGACCCCTCTCTGAAAAGTTCTCTATCTACTTTATATACTTCTGATAATATTCTATCAGATGGAAGTTGTTCTAATCTAATAAAGTATTTCAAAGATAGAAAAGTAATAAAATCAATTATAGGTTGTCTTCCTATTTCACATCTTGAGGCAAAATTTGAAGCTTTTTTGTGTACCCCAAGAAGGTATTTACAAAATCTATTATGTATTTTTTCAAATGGAATATTATCCTTTCCCAACTCCTTTGGAGTAAAATCTGATATCCAGATTTCTGAACCGTATGTTATTATTGGCTTGATAAGGGCATCAAATAATTTTAACTTTAATTTGGTATTGGAGTAATTGTAGTCTAAAATATTGGACTTTAAGCTAAATATTGCTTTCAGAGCTTTATTATATAGATGCTCTGCAGCATGTTTTAGGTTGCCATTGTAAAAAATCAGCATTCCCAAATACTTATATTTTTCAACAGTTTCTATATTTTGACCGTTCACAGAAAAATTAAGTGTTGGTTTTCTCTTTCCCTTACTAAAAATCATAGTTTTTGTTTTATCAACATTTATGTTCAACTTCCATTCTCTACAATAAGCTCCCAGACTGTTTAGGCAAGTCTGTAATCCCTCTTCGCTTTCTGATAAGAGAATTAAGTCATCTGCATATTGTAAACAATTTAACTTGGTTGTACTTAATGACACAGGGCATGTTTGAGAAAGGTTAAATATTTTTGGTAAATCATTAGTGTAAATATTAAATAACAAAGGACTTAAGCCATCCCCTTGACGAACACCCTTTTCAGCTCTAAAGGCTTCTGACATTAGACAATCTTTTTTCACAGCAAATTTTGAATTGGAGTACATATGCTTAATTATCTTGTAGAAATTTCCACCAATTTTTAAATCTAGCAATTTTTTAAACAAACCGGAGTGCCAAACAGAATCGAAAGCCTTTGAAAAATCTACGAAACAAGCAAAAATAGGTTTTTTGAGGTTATGTAAATATTTATTAATCAAGGTCTTAATTGTAAAAATATGATCTGTGGTTCTATAATCTGATCTAAATCCTGCTTGTAAAGGATTATAAAAATCTTTATCCTCCATATACTTATGCAATCTTGTTTGTAATAATGAGGTGAAGAGCTTGCCCAAACAGCTGGTAAGACTAATACATCTATAGTTATCACAGTTATTTATATCACCATTTTTGTGTAAGAAGGAAATACAAGATAAGTTCCAGATTTCAGGAAATATTCCACTTTTTAAAATTCTATTGAATAAATTGACAATAGGTAATAACAACAGGTCTTTTCCGTGTGAAATGAATTCATTATATATCAGGTCGATGCCAGGTTGTTTGTTCTTTTTCAATTTTTTAATTCCTTCTCTAACTTCTTTGCAATTAAATGCAAAGTCTAAATCAATATTATTAATATTATTGGTTTCTAATCGTGAAATATCTAAATCTTCATTATTTTCTTTGTATAGCTTCTTTAAATATTCCGACATCTCAGACAGAGGAATAGGAATTTCCTCTTTATCTTTATTTTTCTTCAAATTGTCTATCGTTTTCCAAAATAATTTAGGATTGTCTTCATGTAATGAATGTAATTTATCAACAACTTCTTTGAAAAAATTATGTCTAGTACTTTTTAATAATTTCTTGTATTTCCTTCTCAACCTGTGGAACGATGTCCGTATATCGTAATTGTTTGGGTGTTGTTGTAATCTATTTCCCAAATTATTAAGTTCTCTCTTGAAAGTTCTACATTCTCCATTAAACCATTTCTGTTTAAACTTTCTTTTATTTTTTATCTTCTTGAAAGGTTTAAAGATAAATGTTTTATTAGCTGAGTTTAAAATTATATTACCCAGATTTTCAGTTAAAGTATCAACATCTATATCAGGATTATTGGCTTCTAATAAAAATTGATCAATCATAGGTTTTGAGTTCTGTAAATTTTCTATATAAATTTCTTTTGAACCCGTTTCCAACTTATATTTTCCTGGAAAAAGGTTTTCGTTTTCATTTGTAACAAAATTAGCTATATTTGTATTTTGTAATCCTGACCATATCAAACTATGGTCAGATAGCTCATTTGGTGGAAAGACATGTAAAAAAAGAAAATCTTGGAAAATGTCTTCAGAGACTAAAAAATAATCAATTGAACTACTTCCCCTAGGACAGTAATAGGCATGGTACCCAAGGGAGTCACCTTCTATCCGCCCATTAAGTATTCTTAATTTTGTTTCTATGCAAAATTCTATCAAGCCTCTACCTTGTTCATTTGTTTCCACATCCAAATTATTTCTTTTTGGTAGTACTATATCTGATGTATAGTTTGGTGGTAAATAAAAATTTCCATCTAGATTTAGTAAATTGCTTGTGTCGTCCAGTTCTATATAATCTAACAATTTACCTGTTCTCCCATTAAAATCTCCCATCAATATCACTTTGCCTAATTCTGAGTATTTATTTACTAAATTTGTTAATGTATCGAAGATTTTATCATTTTCTGGACATACTGAGTGTGTTCTTGGACTTATATATATGCAACCTAAAAAGATATCATGTTGAAGACCACATTTATCTTTATCTAATTTAATGAAAATGTAATTATTGTCTTGTGCTACTTTGGTTATAGCATTATTTTTTTGAAAATCATTTTTTAAATATAGGACAATTCCTCCTGATCTTCTGCCTCTTTTGCCTTTCCTCTTTTTTCCAGGTTGGTGTAAACTTGTGTAACCTGGAAGGGATATAGGTGACTCACCCTGGGTCCATGATTCAACCAACCCTAAAATATCAAATCTCTCGTATTTTATACCTTTTAACTTTTGACTTGCATAGCCATTTATATTCCAACATCCTAACTGAATCATATTTCAGGAATTTAAACATTACCACAATACTAATTTGTGAGAGAACTATTTTAACATTATAACCATAAAAATACATATGAATACATGCACATCTGTCGACTAGATTTATCACATATACACACTAGATTGCTAGATTCATTAATTTAAAAGTTTCTAAATTAAGAACTATTACAATAATTGTATTCAAAAGTGTTTAAACTGAAAATGATAACCCATAACTCTTATAAATGGGTTGTAAAAACAACATTCATATACAAAATGTAATTCTCTATATGTGAGTACTGTTTGAGTAACCTTCACCTACAGTATTGTTTACAGTAGTTTTACAGGTTTAACAGTCGTATTAGTAAGTTTCGTTCATTTGGACTCAACTGGTTGGTAGGAGGTTTATTTTGTGGAATTCTTCCAAAGAAAGGGTCCTGGAACCCTTGATATTGATTGCTATGTGGACTTTGGTTGGTTTCGTATCTGGAATACGACTTTAGTCCAAGATGTTCGTTAAGATTGTTTTTAATCATTTTGGCAAGTTCGCTCGTGCCATGGGGTGTAAAGTGTACCCCATCACTAAAGAAGTATCTGTTTAATTTGTTGAGGTATGGATTTCTGAGGATAAAGACGTCCCTCGATGAAAACTGTCTCAGTTTCCTGTTCACTTCATCCACTTTATTATTGAACTGGTACTGATCTAACCTGTGAAATAATGGTGACAGGTGTAGTTTGCTATTTTCAAACTTTTCGCGAAATAAAGTAATAAGACTTTCAATATCTTTCTCTATCTTTTGAGTTGTTCTTTCTCTCGACAGATCATTACTTCCTACAATCACTATTACGTTTTGACTCCTTATAATTGTTGATGTAATGAACTCTTTCGCGCCATTGATGTTCTTCTTTCCTTCTGGTAGAATGTGAATTTTTACTTTTTTAAAACGATAAAGTTTTTTCTCATGTAGATTGTTTGCATGAGAATCAGAGATGATAAGTAAATCTACCACATCACTCGTGTTGTTCTCCTTTTCTTGTAGAGCTTTCGGCGTTGTTCTTTCTTTGTTTATTGTACATACAACAACAAAAGTTATTGTAAACAGAAAGTTCTTTTGTAATTTAATATACAAGCAGTCATTGGTGTTATCTATAAATGGTTGAAAATAAAAACACATAATTTTACGTTGACAGGTTGCGACTTTGTCTATTTTTGTTAATACAGATTGAAATAAGTGCAGAGTAGACTTTAGCTAGTTGTTTTCGATATAGGTAATTTATAGATTTCCAATACGCTTGATTTTTTTTCTTAACAGGAAACCTGAAAACAATCCAAGAGATACTTAAGTACTGCAGTAAGTGAATTGTTCCCAAGGCACAAACATTTTATTAGTTCTGACCTGGGGCGCATTTCTTTTACTTAAATCTGAACGGGATGCCCGAGAGATTCTGTATCAAAGAGCTCTGCTCTGTACAACCCAACGGAATGAACAAAACACCTATATAAATATCCTTCTAACTGTATATTAATAATAAATTCATGAATATCATGAAGTTCAAAATTACATGGTTTATACAACTGACACCTGTACAGTACTTCCTAATGTAATGACTATTAACTGAGAAAGTTCAAGATAAGTAAAATCGGACTAGATTAACTCACCACCGGATGCTAATGTAACAATAACCTATTTATAGATTGACATCTACACCGAAGAAGTCAGCTGGTCGAAAATTATGTCGTATTAAATAGAAACATCTCTATTTGTATCATTGCATAATCCTGTGGACAAGGACCATAACAACATATATGTCCACCCGGTAGAAAAACCGTGTCACGTTGGTTTTCAAAAAACATGTCCTTTCTTGAACGGGCTCGTCTTTTTTTCTGTATTAGATTTTGTTGACGTTTTAGAAGATTAATAGGTTCTTTGATACGTTTTTGGGAAAGACCGCTTGATCTTTCACGAGTGATAGAAATTTTATGTTTTTTTCGCGAGTGGAGCGCAGTGGAACGATCCAAAAGACAAAAATTTCTATCACGAATGAAAGTTCACACTGACTTTCCAAAAACGTATGAAAGTACCTATTTCTTCCCTAAACCAACAACTTTCACATCGCTATAACATATAGACTCCATTGTCATCAGAACGCCGGAAACAAGAACGTCATAGAAGAGCGTTGTTATGCTTCCATAACAACGTTCGTGTTTTTGGCATTTTGATTGGATGACGCAGCAAGTACAGATGTGTGCGCGTGAGCTCATCTGTACCAGAAATCGGCCATTTACGGAAGAATTTATTGGGTTTTTTAGACGAAGCTGTCACGACCACCGCGATTTTCAATCTTCAAATGTTTGAAATACAAAACATTCATCGGAATCTAAAGAAATCATCAATTGACCATCTTCATCTAGTGAATTTCTTAATTGAAAACTCGAACATTTTGGTAACGATTCGATTCATTAAAAAAGATAAAACAAAAAACTAAAATATGATAATTTTTCAGAAATTTCTTTATAAATGTAATATTATCCTCATATTGTATCTTTTTTCATTGGTTGAACTTGTCCAGACATGTTGTATTCCCCTCTTTTCGGCATAACCAATGTCAATCACCGCTGAAACACAATTGTCGATCCCCGTAAATTGGTTTGTTTGGTATGTGTGGGATTGTTTATTATCAGCTGGTCATTTTTTAAAACTTTTATAAAAATATAAAACACACATACCTTAAAGTGCCATACCAATGTAAAAATAGTAATTTATAAAAAAAAATTTTCATATAGAAAATCAAATTTAGAAGCACATTTCTAAAAAACGTTTTTTAAAAATTTTTCGTAATAACAGAGATATACTGACAGGTGTACTTCAAACAGATCAGTTATCTATCGATCGATAATTTCCGCCAAAGATCGAAAGTCTACGTCACAAGATGAACTTCCGATCTCCGGTAAAGAAACAACAAGCGCACTTGGTTAAATATTTACTTCATTTTGTAACTTTAAGATGCCACGATGAGATCGCGGTGGTACGAGCAGATGAAGTGGGGTGAGATGTGTTGCAGCAAACTATGGTAACACAAATTCAGATGGAGTTTCCATGCATTCCTTGCCCAAGGACACAAAACTCAGGACAGATTTCATAGAGTAAAAATAGAAGATTGTAACGGTCCAACAGTAATTTTCGGCTCTATGTTCGTTCCATTTCACACTTGAAAGCTTCCATTTCAGAGACAGTTTAGAGAAAAAAACAATATGTAAAATTTGTAGAATAAGTATGATAGTTTTAATGACCCCCCCCCTCTTTTCCCCCAAAAGACTCGATCCACGTTTTTTTCCATATTAAAATAGGTAAAGTGTATAATAAGACATTTAAAATAATAAAATGCCGAAACATTTGTCATTAAATAAAATACTGTTCAAACATATTCTATTATTTCTCTTAAAAGATCGCCTATCTAATACCCCGTGGACTGTTTATATTCGATATAGAAATAAATAACAAGTTATTCAGTAGTCTGTCTGTTGTTTCGATATTTTCATCTTCATCAAAATCGTCGGAGTTGGAGTGGTATGGTTCAAACGGGTAAGGAGACATACGAGTGATTGCCATCGATTCAGCTGCACCGTCGACAGTATTTGCCACACCTAATGATCTGAATGTGAGCTTCCACACGACAAAAACTTTTCTTTGTTTGTTTAATTTCACACTTGAACGCTTCCTTTTCAGACACAGGTTGAAAAAAACCCAATATGTATATAAATTGTATAATTTGTACGATAGTTTTAATGCACACCCCCCCCCCCCACCATTATCGAAAAAGAACGACTTAATCCCTTATTTTAGCATTTTTTAAAAATATTACAATAGGTAATTGTTTAGTAAGAAATTTAAACAAATATGGCAATGTCCCGTTTGTTTTCTAAGAAACATTTTGTCGTTAAAATTCTTTCGATCGCCATTGTCCAATACCCCGCGTACTGTTTATATTCGAAAAAAAAAATTAAAAAAACAAAAAGTAATGCAATAGTCTGTTTGGTGTTTCGATATTTTTATCTTCATCAAAATCATCGGAGTTGGAATGGTATAGTTGATACGGGTAAGGAGTTCTGCTTTTTCTTTTTTTTCGTAAAGTTTTATCGTTTGTACAGTGTAAATGGTGCTAAGGCATTTAACAGTCTTCAACTGACATCACACATGGTTTAGATAAAATACCGGAAGTGACCAGCACGTGTTCGGGAATATCCGTCAACAGGTGAAAATCGTATGTTTGACAGTTTACTACTCTATTATTATAGAATATATTTTTATCGGACTTTTGGCATTCTTTTTTAAACAGTATATTCTATGTTTTTCCTTTAAAACAAAAAAAAATATTTTTAGACTGGTATGGCACTTAAACAAAACAATCAACATATTTAATAGTTAGATAACTATTGTATAAATGTGATTCTCCTTGAATTGTAACATTTTCTAATGGTTGATTGATTGATTGGATGTCTCCTTTACGTCCAGCGAGCAGTATTTCAGCTATATTCAGGACGGGAACAAGTTAACAGTCATTAAATCCACGGAAAATGGGGGTGGGATATGTCACAGGGAATACAATTTTGACTTCCACTGGAAAAGTATGGAGTTTTTGGTAAAGGCATAAATTTAGCCTTTTGTAGCGGCTACAATGAGCCTACTCTTTTTCCGAAATCTACAAAAGGGGTCTTGATCGTGTGTGGTACTCTCCAAACACGTTACCCACTACGGTCCGCAGTCAGGCTTTCCGTATTGTGACCTGACAACCCCCAACGAGAGGGTCTCCCCTCCACCACCCGGGGACGCGCTGGGCTGCTCTGTGGGTCGAGCACTTGGAACCCTCCCAGTATGGTCCCTAGTGAAATAAAATCCCGATGAAAGCGAAATTTGTACCCTCGCGAGATTTCAGTTTCATTACAACCTTTTGATAAAGATCAATGTCGAATGATGAGCGCGGAGTTTGAAACACAACTTTTGGTTAATTTTTTACCGCAATCGTTTCTTGGACTGTCAGCTGATCATTGAAATATGTAAGATCATATGATGCTCGTGTTATATTGTAAATTTGAACTTATGGCCCGAACATATGTTTTTCCTTGTTGGGTATATGTGTTATCTTTTTTTTGTAACTTGGGTAATTTTTGAATTATGTAAGTGTTCAATCTTCATAGCAGTTGAATTTCCATTCAAAACTTCTTAATAAAAGGCAGAGAACTACCATGGCATAGGAAAGTCACAAACTTCAGGATGAGACAAAGACACATGACATTAAGAAGAAACCAAAAAGAACAAAAACTAGATATCAGTGAAATGGTTTCCATCTATGTGGGATACGCTGTAAAAAGGCGGCGATTAAAAAATTGTAAAAACAGATGCCCGGACACGAATTTGTCATTCAGAAAGCAATGTGAAATTGAGTTCAAGGTCAAAGGTCACCAACCATGGTAAGTGACGCGTTGCCTTGACATGATCTACCCACATGCCAAATATCAAAAGCCTACCTCAAAAGAGAAAAAAGGTCAAAGGTCGGCAAACATAGTACGCAACACGGTATACCCACATGCAGCAAAATATCAAAATCCTATCTCAAAAGAGAAACAAGTTATAGCACGGACACAAAGTTGTCATTATATATTATATTCAACGGATACTCGGGCTGCCTCCTGCAGTTAAAACTGGAAATCACGATATAGCCGAAAAATTGCTGAATGTGGCGTTAAGCCCCATTCAAACAAACAAACGAGCAATAAATTGGACAGTATTGTGATAGGGGGCGGTAGAATAAAACAATACTGAAATGTAAACTCAAAATAAGCTACTAAACGTTTATTAACTTTGTATGAAAGTTATTGTTGCAGCCTTAATATATGAAATAGCGAACACTATGTGTCAATATTTCTGTAGGTTTTTCTTCTTTTTTATGTGATGTCCTTCTGAAACTGACTTTAAAGTGTCTTGTAGTCAGTTCAGTACTAAATTCATTCACACAGGCTGACTCGCATTGTAGCTGCCCAAATATATGAAATAAAGACACTTATTTTTGTGTTAAAGTACCAACGATGCCTTCTTGCTCTGCAGTTGCCCTTTTTCTGGTGTAATAACACCTTTTGTTTAATCTTAAACACATTTTAATTTATGATATTGTGTTCTTTTATGATTCCATGGTAAATTTTATTACAGAAGAGTAAGAATACTTGATAAAAAAAATGTTAAATAGTAATTAATATGCAAAAGAAACTGAGAAAACAGTTAAATTCTATTATTTCTATCATAAAAAGTAAACTTGCTACAAGTCCCTCGAATTTTATTTTACTATGCGAAGTTAGTTATCAAATATATATATATATATATATATATATATATATATATATACTAATCAGGCAATGTTGGAAAAATAAACCACTCCTAATGTAATTTAAGATAGTAGTGTACAATTTACATGTACAGTTGCATGTTTATTCTGATAAAGACTCATCAATGGCAGTCTAATAAAAATGTATGCCATATTTTGTTTTATAAAACTGTCAATTTATGTAACTCTATCATAGCAAAACAAAATTTGAAGATTTGAAAAAATAAATGTCAATATATAAATACATATATTTATCCCTGACCAGCATACACATTCAGTTCTGATAAAAATATTCATTTATTCAGTGGTATAGTTATTGACCTTAAATTTCGGTAATGTTTGAAATTCTGTACTTCTCGATTATTCGGCCGTCCAATATTTTTTGTCTTGATTAGACAAAACATTCAATGTGGCATAGTGAAATTTTTTTACCTTTATATAGTTTACCTTTTATGTACTCGCAAGCAAAAAATGGATTTAATGTATGAAAGAACCAAACATTCAATAGACAGTTAAATATTCAAATAAAGGTACTGTACCTTTTTCCAATATTTCTTTTAACTCCTGATAGTTGACACAAATCAGAAAGGAAATTTGTTTTAGCAAATTCGCATCACTAATGACGCATGTACTATTAGCCATGCATGATTTGTTCCAGTCGTGAAAGGAATCAATAATGTTAAAATGATATGTTTCATAATAAATACTCTCTCTTATGGTGGCATATATCTGCCGCCACATATCACTTAATTAAGTCGACATATTTTCGGAAATGTGTCAACATGCTACATAATAGTCAACATAATACTGAATTAAGTCATCATTATCATATGGAAACGGATTTGGGTCACGTATTGAAAATTCTATTTTACATATTTACTTATTTTAACTTGACAAGTCGACTTAAATATTTCTACTTTTTCAGTTTAAATCCTTCATTTCGCCAAAAATAAGTCGTTTTGGTGTGATTAATGTTCCTTTTTTATAATGACTTATTATATCAAAATAATAACTCAAATAAATTATCTGTATTTATTGCGTAAATGAATTATGGTAAAACGCATAGAAATATTAACTGTAACCTGAAGACTTATTACAGTGCTTTTTTACAAATTAAATTGGATAAGTCGACTTATTTTATGTCAACCTGTCCAATTGTATTTTCTTATCAATAAACTGCAAATACTCTAATTGATTTATATGTATAAAATGAATTAATTAAAATGAGTTTTTAAAATAAATTGCATAATATGGTTACAGTATATCCATTTAATTTATGAACCAACCACGTGTTGTGAATATTTCGTCCCAGGCCTATAGCTACGAAACATCTACTGTTGACTACATACACAAACTGCTGCAAAACAGGTAAGTGATGTTTTGTGAATTACGAAGAGTGAAGTCCTTAATTTGCATACATTGAATATTGTGCATAGTACTCTTGTTAACAAAAAGATGTGTTGCCTTACACTGAGCGGACAAGAAACACGAGGTATCAATTAATGTACCTCTTTACGAGGGGATTAGGTATCAATGTTCGTTTTTTTCATCACTAACTTTCCTTTAGGTAATTTACAAAAAAAAATAAATTAAATGCATTTTTAATACTTAATTCATATCATATTTCCACTATTTTTATACTTATAAGTATACACTGGAAGTTGCTTTCAATCACCTCCATGTTTTTGTTGCCGCCGCTATTCGTAAAAGCAGGGGAGTATAAAATTCGGCTTTCCGTCCGTCCTTCACGTTTTGTGTGAAACTGGTCAACCAAATTTCATGAAACTTGGTCTAAATTTAGTACATCATATGTAGTTGTGCATATCGCCGGAAAGGACAAGGAAAATAGTGATAATTTTTGCCAAATATCTAAGTTCAAAGGGTCATAACTGTCACAAAAATTAGCAGATCAAAACTTTTTCCCCATTTCCCCTCACATTCTATGTCTGAATTATAGTTCTTTTAATTATAATGTAATAAAAGTACATTTGTATATGATTTCATGAGGAGGGTGACCTTGAGCCCTGCTCTGGTTATTTCTAAAAATGATGCAAGTTTGTCAATAGATAACCATGTTTCGATGTTTTACCAAAACACAATGCAAGTAAAAGATGTACGTGATAAATTTTTCACAATTATTCTCTGTATAGGATGGCAAACGACATCTCTTCAATCAAACTTTGTAAATACTATCTATCCAATCGAATGTGACCGTAGCTGTTTTATATGAATTGTGATTGCTAGGTATTTATCAGAACAAATTTCGTGAACTTTTCATGACCAAATCTGCTGATGCTCAAACATATTATTTATGAATTATTGGTCATACATAAACCTACATTTAATAGTTAATAAAAAAAAATAGTTTACTTAATCCTCACGGAGACTCTTATACTTCAGCTTTAATATTGCTTATTAATTGGATAGCATCATTCGGATAATTTGTGAATCAAATAATATTTTTTTATAAAATAATTCATTTTTATTCTAGATATACTAAACTTTCACATGTTTTATTCTAGATATACTAAACTTTCACATGAAAAATGGATGTACCAATTTATCCTGGTGACGCAGCCACCCTAGAAGAGTTGATAGCATATTATTTTCGTCTTAATTATAAAATTGATGACATTCGTGGTTTCCTGTACTTTGTACATGGAATTATTATCAGCCATTCAAAAGCGAAGCGAACACTTAGACGATTGAATCTGAAGAGAAATAAATGTGAGGTAGATTTTGAAACAATTGTGACAACCATTTTACATTTACATGAAAACGGGTACAGAAATTGCGGATATAAAATGCTATGGGTCATCATGAATGTAAATCTTGGCATTAGAGTGACTCAGAATACGTTACGTCTTGCACTTAATGTAATTGATCCAGAGGGCATCAACCTAAGATTACACAGAAGGTTACATAGACGCATCTACTATAACAAAGGACCAAATTATCTAATCCATATCGATGGAAATGATAAATTGAAACCTTACGGTATATGCATTCACGGTGCTATAGATGGGTTTTCTCGAAGAATTCTCTGGTTAAAGGCTGGGTATTCAAACAACAATCCAAAACTTACCGGAAGACTCTACATTGAGTATATTCGCGAAATTGAAGGTTTTCCAAGATGCATAAGAGCAGATGCTGGAACGGAAAATACTATAATAAGAGATATTCAGCGCATTGTATACATGTTCTAACCTAAACAGAAGATACCCGTCCTATATAAGAGGGAAATTTAGTGCAAACCAGCGAATTGAGCGCTTTTGGGGAAGCCTACGTACGTCATTTATTAATGAGTGGAAAAACTTTTTTAAAGATTTGTGTGACACAGGTTGTCTCGATACCAGCAACAACATTCACCTAGAATGCATTCGATTTGTGTTCCTACCCATGATCCAGATTCAGTTAGATACATGTAAAGATGCGTGGAACTTGCATAGGGTTCGTCGTCAGAATCACGTTACGACTCCCACAGGGATACCAAATGTACTGTTTTATCAACCTTGGCTTTACGATGCGCTAGATTATTCAATACCTTTACCATTTGATTTAGATACACTGGACGAATTCAAAAATGAATTCACTATTGGTTACCCACCACTTGGTTGCAGCGATGATTTTATCCAGTTGGTTGAAGCTTTAACAAATAAAAGTAGCGATGACTTTGCAATGCCAACAACTATGCATGATGGACTGGAACTTTATTCTTGTCTTATTGAACTTGTCAATGTAATAGAAAATGCGCAATGAACATTTGATGTCTATTCCCAATTGTGTTTATGCTGTTGTATTTGGTCAACATTGGATTTTTGTCATTAAAAAAGTCGAGAAAATATTTAATCTTCATGAAAAAACTTAACATGATGTAAAAGCGATTGGAATTTTTGGAAACCATTATTTTATTATTGTTTATTGTAATTTTTTATAGACATGATCTGCCTTTAAGAACCATTTGCACATGAATTTTGTATATCTGATGAAAACTGATGGATGCTTTCCTTGTGAGATGATTTTTGGAATCATTTTAATTCTGAACTTCTTTATTATGTTCATTTAAAAGAATGATTAGAAGAACTCTTTTCACTATATTTCTTCCTAACAATATTCTTATTTCGACTGATCATCACAAAAAATATGTGAAATTGTACATCGGCTGCGAAAAAACTAATCAATTTACGGTTCATTTTTTAAGATTGAAACAGAATAATACATAAAAATAAGTTAAATAAAATAGGAAGTAAACTTTGCCCAAGTAAAAACAATACCAACTTACATTTAGCTGTTTTCTTAATATGGGAGGGTGCTCAAAGTACATCTTTTTAAATTAAATGTCAATCCAGGGCAGAAATTTGATTAACTATTGCTCGGGGAAATTTTGCATTGATGAACAATTGCCTGCTTTTGAATACTGATTTTATAAGGTAATTAAACAGTTATTTCATTTATATTTCAGAGGGCCATAGTCCAGAAAAATTATCCTAGGTGCCAGAAACCCCAAATGAATATTGCCCGCGTCCGTTGGAATTGAGCAATAGTACACATCTGGGATTTCTGACACCTCTGGCAAAATATTCTAGTCTAATTCTTATATGCATTAAGTGCGACTGCAACTCGCCGTTCATTGAAGACTCGTTGGTGGTCTAAAGTTGTTTTGTTCTTACAGGATGAGTCGGTTTCTCATTGACACATTCTATTGACACCATTGTTAAATATTAATGAACTTGCGAACTAGAAAACTGACTATTAAGAGCCCCGTTGGTATATTTATTTCCATGTAATCGACCACATCTAATGTGAATTCATCGCGGTGAAACAAATTTCAATCAATCTGTAATTCATCATCATACACTCGCACACAAAAACACGTCAGCTGAATTTCTCAAGGTGTTTCGAAAAAAGGTGCAGTAAATGATTATTTCTGTGAAATTAGTAGAGTTTAAGGTCAGTAATGTTGGTATTTTATATGAAACTTATCTTTATAAACCAAAAAGTCAGCAGCACATCTTGAGGCGTTAAGACAACAAAAGGCCTCAGTTGGATTTTTTGTCGTTTCGGGAGCTCCTACAAAAGTCATCCCACTACTTAAAACAAAGGAGACATTTACTAATTATTATCACTATTTTCGACATCCAAGAGAGATAACTCATATACCGAGTAATCGCAAATTTGACCCAATAGAGACCGTTATAGAGCTAAATGAGCTGAACATTTCATCTGAGAAAAAGATAACTATATTTATATTTTCTCAGATTTCATTACAAGATTTCTCCGCATCTACTTTCGTTCTTGTTATAGGAAAAACAAAAAACAAAACAACACACACACAGTCGCTATTTTTGACCCATCCTCAGGGGTTCTTCCCTCGATACTCATTCATCACCCCTGGGCCATTTCGTATGAATTCCTTCGTTTTACACCGTTTTTATAGTTTGGTATCGAGCATTCTGATTGGTCACATATTTGTGCGTTCTGTACTCTGATCCTGAACTTTACAAAGTTTTAATACAAACTACATATACTTTTGCATTAGAAAATTGTAATGCGACCAATTAAAACGGTGGAGGATACAAAACGGTGTAAAACGAAGGAATTCATACGAAATGGCCCAGGGGGTGATGAATGAGTATCGAGGGAAGAACCCCTGGGTTTGCGAGGATGTTTTTGACCCTTCAAGATAGATAATTCCTACGATGCAACCATAAAATTTATTTTTGATTTTTAGATATGATGCTCTAAATGTGGTCATACCGTTGTGTTCTGTTATTAGAAATGGCGGTCATGTTTTCACCCGACACACTTCAAAGTTATCGCCGACGACGGATGCCAAGTGATGACAATAGTTCACTTTGGTCCAGGTGAGCTAAAAAGTGAACAAGAGGTCCCATTAAGCATGTATCACTCATCTGGAACTGTTTTTATTAGTAGCGCCTACAACACCTCATATGATAAAAAGTCATCACGTTTATCATATACCTTAGTGTGTGTAATGATAATGATATTGCATATACATTGATAATGTCTTCATTGGTTTGAATTTAGTTCCCAATTGTAAACTTTCCTTTCTTGGAGGGATGTACCACTAGCTCCGTCTTACGGAGTTTATATTTCACAATTAGTAAGGTATGCTCGAATTTGCAGTGGTGTTTCCGATTTTAATGATAAAAACCGTTTCATTACAGAAAAATTACTAAAACAAGGTTATCGATACCACAAATTCGTCAAATCTTCTACAAATTTGCACATAAATATGGACATCTCATTGCAAAATTTAACTGTACACGTCGATTTTTGATTACTAAAGGAATATCACACCCTGATTTTTATGGCAATGTTGTTTATAAAGCACAAAAATTCAAAAACAATCTTTTGGAAATTAAAAACTGGCTTAAAAACCTAATGAAAAAAGGTTACGAATTCAATGTTTTAATAAAATCTTTACATTTGGTATTTTTTGGTAGAAATATTGATAATTTGATAGTAACTTTAAAAGATTAAGTTTTCACTTTTATTCATTGTGTTATTTTTAAGCATTACAGCGATCAAGCTTGTCGATTCTGTATGATGATACAACTCTAAATCATTTATTGTTTGACGAAATCGATATGTTTGATTCTTTTACATCAGTCGATGAATGCTTCCTAGCTAGTTGTCAGTAACTTCGAGTGCTCTCAAGAGAGTTCCTCTACATTGAATGCTTCCTAGCTAGTTGTCAGTAACTTCGAGTGTTCTCAAGAGAGTTCCTCTACGTCTTGTTGTTTTCGTATAATCTTTTGTCTCATGTTCTCTCTTGTTGAATTGAACTTTTGTCGATTGAGTTTTACAGTGTGTTTCATGTGTGCTTTGTGCAAGATTTTCAACAGGGGGAGGTTGGATCCAAAAAACTAGTTTAACCCCGCCACATTTTATATGTGCCTGTCTCAAGCAAGGAATCGTTGCCAAAGCTTTTGTTTGTCTTTGTCTTATTGTGTTCACTGTTCTATGTCAAGAATTGGGTCTTCCGTTGATGTTTTGGGGATTGGTATTGAATCTTTTGTTGTATCTTAAAAAGTCTTGGGCCAATGCAAGACGGCGAGCAGTGACCTCTGGTCATGTTGAGGACTGCTGACTGTTTTCTATTGTGATGTTTTTTAAATTCCTGTTTGTTTTATGTTTGTTGTGTCGCGTACACATATTCCACATCTCAATATCGTCTATTATCAATATTATTTCGGATTTCACCTACCTATAATTGTTTTTGATTTTTTACGCTTTAAACTCTATCTGTATCTCATCATTTACACTCGCATACAAAAATCATGTTAATATTTTAAAGCGTTTGGAAAAACGTATAGGTTCTGTTTTTTTTTCATCCAAATTAATATCGGCCCAGACTGAAACAGGAAGTGGAGGTCCGACAGGTCTGAAAGTCGCTTGGGATGTATAGTTTGTCAAACTGAACCATCCTACCAAGTTTCAAATCATTTTGATGTACGGTTTCTGAGAAAAGCTCCACGGAAATTCATATGGACGGACACGAGTAAAACTTAATGCCCCCCCCCACAGGTCGTCACAGAGGCATAAAAAACTGATCCCATTGTAAAAAGCATATAATGGCTGTTTAAGAATATTTCACACTAATATAAAGCAACTTTATTGCACAAAATTCTATAAAAATTACAAAAGTACTGCGACTCATGACTGATAAAAAAGATAAAGAATATATAAACACACATAAAAATTGAATAAAAAAAATTATGTAAAAAAAATATTATTTTTATAATTTTCAACGGCAGCTGCAATTAGCCATAATCACATATGAAAATAGATAAAAATAAACAAAAGATATTGATTCACTGTTTGATTGTAAGTGATGTTAGGAGTCCACCCTAACACACAAAATAAAAAAAAATGTCTAAAATTCTTTGACAAGAGACCCTAAGGGGAACTGTACCACTCACAAGGGGCTTTTATTTCAGAAACATTAGATTTCTGTTCTTAACAAGGAAATGGACAACCTTGTTCAATTTACAACAAAAGTGGCAATGTTTTTATCAGACACTTTATATTTGTACAATAGTCGAATTTCATATTAAATTGATGTAAGCGGTATTTTTCAAGATCGTATGCGTCTAATCACGTGATACCCGACATAGATACTGCTTGACTACATATAAACAATGAACGCCGATTGAAGTTTCAGAGCGGTTTAATTGAAAAATGGTGAAACGTTGTGCTTGGGGAACTTGTAACAGCGATGATAGGTACAAGGAGAAACCTCATATGGAAAATGTGACGTTTTGGCCGATTCCCAAACCAAAAGCTAGACTTCCCGAAACAAGGGAATGGGTGAAGGCCTGTGGTAGAAAAGACTTCACGATAGATAATGTTGACAAACATGCATATGTATGCAGTAAGCATTTTGTTGAGGGTAAACCTACAGAAGACTTTCCCTACCCAATGTCAGCTACTGATCCATTCAAGGCCGCTAAAAAGGGGAGAAAGCCCTTATCAAGACAGCTTTTTCCAACAGTTGCGTCAAATCGGGGAAAGAAGAAGACGTCCAAAACACAAGAACATCCTGATCTTGATATTCCAAAGCCAGTTATCTTCACGGAAATTTCTACAGACGAGAACAACAATGTTGAGCAAACTGCATTTTACCCTGAAGAATCATATCTGGTGCCAGAAAGTAAGTATACATATATCCATATAGCATGAAATGTTGGTAATTTGCAAAGTACAAAAAAATGAAATTAAGCATCCTGGTCCACTCTAACTTCAGATAAGTAAAATCAAAAAGGGGCGAATCTGCAATTTTTTGTAAAGGAGGGGGTTAGAAATTAAATTAGCACATGTTATGCACAATTTAAAACATGATTTTCAGTACTAATATGTCTTTTTCAGATTGTTTTGTGGACCATGAATATGCAAAACCAATCGCCATTTCACCTATTCTGACATCAACTGTAGCATGCCAGACAAACCTATGTTTTGATGACATTGGAAAATATGATGATTCAGAACTCAAAGATGTTGGGGAGTTGAAAAGGAGGCTAATTATGGAAGATGTTTTAAAGAGTGATAAATCCTGCAAATTTTATACAGGTATATCTTTGAATTGCATTTCAAAATTTAAAATTCTAATGCATTGTAATTGTTAAGGTTTTTTTATGGCACCCAAGCAGTTAAAAACATGCAGTTACCTTAAATAAGTTTTTAAAAATGTAACCTAATACTAAGAATTATTATGAAATAAATATGTTTTCCAGGGTCAACAAAAAGGTACTCGGTCCTCATGGTTTGAAATAAGCAATCACCAGGCAATGGCCATAAGCTCTTAAAATTTTATTTGGGTTACTAGAATTTTTACTATTAAAACCCTCAACTGTACTGACTATTCCATATTAATATGCATATTTGTTTGATAATTATTTTATTATTTTACATAATTATGTATGATTTTAGGAGTATCAATTGCTGTATTGTTGTGGTAGCTGAATTTTCTGAAAGACAAGGCTGTAAACATGACATATTGGAATGGTTCAGAAACAAATGAGAAAGAAACAGGAGAGGTATTGATTAAGTTGTAAAATAAATTACATGTTAAGGTCAACGGGCTTAAAAAAAATATATCAGATATAAATGCAAAAAAAGAAGTCAGATACAAAATTAAACAGTCTGTTCCTTACATACAGTATTACACAAATTCCAAATAATTTTTGTTACACCTCTTTGTTTTTCCACAGATTCATCAGGGACGTTCCAACAAAACACATATTTTACAAGTTAATGATTAAAAAAGTATAAACATGCATTTTATGACTTTAAAACTATAGAATATTTTAAATTATTATCATGCTGATATTGTTTTTGCAGACAACAAAGCCAGGCCCAAGACGTTCATTGTCACTTAAAGAAGAGCTTATTATTACGTTACTGAGATTGAGGAGAGGTTTTGACACAAAGTCACTTGGAAATATGTTGGGAATATCAGAAAGTAGTGTCAGCAGGATATTTAACACTTGGGTATCTCTAATGAGTCATGATCTGTCTTTTCTCATTAGATGGCCATCAAAAGATCAAGTTCTAAGAAGTCTTCCTAAATGTTTTAAGTATTTCAAAAAAACCCGATGCATTATTGACTGTACAGAATTCTTTATCCAAAGGCCAAGTCTACCATCGTCTCAGAGAATTACTTACTCACTTTACAAACACCACAACACATTTAAATCCTTGTTAGGAATCACTCCAACTGGAACATTTTCTTTTGTTTCTGATTTATTTTCTGGTTCTATATCCGACAAACAAATAGTTGAAGATTCTGGTTTTCTTAATAAAGTAGAATTTGGAGATGATATTATGGCAGACAGGGGATTTCTTATCAGAGGAGACTTGGCATTAAAGGGTGCAACTTTAAACATTCCACCATTTTCCATGGGAAAACAGCTCAGTGCTAATGCAACAACTAAGACTCGCAGAATTGCACGTGCAAGGATACATGTTGAGAGGGCA
The DNA here is from genome assembly GCA_944474755.1 of Limnoperna fortunei. Classification (NCBI taxonomy): domain Eukaryota; kingdom Metazoa; phylum Mollusca; class Bivalvia; order Mytilida; family Modiolidae; genus Limnoperna; species Limnoperna fortunei. The sequence goes on from OX104123.1 coordinate 53,335,966, forward strand.
ATTGGAAGATTAAATTTTTGTATTTTACAGGGTGTAATTCCTTTACGGACTAAACCAATTTTTAACGAGGTTGTTAAAGTGTGTGCAATGTTATGCAACTTGGACAATAAACTTGTAAAGTAATACCTGTATGTTTATACATGTTGGTTCAATGACTAGAACTATATATTTCAAAATATGTTGAAGTCATTTATGAAAATACTTCTAATAATGAATTTTTATTTACTTTTAGCATGACATGTAGTTGCTGAGAAATTCATTTTTTTTTTCAGCTGAGTTGGATGTGTACATGTATCAACAACTTAAAGTCAACTATTAACTAAGGCTCAAGCTAAAAAAAGACTAAGATTATTTGTTTAATAAGACACATGTTAATAAAAGTAACTTTAAGTATGGTTTATTATCTGACTTCATTATATATTTTCAAAAATAGTTTTTACCAAATGATTCCTAAAAAACATTTTCAGTTTGTGAATCATATTTGTCAAAGAAAGAAATATCAAAATTAACTGTGACAACTGCTATCCCTTTACAGGTATAAATGATTAAATCGCATTCATCAACGCCATAAAGTCCCATCTGTCCTTGAACTTGATGATAGTAGTCAGATGTAGGCAATAAAACCAATTTATTGTTTTCAAGACTACATCCTTTAAGTAGAGCAACATCTTTTGGGTGATCATTTCTGTGGGTATACGGACATTTAACTTCCAAAACTTTCGATTGATGGCACTTGCAAGAGAACATGCCATCAACAGAGCATCCTATATAAGACATATGTTTAGCCACTAGCAAACCATGTTTTTCAATTTTTGCACATGTATGTAGCTTCCTCGTCACTCTCCAATAGAGATTCATTGCAGCGTTTTCTTTTTTCTGTCCCAACAATACTGCTGGTGCTGAAATTTCTCCGTATTGGTACATCAGAGTTTTCAAAAGAGAAGGACAGGCCTTTTCATTTTCCACAGCCTTACATACTGCCCTAAAGTTTGATGCTGTCAACATGCCACAAACTATTGCTGCTCTGGCCAATTGTACTGTTTTTAATCAAATTAACCCTATCTTGGTCTAATTTCAAATCATTAATAAAGCTGTCATAATCTTCATCTGACAACAGTTTACTAGATGAGTCATAAAACCTTACAGCCTTCTTCATCACGGACAATTTCACACACTCAAAATAAACTTCTTTTTCTTGTACGACTTCCTCATAATTCTCATTCATGGTTTCTAGCACATCCAATATCTGTAAATTTGGGGAAATCTGAAAAGGAAAATTACTAATAAATATTTATTGTTGTTGTTTGATTTGTAGTTGAGTTAATTTATATAGAGGTCAGGTGTGTGTGTTGGTGTTATAAAACACATGTTGCCCGCGTCTTTAAATATTCTGTTAATAGGAAGTAGATGAGGTACATTAATAAAACTGCTTTATACAATATAGTACTACAGGACAAAGCTACATGCCAAATATCTCCTATTTGTCGCTTTGCAACGAGTTTGGGCAATTTGTTGCAATTTATTCACAAATTCTTTATTCAATCAATGACATAGAGGGGGTTGGTTGCAGTTATTTATTTTTTTACCTTCCTCAAATCAGATGTTATACTTGAAATGTCCTCATCATCATAACATTTCCGCTGATCCATGGGTCTTGGGTCAAAATTCTCCAGATTTCCTTCATATCTACCTGATGACAAAGATGGATTTCTACAAAATATGAACACTCAGTATAACTATAAGATGTTTAATTCAAAAGTAGAAGTTCAGTGTATGATTCATAAATATACCAGCATATGACATTTCATAACATAAGATGAATTGATAATTATAAAAAAATAAATGGAAGAAAATTATTCAGTCTCTACAATTTGAAATTAAGAGTGTTAAACTAAATCCAGACTATGCCTGCAATATGATGTATTTTCTGACCTTGAAAAAATATGCCTGGAGATTGATGCACATTTAGACATAAATCTATGCATACATGTAAATGTGTGTATAAAATACATACATATATACACAATTTTAGTTTAATACAAAAGGGCAAATATGTAAAACATTTATGTAATAAACTGCTTGAGATTCATGCACATTTATATGTGTGTATAAAATACATACATATATAAATAATTTCAGTTTAATAAAAAAGGGCAAATATGTAAAACATTTATGTAATAAACTGCTGGTTTCTTATCATTTCTTAGATGGTACTTTTTGTATTTTTTTCCTGTTTAGCTTTTTTTCATTTTATATGCTTACTGTGCCTTTGTTATCTTCAACCTCTTCACAGATACTGGGTGATCATGCTGTCTTGGACGTTTCTTCCACATGTTGTCACCATCTGTCACAGACTTGACTTCATATGCCTCAAGTTCGTACAAGGTAGCCCCAATATGTCTGCAAGCCCCATCAGCACTGAAATGATAATTGACATTATTTATAAATTAATACAATCAATAATGGTTAATTGGGGGATGTTCATTTTATAGTGTATACAAATATGTAATTTCCTGCGGAATCCCACTAGTAAAAGTCATGAGGGCTCCTCATTAATATCAGTTTAATTGTGTTTGTTCATGCTGATTCAAGTATGTACATGTATGTTATATTATTTATCACATGAGCATGATCGAAGCTTATGATTAGATTTGGTACTCATTTAGACTCAATATCCAAATGCAATTTGGACTCTATCTTTCTGTCTTATATTTCTATCTTTTTTTCAGTTGGTATATATTACTTATTTACTTTTTTAATATTGTTATCAGTTCATAACTTTTTCTAACTGCCCATGCCGTAGCAGTAAAGTGAAGACGGCGCTTCGTAACCTGTATAGATGTAGATGAATATCATTCTACAGATTTTGATTGCCCTACTAGATATTGTTTTTGTTGTTGTCTTTCCAATTAACATGTACACTTTGAACATTGGCTGATAATAATTTAGCATGGTTTACATGTAGCTACTTAGTACATACCCTCCTATACAGGTGCAGTAAGCCATCTTTACTTCTGAAGTCTGCTTGTCCACTATCACCCAGGCATCATAAAAAGGCTTATTCAGATAGGTCTTGTCTTTCTGTGTGGGTTTGATGGCAGACTTAAAAACACAAATGTTCTTCTCAGGGACTTCTGTGTACATCAGGTTTTCAACATATCCGTCAAAGAATAGTCTGTAATCTTCACAGGACTTGTAGGCTTTCAACTTCTTACGGTCGTAATTCGCTGTCTGGTAAACAAGGTAGTTAAAAAGATCAAAAAGACTGAAGCTTGGCATACACGACAGATCAGATGAAAATCCTTCTAGCTCGAATGGGTTATCAATGCCGAAAACAGATCGAGAACGTTCCATGGGGTCAGTTTTCTCACCGGTCATGTCAGGGTTTATGGGCAGGTTGATACGATCGACGGCCTCACAAAGTGCAACCAACTTCTCTTTATTGATCTTGGTGATGCTCACTCCTCTCTCTTTAAGATAAGCTTGTAAATCAGGAACTTTGAAATCGGAAAAACAAATACCAGCCATGTTGTCAAAGACGCTATGTGTCGGGTGTCACGTGACGCGTCACTTGTAAAATCCGGAACCAAAACGGATATGTGACCGAATATGAAAAAGGTCTATTGTAGAAGATGATACCCCATACATGCTAGGGACCAAGTTTGGTCCCCATTGTCCAATAGTTTCAGAGGAGACTTTAAACTTTTTACATTTTAATCTTCTTCTCTGAAACCACTTGGCCAATTGAAGCCAAACTTGGCCATAATGTTCATTGGATGGACCTTTACAAAGTTTGTGTTTTTTATTTTGATTGGTAAACCAATATGGCCGCCACCTCAAGACTTAGTTTAACATAGGACCCTATGGGAAAAAAGTTAAAAAGGCTTCTTTTCTGAAACCGGCCAACCAATGGAAACAAAACTTACTAGCAATATTGTTTGGATGGTCCTCTATAAAGTTAATGTTTTTTATCCCAATCTGATATTCAAAATGGCCGCCACCGCAGGACTTAGTTTAACATTGGACCCTATGGGAAAAATGTTAAAAAGGGCTTCTTCTCTGAAACCGGTTAACCAATCAAAACAAAACTTACTAGCAATATTGTTTGGATGGTCCTCTATAAAGTTAGTGTTTTTTATGGCAATTGGAAATTCAAAATGGCTGCCACCGCAGGACTTAATTTAACATACGACCGTATGGGAAAAAGTTTGAAAGGCTTCTTTTCTGAAACCGGCCAACCAATGGAAACAAAACTTACTAGCAATATTGTTTGGATGGTCCTCTATAAAGTTAATGTTTTTTATCCCAATCTGATATTCAAAATGGCCGCCACCGCAGGACTTAGTTTTTAAAGGCTTCTTCTCTGAAACCGGTTAATCAATGGAAACAAAAACTTACAAGCAATATTGTTTGGATGGTCCTCTATCAAGTTTATGTTTTTTATGGCAATTGGAAATTCAAAATGGCCACTACCGCAGGACTTAGTTTAACATACGACCCTATGGGAAAAAGTTTTTAAAGGCTACTTCTCCGAAACCGGTTAATCAATGGAAACAAAAACTTACTAGCAATATTGTTTGGATGGTCCTTTATAAAGTTTGTTTTTTATCGCAATTGGAAATTCAAAATGGCCACCTCCCCCCCAGGACTTAGTTTAACATAGGATCCTATGGGCAAATGAAAAAAATCTCTATACAACTGGTTAACCAATGAAACAAAGCTTTCTAGTAATATTGTTTGGATGATCCTATTTAAAGTTTATTGAAAATTACAGGACTTACTTTAACATCAGGGAAATGCCATCTTCATTGCCTATAAAATCAGGTGAGCGATACAGGCTCTTAAGAGCCTCTGGTTTTTCAAATAGTGCAAGGTACATGTATCAATAGTGCTATCTGCTATGAGAAATGCAGTATATCTTTGTGGTTTTTTTTTATAATTTGTTTAAGATTTTATTCTGCTTACTGTACATTGTTTCAGAATATACATATTTTTATTTCAATAATAAAAATAGAATAAATCTTTTATTGAGTCTGGTACAGGTACAGGAAATAATTTATGACTATAATCTTTAGATCAAGGAAAAAATGCCAAATAAAAGCACCAACAAATATTTGATAATTTATGCATAAAATAGACCCTAATTTTTTTTCTACAATAATATTAAAAACAGGTTGCTATAGTGTAAATATAAAATAATTTGGTTTTAATTAAACAGCCAAATTTGGGTGTCATTGATAACTTTGATCTATTTCATGTAAACTAACAATAACTATTACGGTATTATACAGATTTCATACTATACCAACACTTTTTTAAACCTATTTTTTGTTGTTTGTATTCATGAAATAGGAGATTACAAAAAGGCAATTTTAATTGCACAAAATCTGTTCCATCATTTTACAATACACCATACTGATTCAAACATATTATATATTTAACTTTAACACTGTACAATTAGTGCATGAGTTGACAAATTTTTGTCGAAAATAATCCTTTTCTCATCAACTAACTGTTGAATGAAAATTAATGTATAATGGTTGCAAAACTGAAAATGTTAATGTTTAACAGCAAGTATCCATAAATGGATTTACAAATAAAGAGGTGACACTTTGTGTATTTGTCCTCTGCATGTTTGACATTGATTCTTCATTGACTGTGCTTGTACAGCACATACTGTGCAGAAAGTGTGGCCACATGGTTGCATAAAACTTTGAAGCTCTTTGTCAAAACACACTGGGCACAACTGGACATTATTTTGTTGAACTGGCTGTAAATGCTCATTGATCCTAAACTGCACCTGAAATGTACAAAATAATTTGAAAGAAAGGAAAATTTAAATGAAGATGGTCACTGTGATTTAATTAACCTACAGAGATAGTATTCAAGGTTAAATTACACTATTCTATCCCCCGAGTCAAATGATAAATTTAAGTGTTTTTGTAAACATGAAAGTTACAGTAGCCTTCTTTTACATGAAGGCTAACCTGTTATCACATATGCAACAGTATACAAACTCATAATTGCCGAGATATGAAGTCAGATGAAAGCTTCAACTGAGGTCAATGAAGCTAAGATGTAGGTAACGATGACCAAATTTTATCTTGATGTTAACCCTATTATTGCTGATAATTCAGAATACCAGGTTTCAAGATCACATTACCGATAGTTTCTAAAACATTAAGAAAACAGATGTAAACTTTAACAAAGGTTGGGAACACTGACATGGAGAGGACACAAACATGCATTTGAATTGCAATACATGTACTTTGCTAATTCTTTAAAACTTAATTGTTGTATCTAACGTACAATCAACAATGGGGGATAGAAAATTGATGTACAACAGTCCCCAAGGGATGGCAATAGCATCAGGTCAATTGTGGAAACAAGTAGATATTTTTCAATAGATTACATTGAAAATAAAATTGTTATCTGCAGGGGCGTAGCTAGACTGTTTTAAAAGTGGATTCAAATGTTAACAGGTTATTTGATTTAAAAAAAAATACAACTAGTTTTTATTAAAATTTACAAATTTCTGTGGATTCAGCCGCGTACTCGTGTATAGAAAGCTACGCCCCTGATCTGGAATTAATTGGACATCTTGGCATCCTTGAATCAATTAGACATGTATACACATGTATACAAAGTTGTGGCAGACTCTGTTTCTTTAATGACATACTTTCCAGGAAGGATAACAATTAAGCTTCTATCTTTTTCATCAAGATATATGATGGCACACAAAGGGTATGAGCATGACACCTTTATGCCTGTAGACTACACAGACAGATATTGGCAATTCCCTAATTTTTCAGCAGTATTATAAATAATGTGCCACTTATATTTGAAGACAAACTTTGTTTTCTATATTTTGATTAAAACTTAGTTTCTACTGTACTATAAAATATTGTTTAAACTTACAGTGGGTGTGTCTGTGTCCATAAATTGGGTTGTATTTTGATTCTTTTCCTACAAAAAAACCATTTAGTTTTATTGAAAAGTATTTAATATAAAAAAAATTAGAATATGTACACTTTTCTTAGGGGGGAGGGGGGTTGAAATTATCAAAGTGCTCAGATTACATGGAAAATATACTTATATTTGGGTTTCCAGATGGCACATTTGAAGTATAAAGGGGTTTTCAGACCTCAGGGGAATATGAAAATACAGGGGGTGCATTTCCTTATTCAAAACCCCTACCCGAAGTTATCCACAAAGCTAATAATATTAACTTAAAATTATCCACAAAGCTTAATTTATTTACACCCACTTTTTGGAATACTTTTTTTGCAAACATACATGTATATACCTGAAATCTCCAGAAAATGCAGAAATATAGACCCGAAATCTCCAAAGTTCTCATGAAATCGTAACCTGAATTTGCCGCACGTCCCGTATATATTAATATGGTAGTTGCCCCCCCCCCCCCCCCCACTCCTCCCCATCGAGTTTCAGACATGCTGGTAAGAATAATGGCAATGTGCAACATATTCATATCTTGTTTTTATATGAAATGCAAGTGAAATATTTCATTTGAAATTTACACGAAATTTCATCAAGCTTTCATGGGAAATTTATAAAAAAAAATCAATCTGTGTGATATTGATTATTGGAAACATTTCATGTAGTTGCTTGTAATATTAACATATAAGAGGTAAAAATCTTAGAATTTAATTGATTAAGGAGCATTCAAAGTTTTCAGAGTTTTCATCTAACAGCACCAATTAATTTTCATTTGTTATGATTTCAATGAGGTTTTAGCCACAGATCTTACATGAACAGGAGTCCTAATAGCACTAACACCAGGATTTACATTTGACCAGTTGATTACAGGTAAATGATCCGGAAGACACGATGGCCCAGGCATAGGCTGTTGTTGATAAGGTTGTCGAACTTCCAAATTCCCAACTGTTGGCGACTTTCTAAAACTTAAGCAAGCAGGTTCTGGCAATTCAAAATCTGAATCACTGCTGGCAGTGGCAATGTCTTCTATGTCAAGGATCTAAAAATGAAACGAACATACCACCTCATCAAATGGACATGTAAAAATCAATGTATTTTTATTATTATGTATGATTATCAATTTATATATCAATCTAGCCTATCAAATTAAGTGTAGATAGATAATAAAAGTGTTGGGAAACAAGTCTAAACAAATATACCAGTATTAAAAAAAAGTGAAAAAGATGTCAAAATTTTATCAGGGCATTTGTACATTTATACAAGTAAAACTTGATGCCACCTATATAATATGTTGTTGTGTAGAGAATAAACAAAAGAAGGCCACAGGGGACCTGTATCACTCACCTAGAATTTTTGTCATTTTAGGAGCAATAGCTCATACAACAAGAGGCTCCCAGGAGCCTGAATTGCTCACCTGACTTCAATAGCCATATACATGTAAATGATAATAATCATTTGCCACTGTAATAGTTTTTGTAGAGCTCAAACACCTGTGCATTTTTTATGTTTAAGGGGCCATAACTCTGCAAAGGCGGTCATCTGACAATTTCAAACCAATGGGCATATTTAAGCAAGCTCAAGATTTTCCCTATCTTATATGGTTCACAATGTACAAGGCAAAAATTTATTGAACACCTCCTTTTTGCTGTGTTCAATCAATCATGAAATTGATGAGGCAAGATAAATTTTATGGAGATTTTAGTTTGTTGTTATCCTGATGCATATGTATATAAAGTTTCATGATGATATCACATTTCTTTCATGGACAATTAACTTCAACCTATAGGTAAACCTGACAGAAAACTGTTGCGGGACGGAAGGATGGACAGACAGGTGTAAAAGAATATGCCCCAACAGAAAATGCGAGGGCATAAAAACATATGACTGCAGTATCAATGAAAACCTTACCTTTTCTTTAGTTAGGAGATAAATAGATCCTTTCTGACACTCTGATTCACTGCGGTAATTATATAAATTAAAGTTTTGACTATTCTCTATCACTGTTCCTTTTGAAGTCCCCAGTCTGCAGGTCATGTTTTTTAATTTGCCAATGAAGTTTTTACCTCCTGAGAAATATTCTTCATTCAGGATTTTGATTGTTTCTTCGTATGTTAGGTTATCCCTCAGGACCTTTGTTTTTGGTCCTGCACTTGGATGGGACAGTGATGATCTTACTGGTGTGAATTTATTCATACCCATGTTGAAATGTAGCCATCCAATTCTGTAGCTGTGGGTCTCAATCTTTTTCTTCCCTGTTGCCTGGAAAATAACATTGCAAAATGTGTATGAGCCATGGATGGCCCGCTCGCCAAGAACTTTACCAAAGTCACTCAAGCATAAAGAGTATGTCACAGTGACCTAATTCTTAGTGGGTTGTGTCATGTTACCCAAGACACATCATCTGGTGAAATATCATAGCCCCACTACATATAGTACCCGAGATATGGACCTAAACAAAGAACTTAACCAAAGTGTTACGGACGGACAAGGGTAAAACTATCTCAATCTTTTTCTTCCCTGTTGCCTGGAAAATAACATTGCAAAATGTGTATGAGCCATGGATGGCCCGCTCGCCAAGAACTTTACCAAAGTCACTCAAGCATAAAGAGTAGGTCACAGTGACCTAATTCTTAGTGGGTTGTGTCATGTTACCCAAGACACATCATCTGGTGAAATATCATAGCCCCACTACATATAGTACCCGAGATATGGACCTAAACAAAGAACTTAACCAAAGTGTTACGGACGGACAAGGGTAAAACTATACGTAAGCCCCACATATGTGGGCAGGCCATAAATATTGTAAGCTTCTATGTCCAAAGACCATAATAATTTTAAGAAACACAACACTCGACACAGATTAGATACAAATTTTATGCTGTTTTAGTGTTTATATGATAGACACCTTTTCTGCAAGTTTGGCTCAGGTCACAATGAACAAAACTCGTTCTGTCCAATAAGGTTAATAAGGTTAAACAAGTTAATACAGTGTATACTATAGAAATATTTCTTTGTCAGACAAGAAATTTTTCCTCTGCATACTCATCTGGTTATTCACGAGTTAGCAATGGCAAACCAGCAGTAATTTAATTGTTGCATAAATTATCAAACCAAACATCAAGCTAATCTGATATAAAGTTTCTGAGAATCGCAGAGAGATGAATAAATGTAACTAAAAATGAACAGTCACCATTGAACAAAGTACCCTTTAATTTCAAGGCCTGGTCAGGATGACAAGTGTTTTAATGGGGCATAATGTTACTTACTGCTGCTGCTTTGTATTTAAGTGTTTTCTGTTTAAGGGCTTCAACCATCATGCGATATTTCTTTGTCACTGGACCTTCTTCCCTGTCTGTTTAAAAAAATAAAATTATGTTAAACTCTATCATTTCTTATAAATATTATCAATTAATACTTTGTAAAATTGGTAATAAACATTAAATGCTACAAATATAGCTTTATTACATTTTGTGATTGGTTGCCATCCATCCCTCATGCGTAACTATCCTCCAAAATTTCAAATCAATGCTAGGCACAGTTTTTGAGAAACATTTGATGAAATATTTTCTGGCAATTAGGTCCAATCATTACTTAAGCATATCACTGTGAAAACTGAAAAGTCTAAACATGACTAGTAATAGAACGGCCACATGCATACCACAAAAGGGATCGAAACAAATAACTGCTCAATCTGACTGCAATTACTATATGATGGGGGCCATAAAATTAATGGGAAAAGTATTTTTTTACATTTGTCCATTTGAACTAGCTGGGACATCAACATTATTGAAAGATAATTAACATGTAAAATGTATTTACCACAATCTTCATGACTTTCACCAGATGTTCCTATAACATGAGAAAAATTCACAATTAGACATAACTAGAATACTGACAAAGTCAGGAAGGACCCCGCTAGTACTTAAATATATATAATGGAATTGCATGAAATTTTAATATGTATATCATGACATGCTACACAGCAACTGTACAAAATTTCAAAACTGTATTGTTAATTGTTTTTGTGTTCACAAAGTCCAATTCTCAAAATCTGTGATTTTCTATCACAAATGAAGTTTTTTCACAAAATATTTCACAGCATTGCACGAAATTTTAATATGCACATCATGACATGATACACAGCAACTGTAAAAAATTTCAAAAACTGTATTTTACTAGTTTTTGAGTTTAGTGTTCAAAAAGTCCAGTTCTCAAAATCTGTGATTTTTCTATAAAAATGAAGTTTTTTCCCAAAATTTTTCATGAATTAGCACGAAATTTTAATATGCACATCATGACATGCTTCACAGCAACTGTACAAAATTTCAGAACGGAATTGTTAAGAGTTTTTGAGTTTTAGTGTTCATAAGAATTGTTGACAGACTGACAGACAGACAGACGGACAACAGACAGACAAAGTGAAAACTATAGGGCATCCACATCTTTGATGCGGGACCCTAATTATCTTCAGTAGTACTGTTGGTATAGTTAAATTAATTAGTTTTAAACATTGCTTTTATATACATGTATAGCACAAACAGATTGAATCTTTAAACTAATCACATTTAAGAGACTGCAAGTCCATGAAATAAACTTAGAAACTGTGCTTGTCTGAAACTAATTCAGAATTTATTGTACATACCATTAGGCTTCTGAAGCAGTGCTCAAGTTGCTTAGAAAGTCTCTCTGCCAGGTGCTATTTTTTCCAACAGTGGCAGTCAAAATTTGAAATTTTTTGAAACAAAAACTCTTACAGCACAGCAGGGTTATAATTATCGCAATCTAATATAAATTGCTTGTTTTATAGAATATTCAAACGTTAGATAAAGAAGACGAAGAAGAACTTTTATTATTACACTGACAACAGTGAAATACCGAGAGTTCCCAGTGAAATAAATCTGGAATTTCACTCGAATACATTTAATACTTTCACTGCTCATCAGTGACGTCACAATAAATGCACGTCTGTAACAACAGTGCAAGTAAACATTAATGCACAGGATAATAGGAAACATAAATCAATGACGTTTCTACTAGTAAATGTAATAAAAAGGAAAATTAATCATGCATTGTGAATATTGAAAACATGATTACTCATGCTGCATCGCATTCAGATATAACTCATGCGCATAACTTGCTCAATCTGATGCGTTAAGTGGCACTTGTGATCATATTTTTAATATTCTGACTTTGCACGATTGATTATCATTTAACTAGAGTTGCTGTCTTCAATGAAAGACTTATGTCGCCTGCATAATGCAAGTTCTTGGTAACCAGGAAGTATATGTAGTAACTGTTTGGGCAAAAAATCGCTTTAAACGTTATATTACTATAGGAGAACGCTACCTACGAAATATCAAGAGGCTGCGATTAGTAGTTGCTGAGAAAACTGTTATGAAAACAATTTCCCCACCTACCCACCATGATTCACCATTTTATAACCAGGATTTTCACTCGTGAAATCCGGCCAAAAATGTACCTTTGTCCATAAAGATATACATGTATAATAGTAATATAACTGTCTGTTCACTCTCCTTCCACTGTCATCTTGGTTGATTTTTATTACTATCGTTGTATTATGCTTAAATGTATGTGTGTATTTTTCACCACTCATCATAATCCTTGTAAATGTGTTGTCTCTGTTTATTGACTTGGATGCTCTGACTGGGCCACATGATTGGGTTAATAACAATATTTTATTCTATAATTTTGACTTATATAGGGTATTGAAATTGGGTTTCTTCATTACAAATATTCACCTTTGGGATGCCACTCCTCCTCATCTACAAGGATCATTAGAATGGAGTTAGGCTGTATGTAGCCAAATCCATCAAAATCAATCTGAAAACCATCTTCATCTAAAACAAATGAGACAGGAGTCCCATCAGCCACACCAAACTTTTCTTTACCTGTAAAAAAAAGCAGCATTCAGTTTGTAACAAAATGTAACAAAGTTATTAAAGGTTTTTTTACCATACATTACATTGACGCTAAAAAAACATATCAATTTGATATTTCAGTTTATATAGGCCTCCAGACAAAATTTTACTCTTTTGCATATGTTTTATGATTCCTTTTTATTGTCGAGTGGATTTTGTTCCAAAGAGATGAAATTTGACTGGTTTTCATAACATTCAACTTTACTAAGGGAAAGTTTAACTGATGCTTTGGGAGAGTGAAAATTTCAAAAAATCCTAAAACACTACATAGTGGGCATCCTCAAGATGAAATGTGCCATTACTTTTCTAGCAATTCCTTCAGTGGATCTGGACATGAAACTGTGTAAAAGGTTAATGGATGAGGGATGTCAAGCATTGACAATAGCTCACATAAACCTTCAGGCAGATGGCAAGCAAACAAGGATGGTGCTAGCGATGAAATTGTTTTGATTTCTTGAACCATATTTTTATTCAATCTGAAATACAAATCATACAGCTGTGTATAAAAATTGTTTACAATGGCTTCAAAAATTGTTTTAAGTTAACTATACCAACATACTTATCCAATTGCTTTAACTTCAAATGCAAATAGAATGCAATGTTATATGAGCAGGGAATGGAATTAAAATGTTGTATTGCCCAGGACAACTAAAGTAAGAGGGCCGGCATTTGGACAGGGGGAAATTGAATCCAACATTGTACTTGCTTAATGGACAATCTTAATTTTAAGCTTTATATTTACCTTTTTTCTGGGAAGGTTGTAATAGTTTGCTTGTGGGACTGGATGACCTTTTAAAAAAATTCCATGTCATTCACTGATATGCATACATGTGGGCATGACTTAATGGAAATTTTTTTCAATTCTTGCACAGTTTCATCATTTATAAAAGGTCAATATAGAGCAAAGTAACAAACACTGGAACTGACTGGTGGCAGAAAAGTTACTGTACTTATACTTTATTTCAAGGTCAGCATAAGAGGAAACTCCGATTAGTTTTCTCACCCTTCTATTAGCTGAGAAAATCTTCACTGGTTTGCTAATAGCACTATGATCAGTACAGGAACTATTGGTACCTGTATGTTTTTTCTCTTCCTGAAAAGAATCAAACATATGGAGAAATCAATTTATTCAAATTAAATGCAATGAATTGTACAAATTGGAAATTTGTTAGGAGAAACTTGAGGTTCCTAGGGATTACATGTACATTTACTTTGCTATTCCCACATACTTGCCAACCCTACCGATTTAATCGGTAGACTGCCGATTTTTTAGCCCATCTACCGACTACCGAATTGATAAAAATTTCTACCGATTTCCATTATTATGTACCTAATAATTTTTTAACCGTATTTATTCTGGGTTACCCGGAAGTGTGAATGCAAAAACGCTTCAAGGGGACGATTTTTGGGGGCGGAGTGCGGGTATTTACTGAGACGGGGAATGAAACGGTAGTGCGAATATATTTATTCTCCCAAATTCTATTGGCTCACTCTTAACCAATTAAAAAAGACAAGTTTATTGGCACTAAATTTTAACCTTACAATCGAAACATACGAGAAGAAGTGCCGAGATTGGGAAAAAACCAAAAGGCAAACAAAATAAAACGATATGACAATAATTTTAACCCTGAGTATAACTTTAGCCTGGCCTTTTTTTGTGGGAAATGCACCCAAATTGCACCATTTTGCATCATGAAAAAAAAAATTTTTCTGGTGGGGCAACCCCCCTACCGATTTTAGCCCAAATAGGGTTGGCATGTATTTTCCCAAGATATCAATTTTCATTAAAAACAGAGCAACTGTCATTTCTTTCCCCTAAATTGCAGTCTAGCCATTTAAAAATTTTGACAATATAATACTTGAGCTTGGTTAGTATCAATTTACATTGCATTAAAGCATTAAAAAAATTTTGTCATAAATGTCAGCCATTTGGATTTTCTGCCTGGACTCGCATTGTCACCACTTGAAACCCTAAGATATCAATTTTCATAGAAATGGGATAACTTTTACTATTTTTATATGAAATGCTGACCATTTTTTAATTTTTTGTCTTTCTGCCTCATTTCTACCGGTATATACTTTGAAAGCCTTGGATATTATTTTTTTTTGTAAAATTACACTCTTTCATTTCAAATGACAAAAATATACATATTAAATATGACACCAGGTAGATGGTTTCAAACCCAGAAATGGACGTAGTATATCATGATAACCATGGATAACCTCAGACAGGCACTTTAATATGAAGTCCCTGCCTCAGATAAACATTCTCATTTAGTTCTAGCACAATTGAAAGAATGTAAAAAAATTGGAATTTTCTCCCCCCTTTTTTTTATTTTATGGCATAAAAATCCCAAGTCCTGTGGGAAAATCATAGCCATTTCGAACAGGTTGGGTGTAATAGTTCATTGGTACATGTACATGTACATACATGTATATATCGTTTGATGGTATTTACTATTTACTATCAAATGGACTATATTTTTTATGAAGAAAAATAATTAATTTTGGTTTTGAATTTATTTGTTGCATTGGTGCAAACATATAGGTTTTATCAATCATTTTTTTATAAGAAACATAATGAAAATATCAAATGTTTTTTCTTGGGCATAGTCCCGGAAAGGGGGGGGGGGGTAACTTGGGATTTTTTGGGGTATGGGTGTGCCAAATCAAACTTGTAAACATGACCCAAAATTATAGATCAAATATTTTAAAATGTAACCCGAATTTACATGTATATAACACAACTAACTTTAAGACCCAATTTTATATATCATTCATTTCAAAATTACAGTTCTCAAATGAAATAAACAAAACTTCTACTAGAGATGGTATAAGAACACATAGTACACCCAAATTTATATACACATATTTCTCTACATGGAAATTTATATACACTATGTTAAAAGCCATACCCAAACTTATGTAACAGGAGAGCATGAGTTACATTACAAAATCCACATGTCACCACCCGGGATCGAACCGAGCCGCCCCGGTGACAATCCAGCATGCTACCCAGTTGGCTAAAGATATAAACCTCTAGCCGAGTAGATTTTAACTGGCTTTATACTTACCTGCTAGAACGCAGGTAATTAACTGTCCCGTTACACTTATATATTTCATGCAAAAAAAACATACCCCCCTCGAGGGCATAGTGCTTGAAGTTTGCACTTTTTCATAGTATCAAGAACAAAAACATCTCAAATTTATTTTTTTACTTCATGAAAAATATAGTCCATTTGATACTAAATACCACGTATCATAGACCAAATGAGCTATATAGTAGCAAATGAACTATTACACCCAACCTGTCGAGAAAACAAGAAAATGTGTCAAACAGACACAGTGCCCCACCTTTATAGTTATTAAAAATTTTCATTCATCACAGTGCCCAGCCTTTATAGTTATTAAAAAATTTTCATTCATGTGGAAAATGTAGGTCACAGCCAGCATCCGAACTGAAGCATGCATTGTGGTTAGCATCACTAGGTGCACATACCATACCAATATGGTTGATGTGGCACTTTTCAGTAAGTGGAAATATTACTTCAAACTGTAAGTAACTGATTTGGGACGGACGGACGGAAGGACGAACGGACGAACGGACCCGAGTACTTTCGTAGGCGGGGCATAAAAAAACATGTCAAAATAAACAAATTAACTTGAAATACGGTTAGCAAATTTAGGGTTAAAACATCATCAAAACTGTTGAAAACCCGATCCAGAATTATTGGTTTTACATGTAGGGGCTACATAGAACGTGTTGAGAAAAATCGGACAGTTGCGAATAATGTCCATGGACTATACAAGTTACAACACCATTAAAAATCGGACAATCTTCTTTAACTGTTAAAATTGCAGCAAAAATGGGAGTTCCACTCACTAGGCAACCATGAGAGAATAGATTCAAGAACGCTTACGTTATTCATGAATGTGTAATGCAAAGGCGAAAGCTCCATTGACAGCCCACAAGGCGATCACTCGGGAAAAGGGCGATAACAAGTTATTAACGGTCCTACTAATAAGCGTCCGGCTGCGACCGGCAAGGTAAATTATTGCGTCCGGTGGGTCATAAAACGCGCCCGGAATAAAGTAAAAAGCGTCCAACGGATTATTCTTGTAAATCATATAGGGTCAAATAATTGGAATAAGAAATATTATTGGTTGTTCATGGTTTGTTGGAGATTTCACATGGGTTGTTAATATGGAA
Organism: Limnoperna fortunei; assembly: GCA_944474755.1. Classification (NCBI taxonomy): domain Eukaryota; kingdom Metazoa; phylum Mollusca; class Bivalvia; order Mytilida; family Modiolidae; genus Limnoperna; species Limnoperna fortunei. The sequence continues at coordinate 53,353,075 of OX104123.1, forward strand.
ACCACTCATAAAATGTTCTAACATAGAAAATAATTTTGCGCTAGATATATAGGTTCTCCTTCAGTTTAGAGTGGTTTAAAATATTTCTTTACTCGAGATAGTAAAATTTCGGCTTTCAACATGCGAGCATGTTAAGGCCGAAATTTTACTATCGAGAGTGAAGATATGTTTTTAATCACGACTATACTGAAGAAGAACCTGTTTCTCCCATGAAATTTAATTCACGCCTGGTGGTTAAAAAGTCTCGCACATTTTTAAACACTCGCACAGAATGGATGAAAAATATTTAAAATGCTTTTGAAATTCAAATCCACGGTCTCAACCACTGAAAGATTTATTTTGGAACAAATAATTTAAAGATAAAGAAGTGAGAAATGCTTTTGATCCAAAGAAACTTATTTTAAGAAAAAAAAACAAGCCCTACCCTCTAGAAGTCAAATGGTCACCGAGTTCCCAAGGTGCGAGTATATAACAGTAGTGATTGCAAAAATCATCTTAATTATAAACAATACACCCTATACTATAATACTACGTTTATCGGGGTAGGTCCTGGGGCTAGTTTCAAACAGTGAACATATATGAACAGTTTTTGTCATATGTTTCTTCTGTCATTCTGAAATTGAGAGGCTAGTTTTTTTAAATTATTTAAAGTTTCTATAACTTTTACACGATAAAATCTGGAATAAATAAAACATATGATATTAATAAATATAAAAAAAACGGAGTAACAAAAACATATAAATAACAAAGTTTTTGGTATGTTATAATGTATGTAATTATGATTTCTATAAATAAGTTAAGTAAGCAATCATTCAAATTATTTCACCCCATCAGGAGCATATAATTTCCTGACCCCATTTTTCTCGTCGGACGCTTTTTATGACACGCAGGATGCTTTTTCCTTGCCAGACGCTTTTTAGTAGGACCCGTTTTTAATAGGTGGCGCATTTGTCGATTTGAGCGTCCTTTTTGACAATCTTTCACCAAGGAGTTAAAGTTTAGATCCTTGCTTTCACTAGAGGTCGCGTCTACCAAAGTTAGTGGTGTTAGACACGAACTCTAGTGATAGATTGTCCTTTTTGAACCAATCGGAATGACCTCGGCCTTTCTACGTTTTTTCCCTAGAAAGGCCGAGTGATGTTCCGATTGCTTTTACGGTTTCTGGTGTAATTAAAGTCTTGAAAACTTACGTCGGACCCCCCCCCCCCCCCGAAAATTTTTTGGATGAAAATTCATTGGGCAAGACATTTCCTCAATTAAACATCAGTTAGCGACGAAGTTCTAATTAACGGTTTTTGTCTCGCCTGGGACGAATGTCGCAAAAGGCGAGACATAGGTATGGTGATTCCAGTGGCGGCGGCGGCGTCCACAATTGTTAAAGTTTTTTCTTAAGTCTGTTTTATGTGAACAAGTTAAGGTACATCATTGATATTTGGTATGCAGTTGCATTAGCGTCATAACATTTAATTTTTAAAAGCATTTCATCTGTATGCTCCTGCAGTCACGGTCTACTGACTTTGAAATTCTACACTGATTTGGCTAATGTTAAACTTTTTTCTTACATCTGTTTAACATAAAGAAGTTATGTTACACCATTGATATTTGGTATGCAGTTACATTACCATCAATACAGATCAATTTCAAGCGACTTTATCTGTATGCCCCTGCAGTCATGGTCTACTGACCTTGAGATTTTTTCATCTGTGTCCAGCTGCGACAGGCGAGGCATATCTCTATGTTAACAGTTTACTTCTTTAAGAGCGATATCCTATTTTTTAAAGTGTTACAACACGAGAAGAATATCTAAGCAGGAACGTAGAAAAACAAATAAGGTCCCTGTTCTAAGTCACTATACAGTCTATACCGATTTATTGAATTAAAACCACATGAAATACATACATTCTTGTTATGCAAACTATCGCGGAGTGAAAGATAATGAAAAAACGCTTTGGTAAAAGTCAAAGGTCAAAGCCTGTTGATGTATTATTCAAGAATAAATTTATTCCTGGTTCACATCTCATCATATTTAAAAACGTACGCGTTGATTGTACCGTACTGAATGCATTCTCTATAACCAACGATGTTATTACTGCAAATTTTAGTCGTTCGGTCCTCTAACCCCCGCTCAAACCAAAGGTTAGTTATATATGGTCCCAGCTGTGATTGATCAATTAATTGCGATCATAAAATAGAGTTTATAATGCACGTTTCAGCACTTTAACAACTTTTTATTTAATAATTGGCGTTATTCTATTATTAAAGTATATACGTACGTGGTCCATGTCGGATGTCTACCCTCTCTCTAAGCTGGTATGACACTCGTGGGAAAGGATGTACCGTGACAGTATTGTGCAATTTATTTTAAAAACTCATTTTAATTAATTCATTTTATACATATAAATCAATTAGAGTATTTGCAGTATATTGATAAGGAAATACAGTTGGACAGGTTGACATAAAATAAGTCGACTTATCCAATTTAATTTGTAAAAAAGCACTGTAATAAGTCTTCAGGTTACAGTTAATATTTCTATGCGTTTTACCATAATTCATTTACGCAATAAATACAGATAATTTGAGTTATTATTTTGATATAATAAGTCATAATAAAAAAGGAACATTAATCACACCAAAACGACTTATTTTTGGCGAAATGAAGGATTTAAACTGAAAAAGTAGAAATATTTAAGTCGACTTGTCAAGTTAAAATAAGTAAATATGTAAAATAGAATTTTCAATACGTGACCCAAATGCGTTTCCATAGTTATGTGAGACAATATTTGGTTTAGTGTTTTCCATGTCATTTGATACTGATGATGATGCTGATGAGTGGATACTCATCAAAATACGTGCCAAGTATGTGGAAATTTACAATCTTGTATACAAGTTAGGATAAATTTGAGTTCATTTAAAGTTGAAGTCAGTTGCTGTCGTTATAAAATTACAATTGGGAAGTCGTAACTTTAAGAACTTTACATATTATCATGATTAATATGTTCCAACAAAGCACACCGTTTTCCAACTGGTTGACGGACCCCGCCCCGAACTTAAATTTTTTTGTTGTTGTAATTTTACAATCGAAATAATTCATGAGTGTCGGGCTTTATGTTAACATTGACCTTTCAGGTTATAGAACCCTTTTTGAGTTCAATGCATCATCGGAAACCCAGAGTGAAGGAGTATGCGAGATAGACAACTCTGAGTTTCCGAGGATGAGTTGAATGTTAAACTTTATGAACTTTTTGCAGTAAACCCAAGCCTTTATCAATGGGCCGATTTGCTTCTGGTTCGCCGCTTACACTAGCGTAGACTGGTACCCTGTCCTTTTATATATGTTAAAAAAATCAAAGGACAGGGCACCAGTCTACGCCGGTGTAAACGGCGAACCAGAAAAGAATCGACACATTGGTAAGGTTACCCGACAAATAATCGTTTTCATGATGCATACACCCAAAGCATTCTTTTAGCACAGTAGTAACGATTTAATGTTTACGATTAATAACTCACTGGAACAGAACTTGTAATTATTGTGGTAGTCAGGTGCTTTTTAGGTTGTAAGAGTGGTATGTTCGAATGAATCGGCGTTTGATTTTTTTAAAAACGGCTGCACAACATAATTTTTTGTTTTTAACTGTAAGTAGTGTACTATGGCTGAATCGACCAATCTGTTACATCTACTGGAAAATACTGTTTTAACGCGTGATGACCTAATTGCTGTGTACTACCATGCTGGTTACAGTATTACAGAAATTATAGGGTTCCTGGCTAACATCACTGGAAGATATTGTACGAGCCATTATAGAAGAACTACATGGAGGAGTCAGAATGTAGGTTATAGACAGGTGCGAAGAATTCTACTGGTTGATCATGGTCTAAGAGCAACATGTGAAATCGTCCGGCTGGCACTAACCGCCGTAGACCCTGAAGGTGTTGCAACTAGACGAAGATGTTTGCGACGACGACAATATGTAATCCTTGAACCCAATTTCGCCATTCAAATCGTTGGATGGGATAAACTTAAGCCATTTGGCATATGTGCACGGTGCTATTGATTGGTTCTCACGCCACATTTTGTGGCTTGAGGCGTGCGACTCAAATAAAAATCCTAAATATGTAGCTCGCTACTACATAGACTACATAAAGGAAATTATTGGTGTCTTCATAATTATATATGCTGACAGAGGAACTGAAAATATAATTGTTCGTGATATACATTACGCTCAAAATGGGACGACTTCCAAGGACTTTCGAGCTTTATATATGGATCATCCAACAGGAATACTAGAATTGAACGATTCTGGAGAAATCTTAGCTTTATATATGGATCATCCAACAGGAATACTAGAATTGAACGATTCTGGAGAAATCTTAGCTTTATATATGGATCATCCAACAGGAATACTAGAATTGAACGATTCTGGAGAAATCTTATACAAATGAATGATACCTGTATGAATCAATTGAAAAATATGGCCTAATTGGGATTGTTGTATACATCAGACAGAGTACACTTAGAGTGCATTCGCTTTTGTTTCATAAAATTGATTACTCAAGATTTGGTAAGAGTTAAACGATTTTGGAATCGGCACACCATGCGAAGAAATAATACCATTGACGTCCCCGGAGGTAAACCTGACGTAATATACTTTCAGCCCGAAATATATACAGCAAAAGACTTTTAAAATGCCGTTACCAGGAGATTCAACAATGATCGAAAACGAATATAGCCAATACCCTCCGGCAAATTGCGTTTCACTCGAATTTGATTGATTGATTGATTGATTGATTGATGTTTAACGTCCAGCAAGCAATATTTCAGCTATATTCAGGACGTGAAAACCATAATTTTTAAATTAGTAGAACGTCATGCCTCCTTATACTAAAACGTGATCTCATACAATAATGAGAATATACACAGATAAAAATGGTAGTTAAAACAATAAAAAATATGAAGTATCACAACTAATAGTGGAATTAAATTTTATTAAATAAATTAATTTCCTTTAAGAACTTAAAAATTGTGTCGCCTGCGACAGTTTTAAATAAATTGAAATACGTATCTGCACTATAGAAACGTTCCCGAATGTGTGCCACGTCCACACAGTCCATCAAGACATGCTTAATGGTGTATGGACTGTTGCATGGCACACATTCGGGTCGTGGCTCATTGTTTAAAATATAACTATGTGTCGTCCTGGTATGACCAAGACGACATCTTGTTAAAACAACTTGGTCTCTTCGACCTCTAAAACATTTAAAATTATTTGTGTGCAGTAGTGGCTGGATCTCATGAAGTTTATTATGAACTTGGAGATCCCAACCACTCTGCCACAAATTAGAAATATATTTAAAAATTAACGGTTTAAAATCGGTAAAAGGAATACTGCAGTTAATGATGGTATCCTTTAGTGCATTTTTAGCCTCCTGATCCACGACTGTGTTTCCACGGATTCCGACATGACTGGGAATCCAGAAGAAAATAATTTCTTTTCCCAAAGCAACAAGTGATTTGTAGATTTGAATAATTTTTAAAATGTAAGGATTTTTAATTTTGAAATTTTCAATAGCCAGTAGACAAGACAGGGAATCGGAGCAGACAATAAATTTGCATTCGTGTGACGAAGCAACTATTTTCATCGCAAGAAGAATAGCTTGCGCCTCTGCTGTAAATACAGATGAGGCAGACGGAAGGCGGCGAGTTTCAACACGCTCTCCGAAGACAGCGGCCGAGGCGACTTTATCACCGTCTTTTGACCCATCTGTGTAAATAGTACCATAGTCAGGGTAATAAGATTTAATTTCTGCATAATGTTGTTGTATTAATAAATGGTTTGTGTCGGATTTTTTATGTTTTCTTAGATCATAAATAAATATCGGTTTGGGGTTTAACCACGGAGGATTATGCGGAATTTCGATTGCAGCAATTTCATCTAAATTTATACCGGAATTTTCCAAATGAGATTTAATTCGGAGGCCAAAAGGTTGAATTTTGTTTGGATGTTTTTCGAAAATGTTTTGATAAAGAGGTTTGAAAACACAGTCGTGGGCGGGGTTGCCAGGATATGCCTTTAATTTGGTTGCATATTGCAAAGCGAGCTTTATTCTTCTTTGATACAAAGAAGGCTCGCCTGCTTCTACATATAAACTTTCAACAGGTGTGGTTCTGAAAGCTCCAAGGCATAGTCGCAATCCTTGATGGTGTATAGTATCAAGGATTTTGACATATGACTTGCGAGCAGAACCATAAATAAAACAACCATAATCCAATTTAGATCGAACCAGCGATCTATATAGATTAAGTAAAACATCGCACTCAGCACCCCAGTCGGTGTTGGCTACAACTTTTAAAATATCTAATGCCTTTAGGCATTTATTTTTTAACATTTTGATATGGGGTAGAAAGGTTAGCCTTGAATCAAATATGAGACCAAGAAAAGTAGTTTCTTTAACAATTTTTATAGGATTATTATGTAATTTTAATTCAGGGTCAGGATGCATCTTTCGTTTATTACAAAAATGCATCCCAACGGTTTTTGCAGTGGAGAATTTAAAACCATTCTCCATTGCCCATTTCTCTATTCTATTTAAACATAACTGCAGTTGACGTTCAATATTATTCATGTTTTTTCCTCGGTAACATATGAGGAAGTCGTCAACATAAAGAGAACCATCAATATTATCTTTTAAAACTTGAGCAAGGCTATTAATTTTGATACTAAATAAAGTGACAGAAAGGATGCTTCCCTGAGGAACACCCATTTCCTGTTCAAAAGGGTCAGATAATGTAGAATTGACCCTAACTTTAAACTCTCTGTCAGATAAAAAGTTTGAAATAAAGGTAGGAAGTCTACCTTTCAACCCCATATCAAAAAGATCTTTTAAAATACCATATTTCCATGTTGTGTCATATGCTTTTTCTAAATCGAAAAAGATAGACACAACATGCTCATTTTTTGCAAAGGCGTTTCGAATATACGTTTCGAAACGTACAAGATGATCTAGGGTACTTCGCCCTTGTCTGAAACCACATTGAATATTAGAAAGTAGATTGTTGGATTCTAAAAACCAGACAAGGCGATCGTTGATCATCCTTTCCATGGTTTTACAAAGACAGCTTGTGAGGGCTATAGGCCGATAGTTTGACGCTTCCGAGTGATCTTTTCCTGGTTTTGGAATAGGCACAACAGTGGCCATTTTCCAAATAGATGGTAAGTCACCCGTTTCCCAAATGTTGTTAAGAAGATTCAAAAGGCATTGGAGAGAAGATTGTGGCAGATGTTTGAGAAGTTGATAATGGATGTCATCTGGACCACATGCTGTATCGTGAGATTTGTTCAAAGAGGTTTTTAGCTCTTCCAAAGAAAACGGTGTATTGTAATCTTCTAGATTTTTTGACTGGAAATTAAGTTTTGATTTTTCGTTTTGAGTTTTGATACGCTGAAAATCGGGATGATAATTTTCAGCGGACGAGTGTTTTGCAAATGTTTCGGCCAATTTGTTAGATATTTCCGACTCTGATGTTAACAAGTCTTGTCCATCCTTTAAATGATGGACATTTGCTTTACTGTTTTTACCTTTAATTTTACGAATCATGTTCCAAATTTTATTCATGGGGGTATGGTTATTCAATTTAGAAACAAAGTTACGCCAAGAAGTGCGTCGTCTTTGTTTCGTTACCCTGCGAGCTTTCGCTCGAAAAATTCGGAAATGGTTAAGATTATTTTGAGTTGGGTGTTTATTAAAGCGTCGTTCGGCTTTTTTCCGGTCTTTAATAGCGTCCTCACAGCTGTCATCGAACCATGGTTTACTAGGATGTTTTGGATTTGTCGAGGTCTTAGGAATTGTTTCATCAGCAATTGAAATAATTGTTTCATTGAATTTTAAAATTGGATCAGAAACAGCTTCAAAAGTATCCGAGTTAAGTCGCTCTATACAGAGTTGTTCAAATAGAGGCCAATTGGCCTTGCCAAATTTATACCGAGCGACTCGTTCTGTGTGTGAAGAGTGTAAAGATTCCAAGATAATGGGAAAATGATCACTGCCACAGAGATCGTCATGGACTTTCCATGAGAAATCGGGCAACAGAGAAGGATCTGCTATTGTAAGATCAATAGCCGAATATGATCCATTCCCAGGATGTAAATATGTATTGGTTCCATCATTAAAAATACACAGATCTTCCCGATTCATTAAGCCTTCAATAATTTTACCTTTTTCGTTTATTGTGTTACTACCCCATAGAGGGTTGTGTGCGTTGAAGTCCCCAAATAATATATAAGGGGCCGGTAGCTGATCAGTAAGATGTTTCAACTGATTTAAATTTAATGAAGAATTCGGAGGGATATACACAGAGCATAAAGTAATTGTTTTGTCTAAAGATATTCTAACAGCAACCGCCTGAAGATCAGTGTTGAGATCTACAGGGCTATGTAGAATTTGATCTTTTACAAGAATGGTAGAGCCGCCAGCAGCTCTATCATTCTCGTCTACATATGTGCTGTATATAGAGTAGTTTTTTAAGGATATGTTATCACTTCGTTTTATGTGGGATTCTTGGAGGCAAAATGCAACAGGAAGAAAGGCTTGAACTAATAAAGTAATTTCAAGAAAATTTATCTTAAGACCTCGACAATTCCATTGTATTATTGTACCCATTATGGTCTGCGAATAGGGGAATAGTTGACAGTTTTTTTGGGGCTATTCCGCCGGTTTCTGCTGGGGGATCTACTTTTAGATCCAGTATCTGGGGGTAGTGTATCCATGGGATCGCCCCAGATAGTAGTGTCTAGATGATCTAGACTTCCAAACCTGTTGTGGACCTTTATGGGATCCCTCAGCAGTTTTGGAGTACGATCTCCTTTTTGATTCGAGTTTTTATTTGAGTTAGAAGAATTTAAATTGGAGTTGATATTTTTTGAATTTTTTTTTTGGCTGCTTGAAGAATTGGTTGAGGATTGAGAGGGTTCTGAAGACGTAGCAGTTTGAGAGGGTGCTGAAGACGTAGCAGTTTGTGAAGATGAAGATTTTCGTGAAGATGTAATGATTTTGTCTGTTGTTGTAACTGTTAATTTTGAAGGTTCCTGTTTGTCAATAGGCCAGGTGATAATTGTCTGCGTTTCAACTGACGTGAGAACGCGTTTGGCTACACTGGCGTATGACGTTGATGCAGGAGATGAGGGATTATTCGTTGTATTATACAGACGACGAGCCTCAGGGTAAGGGATGTTTTTTTCAGTTTTTATTTTTTGAATTTCTTTTTCTTTTTTAAAGTGCTGACAGTCCTTAGATGAGGACATGTGGGCTTCACCACAATTAGCACACTTTGGAGTTTTAGTGCAGGTGAAGCCCTCATGTCCTTCCTCTGCACACTTAAAACAAATCTGGTGACCTCTGCACTGTCCCTTTCCGTGGCCGAACTTTTGACATTTAAAGCAGCGCACAGGATTGGGAATATATGCGCTGACTTTAATATTTTGGAGACCTATTTTGATTGATTGGGGGACAGTTGGAGAGTTAAAATTTAGAAGGAAGGTGTTCAGTTTAACCTGAACACCTTGTCTGTTGGCAATAAATCTTTTAACTTTTGTAATACCCTGAGGTTGTAATTCTGTACAGATCTCGTCGTCTGTAAGCTCGGCGAGATCATCGTCGCGATAATGAATAATTCCTTGACTTGAGTTTAATGTTCTATGGGGGGAGGCCGAAATTTCTAAATCTATAATTTTTGTAAGTTTTAGCAAGTTCAAGGATTGGTGTTTTTTGTTGCATTCAATGAGAAGACCACCAGATTTCATCTTGGTGACGTTCTTAACATCTCCTGCACAACCTTTTATCACTTTTTCAATAACGAATGGAGAGATTTTAGTTATTGGTTTACTAGGATCTTTGCTGGATAATACAATAAATCTTGACCAGAAGTCTTCATCAACCATTTCTTCAAGCGGTAAGTCATTTTTTCTTTTTTTTGGACCATTTTTTATTTGTTTTTCAGTAGCCATGATGAGAAAAATGCGGTTCACCACCCTTGTCACCCACCCTCCACGGAGTGCCAACAGGGGCGATGCTTGGTCTCTGCGGATCACCAGCAGAAAGCATCAGGTGTTCCAAGGGTGGTATACTCAAATAGATGAATTTCTTAATGAACGCAAGCTTCGTGCCAGAGTTAACTGGCGAAACAACCGTTCGAAACTCTATCTACTCGATTGACCCATGAGCCACCGCCTTCTTAACAGCTTGTAACTGAACAACTTTTGAGACTGAAATTCACAAGATATGATCAAGTGATAAGAAAAATAAGACAAGCTTGTTAAGGGCTCGGCATGACCAGCCGATTGACCTAACCGGGTCCATCCGGTCTCCCGTCTAGTTGAAGTCAGGGCCAAAGTGGTGTATTGACGATCGAAACCCGCTGACCCGCACTAATGGATGCAGCAGAGAGTGATCTCTCAACCACCAGGATCCCTTCCTCCACCATCACGGGTTGCAACACACGGCAAACATGTCGCCTCTATAAAGCTGAGGAAGCTTTGCCCTTCAGCCACCGCCTTCTTTGCAAATCCTATAAGGAAGCCGTCTATCATTTCATGGAGCAGTTTGAAGGAAAATAATGTAATAGAGTAGCTTAAATGATAAGGATTCACAAAGGGCAAGACGTGACATGCCGATTCATCGAAGTCAGGGCTAACTCGATTTCCCGTCTAGAAAAAGTAAGGGTTCAGTAAGTTATCGGGACCGTTTACCCGGCCTACTGAAATCCCGTCCTGTAATCGACACGGGTCGCAACACACGGCAAGTGTTGCCTCTGTTAGCAGACTCTTACTGCAGGCTGAGGAAGCCGTGGGCCTATTCTCCTGTGCCCCGGGTCCCACACGGGGTCACTCGAATTTGAAGTAGTTGCTACTGAAATCATTAGAATGAATCAGTTACAGAGAGTGTGTACTTCTATTGACGAGGCAACAGACTTGTTTGTGCAGATAATATCACATTGACACCCTGTGAATCTGTTATCCGGTTTTCTCTATTCAGAAATATGTGAATACGATGACAAGTACATAAAAAAGCAATTAGTTTTGTAAATAGATGGGTAGTGTGTACTATTTGCTGTTTTTATTGCCGGAAACTCTGAAAGTAATACATATGTCTTGCCTTCTGTAACGTAGGAGAGACAAAAACTAACAATTGTTGACGCTGCCCCAGGAATCAGTATCCCGAAGTTCTGCCTTTTGCGACTCGCAGGCCAGACAATAATCAGACAGACATCATCTTTGAACTCCTTCGAGGCATCACTGAGCTAAAGTTACTGTATAAATTTTATCCAAACCCATAAGAAACACATCTGCCAGAGCACTTGCAAGGCGTGTTTGTGGATTTTTTTTTTTATTATAAAGAGGCACAACTCCTATAAAAATAAACAACTGGATTTCATCTTTGAAGTCATTCTAGATATTACTGAGCTACTGTTTAAGTTTTATTCGAGTCCATTAAGAAATAAACTTTCTGGAGCATTTACCAGGGGGGACAGACAGACACATGGATGTCCGAAATTACCTAAAAAAATCGTCTTTAAGCCTTTTCTTCACTAAATCTAGAGTCATGTTTCCTTTGGTTAAAATTTAAGACTAATCTAAAAGGTATTATTTGTTTCATCAGAACACAGAATACTAAAAGAAAGATTTGTTTATTAAAACAAATGTAACACATAAGCAAATAAAATATATAAAAATCTTCCATATGCTGTGTAAATAAAAAATTCACAATCATTTAGGGCTTCTATTGCCAATAAAAATTATAAAAGGGCTTCTATTGCCAATAAAAAACACTACATAATTATATAAAAGACATCTTAATTGTGAAACAAATGTTTATTTCTATAGACAATACATGTATACACAGGCATTTCACATAACGCGATGTCTCAACTATGTTGATGTAGGAATATATTTTTAATTCATGCGACTTTCCAGAAAGTACAAGCATGTTGAAATTTTAGGACAAATTTCAGCACTTTTACCATGTACACGGAGCAAATTCTGAAATGTTTCATTACATATATTAAATAGGAACTTCTGCAAAGCAATGCTTGACACAGCCACAACATGTTAAACCCTGTCAGTTTGATAGTCTAGAATATTTTGATCTGTGCCGCAAATCTTTGAACCAATAAAAAAATCTTTATCACATGCCACCAACATTTTATATTTGCAGAGCATTCTTGAAGTTTTTGAAATTTCACAAATTTTTGCCCTCCATACCCTAGACGTAGGAAATTATACATCGAAAAATACCACAAGTGTATAATAACTGAAAACACTAGTATGGATTATCATCAAGCACATAAAAATAAATATATTAAATTTTCACTGCATATATAAACTTGGCAAAACCCCCTTTGGTCCTTTACAACACAAAATGAGTAGAAAAAATGTCAAATCCCTCAACATACTATTAAGCTCTTGCTTACATTTACATTTAAACATCATTCTAATTGCACAGAAAATATGACTACTAAAAGGTGCCATTGGCAAGTCCTAATTTACTTCAATAAGTCTCCTCTGACTATAAAAGAAAAATCATTTTTAAAATGTATATCGAGGCAAATCAGTATCACCTAAAAACACCCACAAAAAACAACAGATTTCCGTATAGAATGTAATGGACGAATGTTATAAAGTGCCACTTTCTAAAGAGGTAGAAATGTATCAGGAGTAAAGTATAAATAAAATTGATGAAAAAAAGAAATGACAAGGAGTAAAGTCGTTTATAACATTGAAGTTCTCCCTAGAAAGCCAATATATAATGACAACTTTTACGAAAAAATCACACCTTCAAGCTTTGTTGAAAAGCAGCCATTAGACTCAAAAGTATTATGTATAAAAAATTTGCAGTGAAATATTTTGGTACATGGCTTATTAAAATGCTAAAATGTATTTAAATATTAACAGTTTTTGAAAACCTGATATATGAAAATTGTATCTTTCTCAACTGTCCATCGTGTGTGCTTTATACATATGCTATATGTAAATCTTTGATGTTGAAATGAATACTGTCCTACAAATATGGCAGCTGGACCCCCTTTCTTCTCATTCTGCTGTACAAACAGCACATGCTGTATGCCCACATGGAATAAAATATGTGTCGGGTAATTCGTCTCTGCAGATTGTACAGACTGGCATTCCAAGTGTCAGAAATAAATTAAATATAAAATGTTGATAGAAAAAAAACCGGAAACTAGATTTCCACCGAGCGGCACAAATAGCCCCCCCCCCCCCCCCCGGCAGCAGATTGGAACGCATACGTTAGGGGCCATTGTGGATAGTCTATTGCTTTTAACCTATTCGGCCTATAGTGGACATTCACAACATCTTTGTCAAATGCGGCCCATGGTGGAAATACGATTCGCTTTTTTGCAAACGGAGTTAAAAGAATTTTTATTGAATTCATTATCATAAAGTAACATGTTATAAGCTTTAAAATGAAATGTCACATGCCATACTTCTCAAGACCCATCCATTTATGGGTTATCAAAATATGAAATTCTTAAAGTACATATCATAAGCTTTAAAATAATATGTCACATGCCATTCTTTTTTATTTTTAGACTTTGAATTTTGACACACACCCCCGGGACCACACCCTTCCATCTAAGGGTTTGGGGGGGTCCAAAATAAGAAAATGATGCTTATTAGCCTACATATTTCAAATGAAGCTTCACATAACTTCAGTTAAAGAAATTAGGGTTTGAGATTTACAGGTCCAAATCCATTATTTTCAAATATTTTATATAGATACTGGGAGGGTTCAAAGTGCTCGACCCACAGAGCAGCCCAGCGCGTCCCCGTCCGGCGGTCAAAATTGTATTCCCTGTGACCCATCCCACCCATATTTTCCGTTGATTTATTGTTTGTTAACTTGTTCCCGTCCTGAATATAGCTGAAATACGGCTCGCTGGACGTAAAGCAGACATCCAATCAATCAATATAGATTATGTTACAAAATTTGCAAGACCGAACAGAGTTTTACAGGTCATGACCTGTAGGACCTGTGCTAATTTCAAAGACTAACTTATGTATAACATTCAAAATTTTATACAAAATCACTGGAAGCCTCTTGTTGAGAAACTTAAGGATGAGGAGCCTCTTGTTAGAGGAGCCTCTTGTTTTGAGAGATACCAAAACAGGAAGTACTTTCCAATTGAATTATTTCTCTTTGGTCATATGCTAATATTTAAATGTTAAAGAGTTTAGTAATGAATTTTATATGATTTTTTTAAATTTAAAATTGCCGCCATGCCCTATTCAAGTAATTCAGCTTCCTCATTCAATTAGACAAGGATTGTTTTGGTTAAAACGACATAATAAATATTACACTAGTGTGCAAATTGATGACTCATGGGAACAACGATCAAGAGATGAAGAAAAGGAGTTATGGGAAACATTGCAACAAAATGGTGACAACAATTATTCTCAAGATGAAAATGTTAATGAAGTAGATCAGTGTGATGAGGTGCAACAAACTAATGAAGACACAGTTGAAAATGTTGATCAGCGGTGATAAAGAAACAGGACAATGAAAATGAGTTACAACATATAGATGATGAAGCCGACATTACACACTTGCTTACATCCTTCCAATATTATGCATACGGGAGTTGAATCATACGAAATTCCAAAATCTGTTTTTATGGACAAACAATGTGAAGCCTTAGCATTTCCAACTTGCTTTCCATTGGGAAAAGGAACTTTCTCAGATTGATTGATTGATTGATTGTTGTTTTACGTCCAGCAAGCAATATTTCAGCTATATTCAGGACGTGATAATTAGAACAAATCAACTTATTTGATAATAAACATCCCTCCCTTAATACTAAAACAAGATCTCATACAATAGTATGATAATATACATATAAAAATTTAATTAAAACAATAAAAAGTATGCAATATCACCATTAGCAGTATACTTAAATTTTACTATATAAATTAATTTATTTTAAAAACTCTAAAATTGTGTCGCCTGCGACTGTTTTAAACAAATTAAAATAAGTATCTACAGTATAGAAACGTTCCCGAATGTGGGCCACGTCCACACAGTCCATCAAGACATGCTTGAGTGTGTATGGACAGTTGCATGGAACACACTCGGGTCGTTGCTCGTTATTTAAAATATAACTATGAGTCGTCCTGGTATGACCAAGACGACATCTGGTTAAAACAACTTGGTCTCGACGACTTCTAAAACAATTAAAATTATTTTTGTGCAGTAGTGGCTGGATCTCATGAAGTTTATTATGAACCTCTAGATCCCAACCACTCTGCCACAAACGAGAAATATGTTTAAAAATAAGTGCTTTAAAATCAGTAAAAGGTATTGCACAATTAATTAAATCGTTATTCAAGGCCTTTTTGGCCTCCTCGTCCACGACCGTGTTCCCATGGATCCCCACATGACTTGGGATCCAGAAAAACATAACTTCTTTACCCAAAGCTACAAGGGATTTGTAAATTTGAACAATTTTTAAAATATAAGGATTCTTAAATTTGAAGTTTTCAATAGCAAGAAGACATGACAGAGAATCAGAGCAGATCATAAATTTGTGCTCGTCTGACGAAGCAACTATTTTCATCGCAAGAAGAATAGCTTGCGCCTCAGCAGTAAATACAGATGAGGCAGACGGGAGACGACGAGTTTCAACACGCTCTCCGAAGACAGCGGCTGAGGCAACTTTATCGTCGTCTTTTGACCCGTCTGTATAAATAGTACTATAGTCAGGGTAACAAGATTTTATTTCTGCAAAATGCTGTTGTATTATTAGAGGGTTTGTGTCTGACTTTTTATGTTTTCGTAAATCATAAATAAATACCGGTTTGGGGTTTAACCACGGGGGATTATGCGGAATTTCGATTGCAGCAATTTCATCTAAATTTATACCAGAATTTTCCAAATGAGATTTAATTCAAGGGCCAAAAGGTTGAATTTTGTTTGGATGTTTTTCGAAAATGTTTTGATAAAGAGGTTTGAAAACACAGTCGTGGGCGGGGTTGCCAGGATATGCCTTTAATTTGGTTGCATATTGCAAAACGAGCTTTATTCTTCTTTGATACAAAGAAGGCTCGTTTGCTTCTACATACAAACTATTTACAGGTGTGGTTCTAAATGCTCCAAGGCATAGTCGCAATCCTTGATGGTGTATAGTATCAAGGATTTTGACGTATGACTTGCGGGCAGAACCATAAATAAAACAACCGTAATCCAATTTCGATCGAACCAGCGATCTATATAGATTGAGTAAAATATCGCATTCAGCACCCCAGTCGGTGCTGGATACGACTTTTAAAATATCTAATGCTTTAAGGCATTTATTTTTTAACATTTTGATATGGGGAAGAAAGGTTAGCCTTGAATCAAAAATGAGACCACGAAAAGTGGTTTCTTTTACAATTTTGATAGGATTATTATATAATTTTAATTCAGGATCAGGATGCATCTTACGTCTATTACAAAAATGCATCCCAACAGTTTTTGCAGTGGAGAATTTAAAACCATTCTCCATTGCCCATTTCTCTATTCTATTTAAACACAACTGCAGCTGACGTTCGATATTATTCATATTTTTCCCTCGGTAACATATGAGGAAGTCGTCAACATATAGAGAACCATCAATATTATCTTTTAAAACTTGAGCAAGGCTATTAATTTTAATACTAAATAAAGTGACAGAAAGGATGCTGCCCTGAGGAACACCCATTTCCTGTATAAAAGGGTCAGATAACGTAGAATTGACCCTAACTTTAAATTCTCTGTCAGATAAAAAGTTTGAGATAAAGGTAGGAAGTCTACCTTTCAACCCCATATCAAAAAGATCTTTTAAAATACCATATTTCCATGTTGTGTCATATGCTTTTTCTAAATCGAAAAAGATGGACACAACATGTTCATTTTTGGCAAATGCGTTTCGAATATATGTTTCGAAACGCACCAGATGATCAATAGTACAACGACCTTGTCTGAATCCACACTGGATATTCGAGATTAGGTTGTTCGATTCTAAAAACCAGACAAGGCGATCGTTGATCATCCTTTCCATGGTTTTACAAAGACAGCTTGTGAGGGCTATAGGCCGATAGGTGGACGCTTCCGAGTGATCTTTTCCAGGTTTTGGAATAGGCACAACAGTGGCCATTTTCCAAATAGATGGTAAGTCACCCGTTTCCCAAATGTTGTTAAGAAGATTCAGAAGACATTGGAGAGAGGATTGTGGCAGATGTTTGAGAAGTTGATAATGAATGTCATCTGGACCACATGCTGTATCGTGAGATTTGTTCAATGAAGTTTTTAGCTCTTCCAAAGAAAAAGGTTTATTATAATCTTCTAAATTTTTTGACTGGAAATTAAGCTTTGATTTTTCTTTTTGAATTTTGATCCGCTGAAATGTGGGATGATAATTTTCAGCAGAGGAGTGTGTTGCAAATGTTTCGGCCAGTTTATTTGATATGTCTGACTCTGATGTTAACAAGTCTTGTCCATCCTTTAAATGATGGACATTTGCTTTACAGTTTTTACCTTTAATTTTACGAATCATGTTCCAAATTTTATTAATGGGGGTATGGTTATTCAGTTTAGAAACAAAGTTACGCCAAGAAGTGCGTCGTCTTTGTTTCGTTACCCTGCGAGCTTTCGCTCGAAAAATTCGGAAATGGTTAAGATTATTTTGAGTTGGGTGTTTATTAAAGCGTCGTTCGGCTTTTTTCCGGTCTTTAATAGCGTCCTCACAGCTGTCATCGAACCATGGTTTACTAGGATGTTTTGGATTTGTCGAGGTCTTAGGAATTGTTTCATCAGCAATTGAAATAAGTGTTTCATTGAATTTTAAAATTGGATCAGAAACAGCTTCAAAAGCATCCGAGTTAAGTCGCTCTATACAGAGTTGTTCAAATAGAGGCCAATTGGCCTTGCCAAATTTATACCGAGCGACTCGTTCTGCGTTTGACGAGTGTAAAGATTCCAAGATAATGGGAAAGTGATCACTGCCACAGAGATCGTCATGGACTTTCCATGAGAAATCGGGCAACAGAGAAGGATCTGCTATCGTTAGATCAATAGCCGAGTATGATCCATTCCCAGGATGTAAATATGTATTAGTTCCATCATTAAAAATGCACAGATCTTCCTGATTCATTAAGCTTTCAATAATTTTACCTTTATCGTTGATTGTGTTACTGCCCCATAAAGGGTTGTGTCCGTTGAAGTCCCCAAGTAATATATAAGGGGCCGGAAGCTGATCAGTAAGATGTTTCAACTGATTTAAATTTAATGAAGAATTTGGAGGGATATACACAGAGCATAAAGTAATTGTTTTGTCTAAAGAAATTCTAACAGCAACCGCCTGAAGATCAGTGTTGAGATCTACAGGGCTATGTAGAACTTGGTCTTTTACAAGAATGGTAGAACCGCCGGCAGCTCTATCATTCTCGTCTACATATGTGCTGTATATAGAGTAGTTTTTTAAAGATATATTATCACTTCGTTTTAGGTGGGACTCTTGGAGGCAAAATGCAACAGAAAGAAAGGCTTGAACTAATAATGTAATTTCCAGAAAATTAATCTTAAGACCTCGACAATTCCATTGTATTATTGTACCCATTATGGTTTGCGAATAGGGGAATAGTTGACAGATTTTTGGGGGCTATTCCGCCGGTTTCTGCTGGGGGATCTACCTTTAGATCCAGTATCTGGGGGTAGTGTATCCATGGGGTCGCCCCAGATAGTGGTGTCTAGATGATCTAGACTTCCAAATCTGTTGTGGACCTTAATGGGATCCCGCAGCAGTTTAGGAGTACGATCTCCTTTTTGATTTGGGTTTTTATTTGAATTTGAAGAATTTGAATTGGAAATAGTATTTTTTGAATTTTTTTGGGGGCTGCTTGAAGGATTAGCTGATGATGTAGATGGTGCTGAAGATGTAGCAGTTTGAGAAGATGAAGATTTTCGTGAAGATTGAATGATTTTGTCTGTTGTTTTTACTGGTAATTTTGAAGGTTCCTGTTTGTCAATGGGCCAGGTGATGATGGTCTGCGTTTCAACAGAAGTGAGAACGCGTTTGGCAACACTGGCGTATGACGTTGATGCAGGAGACGAAAGATTGTTTGAATTGAAGAGGCGACGTGCCTCAGGGTATGTGATATTTTTTTCCGTTTTTAATTTTTGAATTTCTTTTTCTTTTTTGAAGTGAGAACACTCCTTGGATGAGGACATGTGGGCTTCACCACAATTGGCACACTTTGGATTATTTGTGCAGGTAAAGCCCTCATGTCCTACCTCTGCACATTTAAAGCATACCAAGGAGCCTCTACATTGTCCTTTTCCGTGGCCAAATTTCTGACATTTAAAGCAGCGCACAGGATTTGGAATGTATGCGCTGACTTTAATATTGTACAGTCCAATTTTGATTGATTTAGGGACAGATGGAGTATTGAAATTTAAAAGAAAGGTATTTAGTTTAATTTGTTGATTTTGTCTTTTTGCAATAAATCTTTTTACTTTTGTAACACCCTGAGGCTTCGGTTCAAGACAAATTTCTTCATCTGTCAGTTCAGAGAGATCATCGTCTCTGTAATGAATAATACCCTGACAGGAATTTAATGTTCTGTGAGGCGTTGATGTAATTTCCAAATCTAAAATTTTATGCAGTTGTAATAAATTTACGGATTGCTGTTTTTTAGAAACTTCAATAAGTAAAGAGCCAGATTTCATTTTAGTGACGTTTTTAACGTCTCCTGCACAAGCCTTGATGGTTTTTTCTATGACAAAGGGAGAAACTTTACATAAAGGTTTGTTTGAATCCTTACTAGTTAATACAATAAATCTTGTCCAGTGTTCATCATCAACAATGTCTTCAAGCGGAATTTCATTTTTTCTTTTTTTGGAACTTGTTTGAATTAAAGGTGCATCGGAAGCCATGATGCAAAGAATGCGTTTCACCACCCTTGTCACCCACCCGCCACGGAGTGCCAATAGGGGCGATGCTTTGTGTCTGCGGATCACCAGCAGAAAGCATCAGGTGTTCCAAGGGCGGTATACTCAAATAGATGAATTTCTTAAGGAACGCAAGCTTCGTGCCAGACTTAACTGGCGAAACAACCGTTCGAAATTACATCTACTCGATTGACCCATTAGCCACCGTTTTCTTAACAGCTTGTAACTGTACAACTTTGCTACTAAGATACATACGATATAATCAAGTGAAAAGAAGAATGAAGACAAGCTTGTTAAGTGCTCGGCGTGACCAGCCGATTGACCGAACCGGGTCCATCCGGCCTCCCGTCTAGTTGAAGTCAGGGCCAAAGTGGTGTATTGAAAATCAAACCCGCTGACCCGCACTAATGGATGCAGCAGAGAGTGATCTCTCAACCACCAGGATCCCTTCCTCCACCATCACGGGTTGCAACACACGGCAAACATGTCGCCTCTATAAAGCTGAGGAAGCTTTGCCCTTCAGCCACCGCCTTCTTTGCAAATCCTGTAAGGAAGCTGTCTATCAAATGGTACATACATTTCATGGAACAGTTTGAAGGAAAATAATGTAATAGAGTAGCTTAAATGAGAAGGATTCACAAAGGGCAAGACGTGACATGCCGATTCATCGAAGTCAGGGCTAACTCGATTTCCCGTCTAGAAAAAGTAAGGGTTCAGTAAGTTATCGGGACCGTTTACCCGGCCTACTGAAATCCCGTCCTGTAATCGACACGGGTCGCAACACACGGCAAGTGTTGCCTCTGTTAGCAGACTCTTACTGCAGGCTGAGGAAGCCGTGGGCCTATTCTCCTGTGCCCCGGGTCCCACACGGGGTAACTTTCTCAGACATTCAAAATCAAAATGAAAAATTGTCTATAAAAAAATACTTTGTACATGGGCTAACAAATGTTGATACAAGATTTGCCACAAACATGACATATATTTTTTATGCACTGTATGCTACAGAGAAGAAGCAAGTAGATGATGCAATATCAATAGCAGTTAGAAAAGCTCGCACACAGGACATAACAGCTGGACAGTTAAAAGATCCAGATCGTCTGAAAGAAATTATTGTGAAAGATCAAGCATTCCAGTTTTTGCAGCAAATAAGAGGCTCACCATCCTATTGGCAGCATGCTCAATTTGAACTTTCAGCCTTAGTAAGGAGAAAGGGTCCATTCACTTGGTTTTTGACCCTATCATGTGCAGATACGAAATGGCCTGAAACAGTGCAATCAATAGCAGCTCAAAAAGGAAGGATAATTTCAGATGAAGAAGTGAAAAACATGTCCCCTGGTGAACTCCATCAGTGGTTAAGGCAAAATCCAATCACAGCTGCACGACAATTTGATCACAGATTGCAATCTTTCTTTCAAGATGTCATACTCAGCAAAATGGAGCCTTAAGGCAAAATTTCTTGTTATTTTCAACGAACAGAATTTCAGTTAAGAGGTTCTCCTCATGCCCATATTGCACTTTCGGTAGAAAATGCAACAAAATTAGACACTGCAACAAATGAGGATATTAGATCATTCATTTATAAATACATAACATGTATTCTTCCTAGTCATGACGATCCATTATTTGACCATGTAAATGAGAAACAGAGACATTCACATTATGTTGCCTGTAAAAAGAAGTCGAAATTACCCTAAACCACCTAGTAACAGAATAATTATTGCGTCTGCAAATGGAGAAGTATGTGAAACTGTAGGAACATAGGTATCAATGTAGCAAAGGTGGCATGAGCAGCCGTTTTAAATACCATTGAAACGATGGAAGATCCAGATGGAAAAACTGTTGATGAGCTTCTACAACAGACAGGAATTAGTTCTGACATGTATCATCAGTGTTTGTCTTTATCTAAGTGCAAAACAGTGGTCTTAAAAAGGACTCCTGCTGAAAGAAACATAAATAACTACAACCCAGACATACTGGGAGGCCAATATGGACCTTCAGTTTGTGTGTGACGCTTATGACTGTATATCATATATAGTAGCCTATGTCATTTAAGATGAGAAAGAAATGTCACAGATGTTGAAATCTGCTGCCAGTGAAATGAGAAATGCTGATGTCAAAACACGATTAAAACATATTGGCCATGTCTTCTTAAGTAACCGTGAAATAAGTGCACAGGAAGCTGCATACCGTCTCCTTGGTATACCTCTCAAGCGATGTAATACCAAAGTAGTCTGGATTCCAACTGACTTTAAAAAAGATCGTATAAGTATTCTCAAATCGCAAAATCTTTTAGAGAACTTGGAAGTATTGTTGATAAGTATGCAATTAGACCTGATAGTTTTATTTTCAACATGTGTCTTGCAAAGTATGCTTCCATATATTATCGTACTACCAACCAGCCAAAACCAACAACAAATGATGAAAATGACAATGTTGAAGATCCTTTAGTGGTTGTAACTGATATCCATATAGAACTTCCAAAAACTATTACTCTTCAAGGTACAGATATCATTATAAAGAAAAGAACAATGCCAGCAGTTCCAAGATGGCATATTGTATCTGAAAACAAAAACCCAGAAAAGTATTATCATCAACAACTATTACTCTTTGTACCTTGGAGAAGGGAAGAAGAGGACCTACTGAAAGATAATACACTTTATGAGGACTCATATAATTATATGTTGTCTGTTCTGGTGGAAAATAAGAACAGTATTGCTGTGTATGCAAGTTTTGTCATCCAAGCTGTTGAGCAATTCCAGAATAATGGCCCACCTCTGCATGCATGGGATATGTTAGACCCAGAAGGTAATTTACAAAACATTGAGGATTCAGAGAAAAGACAAGATGTCAATGATATTGAGGAAGAGCATTATGTGAGGCCACAATTGCATACATCTGCATCAATTGCAAGCTCTGTGAGAAAACATGAAATAACAGACACTGAATTACAAGAAAGTATTTGTGGTTTAAACAATAACAAAATCCATTATCCAAACATATTCATGACTGGTGTGTGCGATATAAGATGGGATTGACACCAAACCCCTTTCACATTTTTTTATCAGGAGGCGCTGGAACAGGGAAGAGAAAGTTCATAAAAGCAATCTATCACCAAGTATCAAGAACATTACAAACATCTGCCCAAGATCCTGATCACCCTGATATAATGTTGACAGCTCCAACAGGGTGTGCAGCTTTTAATATTAGAGGTGCTACAAAACATAGTGCACTTAAAATGCAGGTGAAAGGAGGTTATTACAGCTTGCGTGGAAATCCATCAATGCTTGCGACATACCAACCAGTATATGAGAATTTGGCAATTCTTGTGATAGATGAAGTATCCATGTTAGGTCGAAAACTATTTGCCTATGTTCATAAACGTCTTCAGGAAATTAAGAATGTTGAAGGATCTGATACAAGTTTTGGAGGCATCAGTGTACTTGCTGTTGGAGACATGTTGCAAATCCCTCCAGTTAAAGAATGTAGAATATATGACATTAATCCAAGTCAAAATCCAGATGAAATGGGAATCCTACTTTCAGGTTTATTCACAAGTAATTTCAAGTTTCATGAACTTCAAACCATCATGCGTCAAAAAAATGACTTACCTTTCGCAGAAATGTTAAATAGATTAAGACTAGCAGAACACACAGATGAGAATATTGAAATGTTGAAAAAAATGACTTACCTTTCGCAGAAATGTTAAATAGATTAAGACTAGCAGAACACACAGATGAGAATATTGAAATGTTGAAAGCCAGAATAGTCGAAGGAAGAAATTACCCTTTAGATGCCCTTCACATATTTTCCACCAGGAAACAGGTGCAAGAACATAATGAGAAAATGTTGGACAAAATCAATCATGAAACACATAAAAAGATACAGGCAATCACACGGATACCACCTTCAGTAACTTCATTTGATGTAAATTCTACAGTATCTGATTTGCCACATGTCCTTGAACCAGCACCGAATGCTCGTGTCATGCTAATAAAAAATCTTGATGTAAATGATGGACTTGTGAATGGAGCAACTGGATAAGTACTAGATTTCATATACCATCAAAATGTTAAATCTTCAGCTTTGCCAAAATGTGTGATTGTAAAATTTGATGATCCTTCCTGCGGACTGTTAACACAGCAAGCATCTACAATATCCTTAGTCAATTACCCTGGTGATACACCTATTTATCCTATTGAAGTTCAGGAGCATATTGGAAGGAGACTTCACCACAAATAACTAGGGTACAGCTGCCACTTGTGCTTTCTTTTGCTTGCACAATTCATAAAATACAAGGTACCACTTTAAAAGAGTATTGTCATCTCCTGCTCAAATATACGGAGTCTTGGAATGATGTATTTTGCATGCAGCCGTGTGACCACTCTGTCTGGACTTCATCTACTTGATTTCAAACCAGAGGCAATCAAAGCTTCAACATCAACCAAAGACGAAATGAAACGATTACGTTCCGAAATGAAACTGAAACTGTTCATGACAAGCTACAAAAAGAGGCAACTGACATTCGTGTTTTGTTGTTTATTATAAGATCTATCCAAAAGAAAGAAAGCCAGATCAACTCTGATCCTTACCTTAACAGTGTAGACATTATGACCTTGACAGAAACATGGAAAAACAATCAAACAGATATAAATGTCCAACAATTTCGCTATCAATACCATAGTGTAAGAAAAGCGAGTAGAGGTGGTGGGGTGTCAGTTCTTTCTCGGATTCCCATGACTTCAGTACATATTAAAGTATTATCAGATGAATGTGACGCCATTGTTCTTCAGGGAAAAATAAATGGTATTTACACTAACATTATTGCTATTTACAGACCTCCGTCTTGCAAATTTGACAAGTTCATGAGATGGCTAACAAAAGTTATTTCCAGTATTGATAGGAATATGCCAACTGTAATATCTGGTGATTTTAACATAAACTTACTAGAAGTGCCACTATCCTGTAGAGGACTGCAAGTATTTATGGATCATATCCACTTTAAACAGGTTGTAAATGAACCAACCCATCAACTTGTAGCAACACACCTGTCAAATTGGCAATGATCAATTCAGTTTGTCAAATCTGAAAAAGGAGAACAATTATAACACAAACTCCATTAAAAACTTACATCTGTAATTTTGGTGACTCTTTATATAAATGCATGTATATTATACATTCACAATTTTTTTTTCAAAAATGCATATCTCAAAATATGACTATAGTGAGTCACACTGTGGGAAATCGTATTGTGATGCCAAAATAGCTCACATGAGAGGCAGAATCCGTAAGTTTGTTGCCAGTGGCAACAATGTACAGAATGCTGTAGAAATGAAAGCATCCATTGATTCTTTTGAAGGTATATTGTGTTCTATCATCTTATTGTTTCTTTAAAAATGCTGCTAAGAGGCTTCTTCTCAGAAATGAATATTGAAGCAATACCAGATTTAATACCTGTTTTGTTGACAATCACTTTGTTTCTTTGTATTTATTGCTGTAGAAAGATCTTCGAATTGTAAAGTGGTTTGACAACTTGTTTACAAGTGTCCTGATGATGGCTGCAATATCGCCGACAGGACATAAAACATATAAAAATCAATCATTCAAAGTGGTTGAATAAGCAAAGATGCACAAAAGGGCAATTCAAATCTCAAATTAACAAAACAACCGTACAAATTAAAGACAAGACAGATTTTAAAAGGGCGTAAAATGCACTACATGTACAGAAGTAGACAAGACAATTTCACCGATTTTTTCTTTAACCCCCTCCAAAAAAATAATTTCAATTATTATCTTTCAGGTGTTGTCGGATGTCAAGCAGCAGTGGTGTGTATTGACCCTACGAAACAAACATTGAATGCCATTCTTGGTAAGGTACTACTAAAATAAACAATTTGCAGTTTAATAGAGATGGTTCGATAGTCAAATGGACAGCAAACAATACAGGTTCAGGAACTTCACAGAGGAAGAAGTTGATATGATGTGCTCAGCACAGCAAGGAGAAACAGGAATAGCTGTCTTAGAAGGCTTTGTTTCTCCGTCAACTGTGGAAGAAAAAATGAAAAAAGGTAAACCACAAAATGCAAATGAAAATCAAGAAGTTTTAGAGTGCAATGATAATAATGAAGATAACGATTAAACAGAAAACCTTGACCAAAACATCTTCCATTGTACTGAGGAAGGCTGCAAGCAAGTTTTTCCCAACATTAAGGGAATGGAAGTGCACCAAATTTTTGGTGAGCACAACAACGACATCTTGCATCATATTTTTCCAGGCTGTCTGTGATGGCAAAATGTCCTCCTTCAAAATGACAAACCATAGATGATGATGACCTAGAATCATTACTTGCTCATTTAAACGCTGTAGAAGCAATTGAAGTTATTAATGATTGTTAACTTTGTATATCAAAGCTTCGAAGAATAGGAGGAGTTATTGGGTTGACTCTGTCAAAACAACAGTCATACTTTTGTAACAGTTTTCTCTGTATCTCTGACAGATGTATGAAATTTTGTTGGTTACATTATTATGGGGTACTACACTGCTGGTAGAGATTAAAGATTTATTTTACTGACTTTTTATGCTCATCTACAAAAGAAGAGGCATATAGTGTTCGTGTTGTCCGTCCGTCCCAAATCAGGTTTTAAAAGTTTTATGTTATTTCACCATGAAGGAAGTGTGGTATCAGTAGGAAACTTTATACCCATATACATAAGGGTAATAACAAACGAAAATCATCATATTTTACCTGTTTCATCAACTTCATGGTTGATTGATCACAGAAAAAGGGAGGTGCTATACTAACGTTTACCTACAGAACCATGATGGAATTTGTGTATGATCTTGAAACTTTATACACACATCCGGATATGATTGATTGATTGATTGATGTTTAACGTCCAGCAAGCAATATTTCAGCTATATTCAGGACGTGAACAATTGTATAAATTGATATCGTTCAGAAGTTAGAAGCAACCCTGTTGAATTATAATAAAACTGAAATCTCACACTATAGTATGAGAGTATATACAATAAAATACATGACTAAAATGATAAAATATGAAACAATAGCATATTTATGGTATTAGATGATTATATTTTATTGTATAAATTAATCTCCTTTAAGAACTGTAGAATTTTGTCGCCAGCGACAGTTGTAAACAAATTAAAATAAGAATCCACAGTATAAAAACGTTCCCGAATGTGGGCCACGTCAACACAGTCCATCAAGACATGCTTGATTGTATACGGACTGTTACATGGCACACACTCGGGTCGTGGTTCACCATTTAAAATATAATTATGGGTCGTCTTGGGGTATGGCCAAGACGACACCGTGTTAAAACTACTTGGTCTCTACGACATGTAAAAGTGTTAAAATTTGTATGGCGAATTAGTGGTTGGATCTCATTAAGTTTATTATGAACTTCGAGATCCCAACCAATCTGCCACAAATTATAAATATATTTTAAAATAAAAGACTTAAAATCAGTAAAAGGTAGTTTACAGTTGATGATGTCATTATTTAAGGCTTTCCTAGCTTCCCTGTCCACGACTGTGTTTCCATGGATTCCCACATGACTGGGAATCCAGAAAAACACAACAACTTTACCCAAAGTTGTTAAGGACCTGTAAATTTGAATAATTTTTAAAATAAATGGATTTTTAACTTTGTTATTTTCAATGGCAAGAAGGCACGATAAAGAATCGGAGCAGACAAGAAATTTATCCTCCACTGACGAGGCAACAATTTTTAGTGCAAGAAGAATGGCTTGGGCTTCTGCACTAAATATGGAAGAAGCAGAAGGAAGACGGCGAGTTTCAACTCGCTCTCCGAAGACAGCTGCTGAAGCGACTTTATCACCGTCCTTGGATCCATCCGTATAAATTGAGCTGTGATCAACAAAGCAAGATTTAATCTCTGCAAAATGTTGCTGAATAATCAAGGGGTTTGTGTCAGATTTTTTATATTTTCGCAAATCATAAATAAATACTGGTTTAGGATTTAACCATGGAGGATTGTGAGGAATTTCAGTTGGGGCAATTTCATCTATACAGATACCAGAATTTTCCAAATGAGATGCAATTCTTAGGCCAAAAGGTTTAATTTTGTTTGGATGATTATCAAAAATTTGTTTACAAAACGGTTTGAAAACACAGTCATGAGCAGGGTTGGTAGGATAAGCCTTAAGTTTTGTTGCATACTGCAAACCGAGCTTAATTCTTCTTTGATACAAAGAAGGCTCGTTTGCTTCTACATATAAACTATTAACAGGTGTGGTTCTAAAAGCTCCAAGACATAGTCGCAATCCTTGATGGTGAACGGTATCAAGGATTTTGACATATGACTTGCGAGCTGAACCATAAATAAAACAACCATAATCTAATTTCGATCGAACCAGCGATCTATATAGATTCAATAATGTGTCGCGGTCCGCACCCCAGTCAGTGCTGGATACGACTTTTAAAATATCAAGGGCTTTAAGGCACTTAGATTTCAACATTTTGATATGGGGAAGAAAGGTGAGTTTAGAGTCCAATATCAAACCAAGAAAAGTAGTTTCTTTCACAATTTTAATAGGGTTGTTATACAATGTAAGTTCGGGATCAGGATGCATTTTTCTCTTGTTACAAAAATGCATACCGACAGTTTTGGAAGTGGAAAATTTAAAGCCATTTTCCATTGCCCATTTCTCTATTCTATGTAAACATAACTGTAGTTGACGCTCAATATTGTTCATGTTTTTTCCCCGATAGCAAATGAGGAAATCGTCAACATAGAGAGAACCGTCAATATTGTCTTTCAAGACTTGAGCCAGACTATTAATTTTAATACTAAATAAAGTTACTGATAAAATGCTGCCTTGAGGGACACCCATTTCTTGTTCAAATGGGTCCGATAATGTGGAATTTACCCGGACTTTAAATTCTCTGTTAGATAAAAAGTTTGAAATAAAGGTAGGAAGTCGACCTTTCAACCCCATATCAAAAAGATCTTTTAAAATACCATATTTCCATGTTGTGTCATATGCCATCCGGATATAGTAATTTTCTTGGTAGAATATATACATGTATTAAGATCATTTGTTTGTTCTTATTGCCTTATTTGTTACAAGTACATGTATTTTGTCATAATTCTTTTCTCTGTCTGACATGATTAACATTTTTGAAAGGCAGTTATAAATATTTATTACAAAAACTGTCGTCTTTTCTTTATTCTTATTTATTTACAATGAACACCTATATGTTTTATGTATTGAGGTTTCTGTGTTGCAAAAAGCATGAATTGCTTACTTATTTGGAGCACCTGAATTCCTGTT
Source organism: Limnoperna fortunei (assembly GCA_944474755.1). Classification (NCBI taxonomy): domain Eukaryota; kingdom Metazoa; phylum Mollusca; class Bivalvia; order Mytilida; family Modiolidae; genus Limnoperna; species Limnoperna fortunei. Next base: position 53,382,358 of record OX104123.1, read on the forward strand.
GTTATTGGAGTTCAAGTTGCAGCTTAGATGAGTTTTGTTTTGGTTTTTGTAGTGTCACAGTCTTGTCGTGGAATTTGAGATTTGAATACACTATTGGTATTTTTTTTGTAACACCAAATGAAATAAACATTGAATATTAAACGATGATAATTATACACTGGGGTATAATGCTACTTAAAATGCTCATAACAATATTAATGAAATGAAATAGATTTTGAAAAAAACCAAAGGGTGAAATAATACCATATTACAAAGATGAGATTTTTTTTTCGTTTCACAAATACAAAACAAATAAATAAAAATGGAAAAGAATCAAAAAAAAAAGGTCATACATGATAAACACTAGTACTGGAGATAACTTAACTCAAGGTTTATTCATACATTCTTGGAGTGTGATAATACTTTCATGTAATTTAAAATAGTTAAGGACAACCTGATTAAAAGAAAGAAATAAATTAGAAAACAACAAACATCAAATTGAATAAAAGAAAAGAGCCTGCACACAAAAAGAAACAACACACAAAGTCCAAGAATTTGACTGTGCAGACATGTCATTCTGAATTCATATTCTTTAATGTATTTACGTTTCATGAAGTTCTATGAAAGGGTTCAGAAGTTATGCTCCAGTTAAGTTTGGTCTGATGATTTTATTCAAAATAGCTTAAATAGAAATGGCAATTTTCAAAAAAATCTGTAAGAGGCTACAGTAGTTTATTTTTGATATGTTATTCATACATGTCTATGCACGATAAGTATACCTTTGTATTCTCATTGCTACCTTGGTCCTGGGAGTTGAAGGGTTTTGAAAACTGCAATTTTTTCCATTTTTACTGATATTAAAATCTTTGCAACTTCGTTGCCATTGAAACCATACAAGTTTTTTTTCTCGATTTTATTTGCTAACGTTATTTAATTTAACATGTCCTATATATGCATCCAAGCATATCTTTTACATATCATTTCAGTTATGTTCACTGCTGTTGTTGAAACTAGGCTAAAATCATGATTTTCTGGGGTAAATATAGGGGTTGCCATTGTAGCATGGTTACCATAGCAGCTGTTGTGATAGTGATGCAATTTATGATTTTGGAAAGCATAACTCAATGGGTCATTTAAACCCTTCAAACCCAAATTTAAAATATCAAGTGAATCACCTTTTGCATGATTCTTAGCTGAAGGGCTACGTAATTTGAAGTGTATATAATCATGATTCAGTTATCTTAATATAATTTTGAGGAAAACAAACTTAAAAGGGAGGAAAATTTTAATGTTGAAAATCAGTATTATATACATTGTAGACGCTGAAGACAACAAGGAAACACTTCACAAGTACAATGCAATTGCAAACTCGTGCAGAATCGAGAATAAAATTGGGAACTCTGTGATAGCAAGCGATTCCAGCTTGTTGCAATATATCTAACATTGTTATTAATCAATTACAATATTAATGTACAGTTGTAAGTGTAGGTCACAATCTTGTATATATAAAAATATTTTGTATAGACAACAAAAAAGAATATGTTTTCAACGAAACAACAGCTACAGAAACAGAGGACTAATTATATTCATATATTGTAACTGATCTGCCACATTGTAGTAAATTTGTAAAAAACATCCTAGCTCAACATGGACAAATTACAAAACGAGAATAGCGTCCTTCCGACCATAATTTCAACCAGTGCATTAGTGATGGGTGTTGATGTGAAAGCCTGCAATTCAGTAATACTCTATGGACTCCACAAAAATATTGTTGATTTGATACAAGAAATAGGAAAGGGAAGGAAGAGATGGGAAATCACCAGTTGCCTTAATGTTATTTAACGCATGTCATTTGCGTCAAATTACGTAAGAACTGAAGGATATCCTGAAAACAACTAATTGTTATAGGATAGCCATAATGAAACATGTAAGTGCATCTGAACTTAAGACTTGGAAAGCACACATGTTGTGATTTGTGTGCCGTAAAATGCAGTTGTAAAGCATGTAACTTGCTGGTGATAGAAAATATTATTATTTAGGGCTTCGTCAACTTCTGATGACAGTATACAGTCACATGATACAGAAGAATAAAATATCTAAATTACTTGTATACTTGTTTAAATTACATTATATTTAATAGCATTTCAGAAGAAGTCATCCCCGTGCGGGATCCGGGTGGCCAAAAGAATAGACCGCAGTCGCGCTAGCTTGTCGTAAAAGGCGACTAAATAGCGCCCAGTACCCTGACCGGCGTGTCAGGTCGGTTTGCCTAAAGACCGACTGGGATGTGTGCCCCAGGTGGTTGAATGGGGTACCCCTGGCAAGCTGGGGTTGTCAGGCCATAATACGGAAAACCTGACCGCAAACCATATTAGTGCACCGTGTTGGGAAAAATGCCACGTTCCTCGCACGTTAAAGAACGCTGCTGTAGTATTCGCTATGAGTAGGGATTTCGATCCCGCTACAGGAGGCTGAATTGCCCGACCCTATCCATCCTCTCATTTGCCAGTGGCAATCTAAAATCCGTTACCCCTATTTTTCCTTGTATCCCATCCCATTTTCATTCATCATCATTTCATGTTCATTTTATCATCCATTTCATGTTCATCGCATGAATATAGCTGAAAATTGCTGCTCGGGCGTTAAACACCAATAATCAATCAATCTTTCCATCAAATCTCAAATCAGGCATTCTAACACCTATCTTAAATAAATTAAAGGATCCCAGACTTCTAGATAACTACTGAGGTATCAATGTAACACCAATATTTACCAAACTCTTTGAATATACCGAGATTAGAAGAATGCTTCGACCAATCAGCATTTCAATTTGGATTCACCACAGGCCTCTCTATGTTGCTGGCAGCTCTCCTCATCTCAGAGGCCAGGGCAGAAAACCACAATGCGAAGCATGAATTTATACTTTATTACAATTGATAGTCAGAAAGCATTTGATGTAGTCAATCACACCATTATGTTAGACAAATTGTATAAAACAGGCGTACATCCTGCAATATGGAACATTGTCCATGATATATACAATGGACTTACATCTAAAATTAAATGGGCTGGCAATCTCAATTTCGGTTTAAAATGTTTTCGATCGATCTTCCACCTGGCGTAACTTCCATTTGAACAAACGAAAACCCACAGATAACACACACGTTTATCATCGAATGTACTGCTTCCGTGGTGCTGTTAATTCTGTAAATGCCACATAAGTTAATTTTGCTTCTATTTGTTTGTTTACATTTTGCATAAGTCATGTTGACATATTGTAATACATTTGGTTCACCTTGGCGTCGAATGAAAAGCCGATTTTTCGATGTTCCGAATGTATTCCCTAAGATTTCCTAGCCGCGATTCTGATTGACTAACGGAAAACCTATGCATATGACCTCTGTCGTGACCTGTAATACGAAGTTGTTAGATCTACACGCAATATCAAGATCTACCAATAACAAAAAGGGGGAGCAAGTGAAAGATTCAATTTTGTTTAGGATGATATTTTGCAAATTTAGAATCAATTCCGGAGGAAGCCGGAATACCCGGAGAGAACCTCCGACCTTCGGGAGGAAAACTGGGAATCCTTGTCAAGTAAGATTGGAGTCGAGTACACACTGCCCGCAGTGATACTCGAACCCGCAACCTCAGTGTTGACAGACCATTTGATCATCAGTAGACGAACTACCTTAACCACTCGGCCACCGAGCCCTTGCAGGGAATTAAGTATGGTTGATTACTATCATCACATCTGTTTTCCATTTACAGAAATGTTAAATTTATTCGAGATGCATTAATTTAAAAAAAAATAACTTCTAAAAATTGCAGTATAATGTTTTAATTGTGATGTTTATTCTGTTCATATTGAAGGTGTGTGGTACAATAATGTTTCAACCTTTGCCAAAATTAAGAATTTCCTTCAAAGAAGATAAAAATCGAAGAAATACTACAAAGGGTAAATGACTAAATATAGATAGAGTAAAAATGAGTTTTCGTACATTTATTGTGTGCCCTTTTTGAGGATTCACGTTGCTCGACCCAGAGAGTGCCAGTGCTTCATCTGATGGCGGATAGGGATTGCCTTCTTTCCAGTCATAATACGAAAAGCTCAACCGAAGAAACAGTGGGGAAATGTTTGGAGACGCTTTAGAGCAATTAATTGAATGTTTCCTTTACGTTCAGCGAGTTAACAAACAATCTATTCAGGAAAGAGGGACCAATGTGTAAAAGTTTTGATTGCCACTGGAAAAGTATGGGGGTATGTGCAGGGGCGGAATTAGGCGTTTTGTAGCGGATATAATGACATATACAAAGTGGTCTCTGAGTAAAGAGTAATCTTTTAATTCAGTATGAACCTTAAATTGAGTTATAGGACTTTAAAACATGAGGCAACATAATGTGGGTTCCTTGCACATGTATTTTTTATAATATGATGAAGATGATGACGTACTCCCTAAAATGAAGTTCAGATACTGTACTGCATTGTGGTAGCATGATGTACTGCATTGTGGTAGTTGCCCATGTTAGCTTCAAAGCATAGAGTATTGTAGCAACGATGATTATATTTTACAGACCTCGGAGATAAGGGAAAAAGCAACGTCCGAACCTATTTTCGATGGCTTAGCAGCTAAAGTAATTCTTTTGTGAAGTAAAATTCCCACAGCCTCAAAATTGTGATATTCTTGTTGTTTCTTAAGTGTATGATTAGCTATGGAACGTCATGTAATAAGATAAGATAAGATAATCTTTATTTTAAGTCGGCAAGCCAACTAACAGATAACATAGGCTCTCAAGAGCCTTTGAACCGCAAAAACATATATACAAATAACAATTATAGATACACATATACAAACTTATTTTCAATGTAATTGAAAATATTTGACAGATCTAATGATCTAATGCAAAATATTGAAAAATACTTACTGTAGTGGTTGGCATGTCTGCTCTCACTTCCGTACTCAACAAAAATGTTATTAATATAGAGATCAATTCTACTTTTGATTTAAAGAAGGGTCTTGACAATTTATTTTGTTCTGTTACTCATTCGAGATTTACTTCTTAAGAACTCGGTCGTTTTTCTAAAAGACCATGCATTCATCCATCCTGCAGAAATGTTTCTAAACAGCATTCAACTTTCTACGGTTTGTTTGGCGATAGCTTGTGGAAACTACTACTAAGTACCCGGATGATGTGCAAACCATTTGTAAAGCCGATAAGGGACTAATAAAACATAAACTACACGGTAATACTAAACCGTTTGTTAATTATCCATGTGATGGGATGTTCTATGTATTCAAATAGTCCAGTTATTATAATTTTCCAGTTATTATAATTTTCATGTCATGAATATAGCTGATATATTGCTTGCTCCCGTACACAATAATCTATCAATCGTTACACAAATCGCGAGACACGATCGAGTTCAAGATGCAAATCATGTAATGATACGAGAAAGTTCAAGAACAATAAAATACGTTAAGATGGTGTTTAATCAATACATAGGTCGATAAAGAATAACACCCACATTTTATATATCGAATATCTAGGTATTGGTTCATATGTAACAATGAATGAAGCCCATTCATGATAGTCGCCTCGAAGGACTACATTTTGATTTATATAAAGAAGTTTAGAGTAATCTTAAAGTTTAATGATTGATCGGGGTCTACACATATTGACTATTAATTTTATCGTTTTGACAATTTATTGTGACACCTGTTATTTCCACGTTTTCAGATTGGAAGTCGTGTTCCGTGTATGTTAATGAGTTTAAAACATAGACGGCTACGACATCTCCCTTGCATATTATTTTACCTTTATTCCGTATCGTATCTATATTTAGCTACAGGTGGATGATATCCATCAAGTTTTATGTATCAATTACCTTTGATGTCTAATGTCGGGTTTTTCATTTTCATCTAAGAATTTTTTTTAAGAATTCGCGTTAGTATAAAGCGAACGCGCAATACGTTGCAGAATGTAAAGACCCATTATTCATTAATCAGTGTTTTTAGCATGTCAGATAATTATCACAGATGTTGATTTTCAACATCATTGACAGGTATTTTATCTTTAATAATGGACTGCGTTGTTGCTCTCGATAAGTTGACAGGTATTACCTGCTTGTCGGAGCATTCGACAGATTTGTTACTGTTTTGACAGGTATTACCTGCTTGTCGGAGCATTCGACAGATTTGTTACTGCTGATAAAGTTGACAGGTATTACCTGCTTGTCGGAGCATTCGACAGATTTGTTACTGTTGATAAAGTTAACAGGTATTACCTGCTTGTCGGAGCATTCGACAGATTTGTTACTGGTGATGAAGTTGACAGGTATTACCTGCTTGTCGGAGCATTCGACAGATTTGTTGCTGTCGATAAGTTGACAGGTATTACCTGCTTGTCGGTAAGTTGACAGGTATTACCCGATTGTCGGTTCGACAGATTTGTGTGTTTTTGATACATTGGAGTTTGTGTAGGTTGAAGTTTTGTTTTGCAGTTTGCTTGGCTTCTCCAAATGCCATTAATTACGCCTTCATGTTTTCCTGGGACCATACTGGTTGCGTTCTCGATGCTCGACTCGCAGAGCAGCCCTGCGCGTCCCCGGGCGGTGGATAGGGACTTGTCAGGTCTTTATACGCGGACCTTAGTGGGTAAAATGTTTGGAGAGTGCCACGCTCCGTGCACGATAAAGGCCCCTTTTTGTGGATTTCGAAAAAGCGTAGGCTAATTGTAGCCCAAACAAAAAGCCAATTTGTCTTCCCACACACAATACTCCATACTTTTCCAGTGGCAGTCAAAATTGTGTTTTCTGTGTTCTATCACGCCTCCCTTCCCGCCATATTATAACTTGTCAACTTCTCGCCCTGAATATAGCTGAAATACTGCTAGCTGGACGTTAAGCGAACAACCAATCAATCATACACATTTCCTAAAATAGTTTAATATATATAATTTCAAATAAAAGTCCAATATAACTAGAATTTTTGCATTCTTTAATTCACTAGTACTATGCCTCAGGTGAATGAATATCGTTAATAATGTTTATAACGTTACTAACGGTAGCGTTTATATGATGTTTCAAGGGGAGTTAATTACATATATTTAAAATATTTCCATTTTATAAAATGAAGACGTCCAGTGATGTTTTACGAGAAATAAAAGAATAAAAACTGGACGCCATGATATAGCTGAAAAACAAACAACAATCATCTCTTTTTTATTCTTTAATTCACATGATCAGTTTTTAGACTGGAAGAGTAGGATGATTCTGTTTGAAATTCATTTATTTAAAGTCAATTTTCTTTCCTCACTTAATAGGCAAGGGATTGTTAAATTTTTCTATATATGTGATTTTGCTACCCTTTCGACACAATCCTTGAGAGTTTCTTTTGTTGTATTTAGGATTTTGTGAGCGTTATATATTATGATGAGAATTCGCGCGCCTATGTTGAAGCGGCTTATCCCCTACTTAAACTAAAAGATTTTCCACTGGCGTAGATGTTAAAGTGCATAAAAAGCTATGCGGGAGACCCTTAAACTGTATTTTATCTAGTGTAAGTTTTAAGCAATTAGAGGCGGAGTTGAAATCCTGGCATCCGTGGTAAAGTACGGACCTGAGCAGAGATTTACACAACATTATCAGTGTTTCAGTGCCCATTTCAAAATTGTTGGCCTGAACGTATCTCGAAAGATATCTCGTTTAGATCTAGCGTCATTTACTAGTACTTCAAAAAATATATAAGAAGCAATTCATTGGTGGAAAGGTGAATTCACACTAATTGTTATCTGCTCCTTTCAATACCATAAATTCATGACTTGCTTGTATTCAGTCGGCAGTTATGTCGGCCCTGAGGTGTCCAAGTTTGGTCACGGTTTGTGGAATTTTTGTTTTTCGGTTTTTTGTTTATTTTCTGTTGCCTTCATAATAAAAATCTATTATGGTGATCACGAACTCTCCAAACGCAACTTGTGCCGATTGTTCAAAGGGGTCCATGTAAATATTTTCCGGTTGTTAACTACTCAATTTTTTAAATGGGTTTTATAGATATTAGTTATTCTGGTAGATATATAGCTTTGTCTTGTTATTGCTGTGTTATCTAATTTATCAGTTTGAATTTCTGCGATTGTCTGTTAATTACCTCGGTATCATTTATAACGCAGCTTGAATGTGTGACATTTTATTATTTCCATTCATGGTATTTTGTAATTTAGTTTTGATTTTTTTACTTTTTTCCGAAATCTTTAACCTTTGAACAGCCATTTTAAAGTCATTTTTTTAAGATTATACCAATTTACCTACCTGGTTGTGGAACATGCTCACCTGAATACAACACCGTCTCATCAATAAATGAACATACTGTTCCCACAGAGACACAATTGAAGATGAAACTAGATGCAAGTCAGGAGGTAACGTATCCTTAAGGTTAACTAACGCGGCCAGCAGACATATTCTCAAAAAATCGTAAACGTAATTTTAAACGTAGCGTAAGTTTACGTGTGTTTTAAAATTCTCAAAGATTCGTAGTTGTAAGTTACGTGTAAAATTGATCGTAAACTTACGTCTGCTCCTGAGCAAGTCGTAAGTCCTAGCGTCCCTCATAATTTTGCAAAGAGAAATCGTTTTTCAAGCCATTCACTACTTAGCATCATTGATTTTGTTGCACGTGACATAGAACGAAGAAAAAACATTCAAAATTTGCAAATATGGGATAAGGTTATTTATTGCTTTATAATAACACGAAACTACTCGTTAATTTCTACACTGAAGAAACGCAACTTTAAAAAAGGTCTTGTTCCACATTATGGTAAATTGACAGATTACTTTTTAAAACACATATTCATCACATCATTATTTATTTATTTATTTATTTATTATTGTTTTTAATATCACTTTAGCCAAATATAAATCCGTATTTCCTTCCACTAGTCAACTGTTTTGTGAGACTATGCAATTAAAAAACTAATAATTTAAGTACTTTGAGGTAATTATTTCCCTTTCAATACGTTTATTTCCAAAGTGAAAGAAGTAACTGAGCATGCGTGATAACGCTACGTGCAAAACGTAAGATTTACGATTGCTATTTTACGTGCAAAACTGCGATTACTTTCGAGAATACGATCAATCGTAGACGAAAACGTAGTTACGACTATCTTATCTTTACACGTAAGTGTAAATTTACGATTTTTTGAGAATATGGCTGCTGAAGTTCTATTTCCAAGACCATACTGGGAGGGTTCCCAGTGCTCGACCCACAGCAGCCAAAACTCCATACTTTTTCAGTACCAGTCAAATTGTATTCCCAGTGACCCATCCCACCCCAATATTCCGTTGATTTATTGTTTGTTAACTTGTTTCTGTCTTGAATATAGCTGCAATACTGCTCGCTGGACGTAAAGCAGACAGACAATCGATCAATCAATCAATGAAGTTCTATTTATCAGGTTGTCCGCGAAGACTTTATGAAAATATAATTCAATTCATAACAAGTTAAATTCTCTATACATATTTTGTGGCAAATAAAAGCAGCAATCAAATACATTACGAGGTAACGATTACAAAGTATTTTTCGGGTATTTTACACTTTTTTAAAAAGGGGGTGGGTGGGTGTTTAGGCTATTTGTTTGTTGGTCAGGAAACTGTAAAATATTTTTATTCAAGAATTATATGGGTTCTTGCCAAGTTCTATTAATCGATCATTTTCACTAAATAATTATATTTGCTTTAAATGATGTTACTATTTTAGTTGTTGGACACTGAGCAACAATTCCATTCCTCGGTCGTTGCAACCAAACATGTGTCGGTCAGAAAAACCCACCTCCAATTCACCTCTAATATCAATCAACACCGTTTAATCTTAAACCGACCCAACCTCCTTGTCCAGACAAACTCCTGTAACATCCCAACTACTTCTGGGACTACTGGGACAACTACGCCTACCTGAACTACTGGTACGATGTACACTGGTACCATGCCTCGGAGTCGTCTAGACATACACTCTGGTGCAGTGCTGGAGGCAAAATACCCGTAAGGTTTACCAACATGTCCTAATCTTCTTTTCGTCTCGTTGTCTACGTAGATTCTTTCTTTGTGTAAAAAATATATTGTAATTCATAAAATTCTCTGTACATGTTTTGTGGCAAATGAGAGCAGTAATGGAACACGCGAGACCATGATTAAAAAGGATTTTGCTTGTTGCTTACATCTTTCATCAAAACTTACATATATTTTTTGTAATAAAAGCACTCGTGTAAAAGTTTTTAAAAAATGTTTAAAAAACATACAATTGGCAGTGAGAACTTGATGCAGTCTTTGACAATCTTCTTTTCATCTGGTTGTCGACGTATACACTATATGCTATACAGATATTTTTGGAATAAAATCACTCGTCTAAAAGTTATTAAAAATTTTTGTAATAAAAGCACTCGTGTAAAAGTTTTAAAAATGTTTTAGAAAACATACAATTTGGGGGTAAGGCTAATTGTAGGTTGGTCGGATAACTGTAAACAAACCTTTTGATGAAAGAATTAGATGGGTTATTAATGTTTTGACCTCTTCCCATGTTCTTTCATGCAGATTCTAGATAAATGATTTAAAGAAATTGATGCAGTCTTTGACAATTTATCTCATTGAATACAATAGTTTTGATGCAATTTCCACTAAATAATTATACTTGCTTTTAGTGATGTAATTATTTTAGTTGTTGGACACTGAGCAACAATCATATTCCTCAGTCATCACAACCTCCTCCAATTCACAGCCAATATCAATCAATACAGTTTCATCTGAAACGGACGCAACCTCCTTCTCTAGACAAACTCCTGAACACACTAACTACTTCTGGGACTATTGGGGCAATCACGTCTACCTGAACTACTGGTACGATTTCCACTGGTTCCATGCCTCGGAGTCGTCTATACATACACTCTGGTGAAGGACTGGAGGCAACATACCCGTATGGTTTACCAACACGTCCTTATCTTCTATTCATCTGGTTGTCGACGTAGACTCTTTCTCTGTTTGTGTAAAAATGTAATGCATAAAAGTAACATTCTCTGTTCAAGTTTTGTGGCAAATGAAAGCAGGAATGGATCACATGAAGTGATGACTAAAAAGTATTTTGCTTGTTGCTTAAATCTATTCAAACTCAGATAATTTTGTAATAAAATCACTCGTGTAAAAGTTATTAAAAATTTTTGTAATAAAAGCACTCGTGCAAAAGTTTTTAAAAATGTTTTAGAAAACATACAATTTGGGGTGTAAGGCTTATTGTAGGTTGGTCGGAAAACTGTAATTCTTTGATGGAAGAATTAGATGGGGCATTAATACTTTGTCCTCTTGCCAACTTCTATCATGCAGATTGTAGATAAATGATGCAGTCTTTGACAATGAATCTCATTGAATACAATAGTTTTGATGCAATTTCCACTAAATAATTATACTTGCTTTTAGTTATGTAATTATTTTAGTTGTTGGACACTGAGCAACAATCATATTCCTCAGTCATCACAACCTCCTCCAATTCACCACCAATATCAATCAATACAGTTTCATCTGAAACGGACGCAACCTCTTTCTCTAGACAAACTCCTGAACACACTAACTACTTTTGGGACTATTGGGGCATCCACGCTTACCTGAACTACTGGCACGATTTTCACAGGTCAAGCCTCGGAGTCGCCTAGACATACACTCTGGTGCAGGACTGGAGGCAACATACCCGTATGGTTTACCAACACGTCCTAATCTTCTATTCATCTGGTTGTCGATGTAGACACTTTCTCTGTTTGTGTAAAAATGTAATACATAAAAGTAAAATTCTCTGGTAAAGTTTTGTGGCAAATGAAAGTAGGGATGGATCACATGAGGTCATGACTAAAAAGTATTTTGCTTGTTGCTTACATCTTCTAACAAAACTAACAGATATTTTTGCAATAAAATCACTCGTGTAAAAGTTATTAGAAAATTTTGTAATAAAAGCACTCGTGTAAAAGTTTGTACAAATGTTTTAGAAAACATACAATTTGGGGGGTAAGGCTTATTGTAGGTTGGTCGGAAAACTAATTCTTTGATGGAAGAATTAGATGGGGCATTAATGCTTTGTCCTCTTGCCAACTTCTATCATGCAGATTCTAGATAAATGATTTAAAGAAATTGATGCAGTCTTTGACAATGAATCTCATTGAATACAATAGTTTTGATGCAATTTCCACTAAATAATTATACTTGCTTTTAGTGAAGTAATTATTTTAGTTGTTGGACACTGAGCAACAATCATATTCCTCAGTCATCACAACCTCCTCCAATTCACCACCAGTATCAATCAATACCGTTTCATCTGAAACGGACGCAACCTCCTTCTCTAGACAAACTCCAGAACACGCTAACTACTTCTGGGACTATTGGGGCATCCACGCTTACCTGAACTACTGGCACGATTTTCACTGGTCAAGCCTCGGAGTCGTCTAGACATACACTCTGGTGCAGGACTGGAGGCAACATACCCGTATGGTTTACCAACACGTCCTTATCTTCTATTCATCTGGTTGTCGATGTAGACACTTTCTCTGTTTGTGTAAAAATGTAATACATAAAAGTAAAATTCTCTGTTCAAGTTTTGTGGCAAATGAAAGCAGGGATGGATCACATGAGGTCATGACTAAAAAGTATTTTGCTTGTTGCTTACATCTTCTAACAAAACTAACAGATATTTTTGCAATAAAATCACTCGTGTAAAAGTTATTAGAAAATTTTGTAATAAAAGCACTCGTGTAAAAGTTTGTACAAATGTTTTAGAAAACATACAATTTGGGGGGTAAGGCTTATTGTAGGTTGGTCGGAAAACTGCAATTCTTTGATGGAAGAATTAGATGGGGCATTAATGCTTTGTCCTCTTGCCAACTTCTATCATGCAGATTCTAGATAAATGATTTTAAGAAATTGATGCAGTCTTTGACAATGAATCTCATTGAATACAATAGTTTTGTTGCAATTTCCACTAAATAATTATACTTGCTTTTAGTGATGTAATTATTTTAGTTGTTGGACACTGAGCAACAATCATATTCCTCAGTCATCACAACCTCCTCCAATTCACCGCCAATATCAATCAATACCGTTTCATCTGAAACGGACGCAACCTCCTTCTCTAGACAAACTCCTGAACACAACAACTACTTCTGGGACTATTGGGGCATCCACGCTTACCTGAACTACTGGCACGATTTTCACTGGTCAAGCCTCGGAGTCGTCTAGACATACACTCTGGTGCAGGACTGGAGGCAACAAAACTCGTATGGTTTACCAACACGTCCTAATCTTCTATTCATCTGGTTGTCGATGTAGACACTTTCTCTGTTTGTGTAAAAATGTAATACATAAAAGTAAAATTCTCTGTTCAAGTTTTGTGGCAAATGAAAGCAGGGATGGATCACATGAGGTCATGACTAAAAAGTATTTTGCTTGTTGCTTACATCTTCTAACAAAACTAACATATTTTTGTAATAAAATCACTCGTGTAAAAGTAATTGGAAAATTTCGTAATAAAAGCACTCGTGTAAAAGTTTTTAAAAATGTTTTAGAAAACATACAATTTGGGGGGTAAGGCTTATTGTAGGTTGGTCGGAAAACTAATTCTTTGATGGAAGAATTAGATGGGGCATTAATGCTTTGTCCTCTTGCCAACTTCTATCATGCAGATTCTAGATAAATGATTTTAAGAAATTGATGCAGTCTTTGACAATGAATCTCATTGAATACAATAGTTTTGATGCAATTTCCACTAAATAATTATACTTGCTTTTAGTGATGTAATTATTTTAGTTGTTGGACACTGAGCAACAATCATATTCCTCAGTCATCACAACCTCCTCCAATTCACCGCCAATATCAATCAATACCGTTTCATCTGAAACGGACGCAACCTCCTTCTCTAGACAAACTCCTGAACACAACAACTACTTCTGGGACTATTGGGGCATCCACGCTTACCTGAACTACTGGCACGATTTTCACTGGTCAAGCCTCGGAGTCGTCTAGACATACACTCTGGTGCAGGACTGGAGGCAACAAAACTCGTATGGTTTACCAACACGTCCTAATCTTCTATTCATCTGGTTGTCGATGTAGACACTTTCTCTGTTTGTGTAAAAATGTAATACATAAAAGTAAAATTCTCTGTTCAAGTTTTGTGGCAAATGAAAGCAGGGATGGATCACATGAGGTCATGACTAAAAAGTATTTTGCTTGTTGCTTACATCTTCTAACAAAACTAACATATTTTTGTAATAAAATCACTCGTGTAAAAGTAATTGGAAAATTTCGTAATAAAAGCACTCGTGTAAAAGTTTTTAAAAATGTTTTAGAAAACATACAATTTGGGGGGTAAGGCTTATTGTAGGTTGGTCGGAAAACTAATTCTTTGATGGAAGAATTAGATGGGGCATTAATGCTTTGTCCTCTTGCCAACTTCTATCATGCAGATTCTAGATAAATGATTTTAAGAAATTGATGCAGTCTTTGACAATGAATCTCATTGAATACAATAGTTTTGATGCAATTTCCACTAAATAATTATACTTGCTTTTAGTGATGTAATTATTTTAGTTGTTGGACACTGAGCAACAATCATATTCCTCAGTCATCACAACCTCCTCCAATTCACCGCCAATATCAATCAATACCGTTTCATCTGAAACGGACGCAACCTCCTTCTCTAGACAAACTCCTGAACACAACAACTACTTCTGGGACTATTGGGGCATCCACGCTTACCTCAACTACTGGAACGATTTTCACTGGTCAAGCCTCGGAGTCGTCTAGACATACACTCTGGTGAAGGACTGGAGGCAACATACTCGTATGGTTTACCAACACGTCCTAATCTTCTATTCATCTGGTTGTCGATGTAGACACTTTCTCTGTTTGTGTAAAAATGTAATACATAAAAGTAAAATTCTCTGTTCAAGTTTTGTGGCAAATGAAAGCAGGGATGGATCACATGAGGTCATGACTAAAAAGTATTTTGCTTGTTGCTTACATCTTCTAACAAAACTAACATATTTTTGTAATAAAATCACTCGTGTAAAAGTAATTGGAAAATTTCGTAATAAAAGCACTCGTGTAAAAGTTTTTAAAAATGTTTTAGAAAACATACAATTTGGGGGGTAAGGCTTATTGTAGGTTGGTCGGAAAACTAATTCTTTGATGGAAGAATTAGATGGGGCATTAATGCTTTGTCCTCTTGCCAACTTCTATCATGCAGATTCTAGATAAATGATTTTAAGAAATTGATGCAGTCTTTGACAATGAATCTCATTGAATACAATAGTTTTGATCCAATTTCCACTAAATAATTATACTTGCTTTTAGTGATGTAATTATTTTAGTTGTTGGACACTGAGCAACAATCATATTCCTCAGTCATCACAACCTCCTCCCATTCACCACCAATATCAATCAATACAGTTTCATCTGAAACGGACGCAACCTCCTTCTCTAGACAAACTCCTGAACACAGCAACTACTTCTGGGACTATTGGGGCATTCACGCTTACCTGAACTACTGGCACGATTTTCACTGGTCAAGCCTCGGAGTCGTCTAGACATACACTCTGGTGCAGGACTGGAGGCAACATACCCGTATGGTTTACCAACACGTCCTTATCTTCTATTCATCTTGTTGTCGATGTAGACACTTTCTCTGTTTGTGTAAAAATGTAATACATAAAAGTAAAATTCTCTGTTCAAGTTTTGTGGCAAATGAAAGCAGGGATGGATCACATGAGGTCATGACTTAAAAGTATTTTGCTTGTTGCTTACATCTTCTAACAAAACTAACATATTTTTGTAATAAAATCACTCGTGTAAAAGTAATTGGAAAATTTCGTAATAAAAGCACTCGTGTAAAAGTTTTTAAAAATGTTTTAGAAAACATACAATTTGGGGGGTAAGGCTTATTGTAGGTTGGTCGGAAAACTAATTCTTTGATGGAAGAATTAGATGGGGCATTAATGCTTTGTCCTCTTGCCAACTTCTATCATGCAGATTCTCTAGATAAATGATTTTAAGAAATTGATGCAGTCTTTGACAATGAATCTCATTGAATACAATAGTTTTGATGCAATTTCCACTGAATAATTATACTTGCTTTTAGTGATGTAATTATTTTAGTTGTTGGACACTGAGCAACAATCATATTCCTCAGTCATCACAACCTCCTCCCATTCACCACCAATATCAATCAATACAGTTTCACCACCAATATCAATCAATACAGTTTCATCTGAAACGGACGCAACCTCCTTCTCTAGACAAACTCCTGAACACAGCAACTACTTCTGGGACTATTGGGGCATTCACGCTTACCTGAACTACTGGCACGATTTTCACTGGTCAAGCCTCGGAGTCGTCTAGACATACACTCTGGTGCAGGACTGGAGGCAACATACCCGTATGGTTTACCAACACGTCCTTATCTTCTATTCATCTGGTTGTCGATGTAGACACTTTCTCTGTTTGTGTAAAAATGTAATACATAAAAGTAAAATTCTCTGTTCAAGTTTTGTGGCAAATGAAAGCAGGGATGGATCACATGAGGTCATGACTTAAAAGTATTTTGCTTGTTGCTTACATCTTCTAACAAAACTAACATATTTTTGTAATAAAATCACTCGTGTAAAAGTAATTGGAAAATTTCGTAATAAAAGCACTCGTGTAAAAGTTTTTAAAAATGTTTTAGAAAACATACAATTTGGGGGGGGGGGGGGGGTAAGGCTTATTGTAGGTTGGTCGGAAAACTAATTCTTTGATGGAAGAATTAGATGGGGCATTAATGCTTTGTCCTCTTGCCAACTTCTATCATGCAGATTCTAGATAAATGATTTTAAGAAATTGATGCAGTCTTTGACAATGAATCTCATTGAATACAATAGTTTTGATGCAATTTCCACTAAATAATTATACTTGCTTTTAGTGATGTAATTATTTTAGTTGTTGGACACTGAGCAACAATCGTATTCCTCAGTCATCACAACCTCCTCCAATTCACCGCCAATATCAATCAATACCGTTTCATCTGAAACGGACGCAACCTCCTTCTCTAGACAAACTCCTGAACACAACAACTACTTCTGGGACTATTGGGGCATCCACGCTTACCTGAACTACTGGAACGATTTTCACTGGTCAAGCCTCGGAGTCGTCTAGACATACACTCTGGTGAAGGACTGGAGGCAACATACTCGTATGGTTTACCAACACGTCCTAATCTTCTATTCATCTGGTTGTCGATGTAGACACTTTCTCTGTTTGTGTAAAAATGTAATACATAAAAGTAAAATTCTCTGTTCAAGTTTTGTGGCAAATGAAAGCAGGGATGGATCACATGAGGTCATGACTAAAAAGTATTTTGCTTGTTGCTTACATCTTCTAACAAAACTAACATATTTTTGTAATAAAATCACTCGTGTAAAAGTAATTGGAAAATTTCGTAATAAAAGCACTCGTGTAAAAGTTTTTAAAAATGTTTTAGAAAACATACAATTTGGGGGGTAAGGCTTATTGTAGGTTGGTCGGAAAACTAATTCTTTGATGGAAGAATTAGATGGGGCATTAATGCTTTGTCCTCTTGCCAACTTCTATCATGCAGATTCTAGATAAATGATTTTAAGAAATTGATGCAGTCTTTGACAATGAATCTCATTGAATACAATAGTTTTGATGCAATTTCCACTAAATAATTATACTTGCTTTTAGTGATGTAATTATTTTAGTTGTTGGACACTGAGCAACAATCATATTCCTCAGTCATCACAACCTCCTCCCATTCACCACCAATATCAATCAATACAGTTTCATCTGAAACGGACGCAACCTCCTTCTCTAGACAAACTCCTGAACACAGCAACTACTTCTGGGACTATTGGGGCATTCACGCTTACCTGAACTACTGGCACGATTTTCACTGGTCAAGCCTCGGAGTCGTCTAGACATACACTCTGGTGCAGGACTGGAGGCAACATACCCGTATGGTTTACCAACACGTCCTTATCTTCTATTCATCTGGTTGTCGATGTAGACACTTTCTCTGTTTGTGTAAAAATGTAATACATAAAAGTAAAATTCTCTGTTCAAGTTTTGTGGCAAATGAAAGCAGGGATGGATCACATGAGGTCACGACTAAAAAGTATTTTGCTTGTTGCTTACATCTTCTAACAAAACTAACATATTTTTGTAATAAAATCACTCGTGTAAAAGTAATTGGAAAATTTCGTAATAAAAGCACTCGTGTAAAAGTTTTTAAAAATGTTTTAGAAAACATACAATTTGGGGGGTAAGGCTTATTGTAGGTTGGTCGGAAAACTAATTCTTTGATGGAAGAATTAGATGGGGCATTAATGCTTTGTCCTCTTGCCAACTTCTATCATGCAGATTCTCTAGATAAATGATTTTAAGAAATTGATGCAGTCTTTGACAATGAATCTCATTGAATACAATAGTTTTGATGCAATTTCCACTGAATAATTATACTTGCTTTTAGTGATGTAATTATTTTAGTTGTTGGACACTGAGCAACAATCATATTCCTCAGTCATCACAACCTCCTCCCATTCACCACCAATATCAGTCAATACAGTTTCACCACCAATATCAATCAATACAGTTTCATCTGAAACGGACGTAACCTCCTTCTCTAGACAAACTCCTGAACACAGCAACTACTTCTGGGACTATTGGGGCATTCACGCTTACCTGAACTACTGGCACGATTTTCACTGGTCAAGCCTCGGAGTCGTCTAGACATACACTCTGGTGCAGGACTGGAGGCAACATACCCGTATGGTTTACCAACACGTCCTTATCTTCTATTCATCTTGTTGTCGATGTAGACACTTTCTCTGTTTGTGTAAAAATGTAATACATAAAAGTAAAATTCTCTGTTCAAGTTTTGTGGCAAATGAAAGCAGGGATGGATCACATGATGTCATGACTTAAAAGTATTTTGCTTGTTGCTTACATCTTCTAACAAAACTAACATATTTTTGTAATAAAATCACTCGTGTAAAAGTAATTGGAAAATTTCGTAATAAAAGCACTCGTGTAAAAGTTTTTAAAAATGTTTTAGAAAACATACAATTTGGGGGGTAAGGCTTATTGTAGGTTGGTCGGAAAACTAATTCTTTGATGGAAGAATTAGATGGGGCATTAATGCTTTGTCCTCTTGCCAACTTCTATCATGCAGATTCTCTAGATAAATGATTTTAAGAAATTGATGCAGTCTTTGACAATGAATCTCATTGAATACAATAGTTTTGATGCAATTTCCACTGAATAATTATACTTGCTTTTAGTGATGTAATTATTTTAGTTGTTGGACACTGAGCAACAATCATATTCCTCAGTCATCACAACCTCCTCCCATTCACCACCAATATCAATCAATACAGTTTCACCACCAATATCAATCAATACAGTTTCATCTGAAACGCACGCAACCTCCTTCTCTAGACAAACTCCTGAACACAGCAACTACTTCTGGGACTATTGGGGCATTCACGCTTACCTGAACTACTGGCACGATTTTCACTGGTCAAGCCTCGGAGTCGTCTAGACATACACTCTGGTGCAGGACTGGAGGCAACATACCCGTATGGTTTACCAACACGTCCTTATCTTCTATTCATCTGGTTGTCGATGTAGACACTTTCTCTGTTTGTGTAAAAATGTAATACATAAAAGTAAAATTCTCTGTTCAAGTTTTGTGGCAAATGAAAGCAGGGATGGATCACATGAGGTCATGACTTAAAAGTATTTTGCTTGTTGCTTACATCTTCTAACAAAACTAACATATTTTTGTAATAAAATCACTCGTGTAAAAGTAATTGGAAAATTTCGTAATAAAAGCACTCGTGTAAAAGTTTTTAAAAATGTTTTAGAAAACATACAATTTGGGGGGGGGGGGGGGGGGTAAGGCTTATTGTAGGTTGGTCGGAAAACTAATTCTTTGATGGAAGAATTAGATGGGGCATTAATGCTTTGTCCTCTTGCCAACTTCTATCATGCAGATTCTAGATAAATGATTTTAAGAAATTGATGCAGTCTTTGACAATGAATCTCATTGAATACAATAGTTTTGATGCAATTTCCACTAAATAATTATACTTGCTTTTAGTGATGTAATTATTTTAGTTGTTGGACACTGAGCAACAATCATATTCCTCAGTCATCACAACCTCCTCCAATTCACCGCCAATATCAATCAATACCGTTTCATCTGAAACGGACGCAACCTCCTTCTCTAGACAAACTCCTGAACACAACAACTACTTCTGGGACTATTGGGGCATCCACGCTTACCTGAACTACTGGCACGATTTTCACTGGTCAAGCCTCGGAGTCGTCTAGACATACACTCTGGTGCAGGACTGGAGGCAACATACTCGTATGGTTTACCAACACGTCCTAATCTTCTATTCATCTGGTTGTCGATGTAGACACTTCCTCTGTTTGTGTAAAAATGTAATACATAAAAGTAAAATTCTCTGTTCAAGTTTTGTGGCAAATGAAAGCAGGGATGGATCACATGAGGTCATGACTAAAAAGTATTTTGCTTGTTGCTTACATCTTCTAACAAAACTAACATATTTTTGTAATAAAATCACTCGTGTAAAAGTAATTGGAAAATTTCGTAATAAAAGCACTCGTGTAAAAGTTTTTAAAAATGTTTTAGAAAACATACAATTTGGGGGGTAAGGCTTATTGTAGGTTGGTCGGAAAACTAATTCTTTGATGGAAGAATTAGATGGGGCATTAATGCTTTGTCCTCTTGCCAACTTCTATCATGCAGATTCTAGATAAATGATTTTAAGAAATTGATGCAGTCTTTGACAATGAATCTCATTGAATACAATAGTTTTGATGCAATTTCCACTAAATAATTATACTTGCTTTTAGTGATGTAATTATTTTAGTTGTTGGACACTGAGCAACAATCATATTCCTCAGTCATCACAACCTCCTCCCATTCACCACCAATATCAATCAATACAGTTTCATCTGAAACGGACGCAACCTCCTTCTCTAGACAAACTCCTGAACACAGCAACTACTTCTGGGACTATTGGGGCATTCACGCTTACCTGAACTACTGGCACGATTTTCACTGGTCAAGCCTCGGAGTCGTCTAGGCATACACTCTGGTGCAGGACTGGAGGCAACATACCCGTATGGTTTACCAACACGTCCTTATCTTCTATTCATCTGGTTGTCGATGTAGACACTTTCTCTGTTTGTGTAAAAATGTAATACATAAAAGTAAAATTCTCTGTTCAAGTTTTGTGGCAAATGAAAGCAGGGATGGATCACATCACAGAAAGACCCAACAAGACTACCGGCTCAAACCATTGATAAAATAATTACATCATCTCGAAAATCTTCTGCATCTCAAACTTCTACGCCTTCGGCATCTACTACTTCTTCAACACCTTCTCAATCCTCAATTAATTCTTCAAGCAGCCCAAAAAAAAATTCAAACATTAAGACCAATCCAAATACAAAATCTTCTAACTCCAATTCAAATTCAAATAAAAACTCAAATCAAAAAGGAAATCGTACTCCAAAACTGCTGCGGGATCCCATTAAGGTCCACAACAGGTTTGGAAGTCTAGATCATCTAGACACTACTATCTGGGGCGATCCCATGGATACACTACCCCCAGATACTGGATCTAAAAGTAGATCCCCCAGCAGAACCCGGCGGAATAGCCCCAAAAAACCTGTCAACTATTCCCCTATTCGCAGACCATAATGGATACAATAATACAATGGAATTGTCGAGGTCTCAAGATTAACTTTCTAGAAATTACTTTATTAGTTCAAGCCTTCCTTCCTGTTGCATTTTGCCTTCAAGAATCCCATCTAAAACGAAGTGATATCATATCTTTAAAAAACTACTCTTTATACAGCACATATGTAGAAGAGAATGATAGAGCTGCTGGCGGCTCTACCATTCTTGTAAAAGATCAAGTTCTACATAGCCCTGTAGATCTCAAAACTGATCTTCAGGCGGTTGCTGTTAGAATATCTTTAGACAAAACGATTACCTTATGCTCTGTGTATATCCCTCCGAATTCTTCATTAAATTTAAATCAATTGAAACATCTTACTGATCAGCTTCCGGCCCCTTATATATTACTTGGGGACTTCAACGGACACAACCCTTTATGGGGCAGTAACACAATAAACGATAAAGGTAAAATTATTGAAGGTTTGATGGATCAGGAAGATCTGTGTATTCTTAATGATGGAACCAATACATATTTACATCCTGGGAATGGATCATATTCGGCTATTGATCTTTCAATAGCAGACCCTTCCCTGTTGCCCGATTTCTCATGAAAAGTCCATGACGATCTCTGTGGCAGTGATCACTTTCTCATTATCTTGGAATCTTTACACTCTTCAAACACAGAACGAGTCGCTCGGTTTAAATTTGGCAAGGCCAATTGGCCTCTATTTGAACAACTCTGTATAGAGAGACTTAACTCGGATGCTTTTGAAGCTGTTTCTGATCCTATTTTAAAATTCAATGAAACACTTATTTCAATTTCTGATGAAACAATTCCTAAGACCTCGACAAATCCAAAACATCCTAGTAAACCATGGTTCGATGACAGCTGTGAGGACGCTATTAAAAACCGGATAAAAGCCGAACGACGCTTTAATAAACACCCAACTCAAAATATTCTTAACCATTTCCGAATTTTTCGAGCGAAAGCTCGCAGGGTAACGAAACAAAGACGACGCACCTCTTGGCGTAACTTTGTTTCTAAACTAAATAACCATACCCCCATGAATAAAATTTGGAACATGATTCGTAAAATTAAAGGTAAAAACAGTAAAGCAAATGTCCATCATTTAAAGGATGGACAAGACTTGTTAACATCAGAGTCAGACATATCAAATAAATTGGCCGAAACATTTGCAACACACTCCTCTGCTGAACATTATCATCCCAATTTTCAGCGGATCAAAATTCAAAAAGAAAAATCAAAACTAAATTTCCAGTCAAACAATTTTGAAGATTATAATAAACCTTTTTCTTTGGAAGAGCTAAAAACTTCATTGAAGAAATCTCACGATACTGCATGTGGTCCAGATGACATCCATTATCAACTTCTCAAACATCTGCCACAATCTTCTCTCCAATGTCTTCTGAATCTTCTCAACAACAGTTGGGAAACGGGTGACTTACCATCTATTTGGAAAATGGCCACTGTTGTGCCTATTCCAAAACCAGGCAAAGATCACTCGGAAGCGTCCAACTATCGGCCTATAGCCCTCACGAGCTGTCTTTGTAAAACCATGGAAAGGATGATCAACGATCGCCTTGTCTGGTTTTTAGAATCGAACAACCTAATCTCGAATATCCAGTGTGGATTCAGACAAGGTCGTAGTACTATTGATCATCTGGTGCGTTTCGAAACATATATTCGAAACGCATTTGCCAAAAACGAACATGTTGTGTCTGTCTTTTTCGATTTAGAAAAAGCATATGACACAACATGGAAATATGGGATTTTAAAAGATCTTTTTGATATGGGGTTGAAAGGTAGACTTTCTACCTTTATCGAGGCGCAGGCTATTCTTCTTGCGATGAAAATAGTTGCCTCGTCAGGCGAATGCAAATTTATTGTATGCTCCGATTCCCTGTCTTGTCTACTGGCTATTGAAAATTTCAAAATTAAAAATCCTTACATTTTAAAAATTATTCAAATTTACAAATCACTTGTTGCTTTGGGAAAAGAAATTATTTTCTTCTGGATTCCCAGTCATGTCGGAATCCGTGGAAACACAGTCGTGGATCAGGAGGCTAAAAATGCACTAAAGGATACCATCATTAACTGTAGTATTCCTTTTACCGATTTTAAACCGTTAATTTTTAAATATATTTCTAATTTGTGGCAGAGTGGTTGGGATCTCCAAGTTCATAATAAACTTCATGAGATCCAGCCACTACTGCACACAAATAATTTTAAATGTTTTAGAGGTCGAAGAGACCAAGTTGTTTTAACAAGATGTCGTCTTGGTCATACCAGGACGACACATAGTTATATTTTAAACAATGAGCCACGACCCGAATGTGTGCCATGCAACAGTCCATACACCATTAAGCATGTCTTGATGGACTGTGTGGACGTGGCCCACATTCGGGAACGTTTCTATAGTGCAGATACGTATTTTAATTTATTTAAAACTGTCGCAGGCGACTCAATTTTAAAGTTCTTAAAGGAAATTAATTTATTTAATAAAATTTAATTTCACTATTAATTGTGATACTTCATATTTTTTATTGTTTTAACTACCATTTTTATCTGTGTATATTCTCATTATTGTATGAGATCACGTTTTAGTATAAGGAGGCATGACGTTCTACTAATCTAAAAATTATGGTTTTCACGTCCTGAATATAGCTGAAATATTGCTTGCTGGACGTTAAACATCAATCAATCAATCAATCAATCTACCTTTATCTCAAACTTTTTATCTGACAGAAAATTTAAAGTTAGGGTCAATTCTACGTTATCTGACCCTTTTGTACAGGAAATGGGTGTTCCCCAGGGCAGCATCCTTTCTGTCACTTTATTTAGTATTAAAATTAATAGCCTTGCTCAAGTTTTAAAAGATAATATTGATGGTTCTTTATATGTTGACGACTTCCTCATATGTTACCGAGGGAAAAATATGAATAATATCGAACGTCAGCTGCAGTTGTGTTTAAATAGAATAGAGAAATGGGCTATGGAGAATGGTTTTAAATTCTCCACTGCAAAAACTGTTGGGATGCACTTTTGTAATAAACGTAAGATGCATCCTGATCCCGAATTAAAATTATATAATAATCCTATTAAAATTGTAAAAGAAACTACTTTTCTTGGTCTCATATTTGATTCAAGGCTAACCTTTCTTCCCCATATCAAAATGTTAAAAAATAAATGCCTTAAAGCATTAGATATTTTAAAAGTCGTATCCAGCGCCGACTGGGGTGCTGAATGCGATGTTTTACTCAATCTATATAGATCGCTGGTTCGATCGAAATTGGATTATGGTTGTTTTATTTATGGTTCTGCTCGCAAGTCATATGTCAAAATCCTTGATACTATCCACCATCAAGGATTGCGACTGTGCCTTGGAGCTTTCAGAACTTCACCTGTTGAGAGTTTATATGTAGAAGCAGGTGAGCCTTCTTTGTATCAAAGAAGAATAAAGCTCACTTTGCAATATGCAACCAAATTAAAGGCATATCCTGGCAACCCCGCCTACGACTGTGTTTTCAAACCTCTTTATCAAAACATTTTCGAAAAACATCCAAACAAAATTCAACCTTTTGGCCTCCGAATTAAATCTCATTTGAAAAATTCCGCAGCGTGTTATATCTCAGTCGGGTACGGCCATTCGATGATATGTAAAATCTAATGGATAAGCATCATTAACGCCTTCAGCGTGTTATATCACAGTCGGGTACGGCCATTCGATGATATGTAAAATCTAATGGATAAGAATCATTAACGCCTTCAGCGTGTTATATCTCAGTCGAGTACGGCCATTCGATGATATGTAAAATCTAATGGATAAGCATCATTAACGCCTTCAGCGTGTTATATCACAGTCGGGTACGGCCATTCGATGATATGTAAAATCTAATGGATAAGAATCATTAACGCCTTCAGCATGTTATATCACAGTCGGGTACGGCCATTCGATGATATGTAAAATCTAATGGATAAGCATCATTAACGCCTTCAGCGTGTTATATCACAGTCGGGTACGGCCATTCGATGATATGTAAAATCTAATGGATAAGCATCATTAACGCCTTCAGCATGTTATATCTCAGTCGGGTACGGCCATTCGATGATATGTAAAATCTAATGGATAAGCATCATTAACGCCTTCAGCGTGTTATATCACAGTCGGGTACGGCCATTCGATGATATGTAAAATCTAATGGATAAGGATCATTAACGCCTTCAGCGTGTTATATCTCAGTCGGATACGGCCATTCGATGATATGTAAAATTTAATGGATAAGCATCATTAACGCCTTCAGCGTGTTATATCTCAGTCGAGTACGGCCATTCGATGATATGTAAAATCTAATGGATAAGCATCATTAACGCCTTCAGCGTGTTATATCTCAGTCGGGTACGGCCATTTGATGATATGTAAAATCTAATGGATAAGCATCATTAACGCCTTCAGCGTGTTATATCTCAGTCGGGTACGGCCATTCGATGATATGTAAAATCTAATGGATAAGCATCATTAACGCCTTCAGCGTGTTATATCTCAGTCGAGTACGGCCATTCGATGATATGTAAAATCTAATGGATAAGGATCATTAACGCCTTCAGCGTGTTATATCTCAGTCGGGTACGGCCATTCGATGATATGTAAAATCTAATGGATAAGCATCATTAACGCCTTCAGCGTGTTATATCTCAGTCGGGTACGGCCATTCGATGATATGTAAAATCTAATGGATAACATTATTACCGCCTTCAGCGTGTTATATTTCAGTCGGGTACGGCCATTCGATGATATGTAAAATCTAATGGATAAGCATCATTAACGCCTTCAGCGTGTTATATCTCAGTCGAGTACGGCCATTCGATGATATGTAAAATCTAATGGATAAGGATCATTAACGCCTTCAGCGTGTTATATCTCAGTCGGGTACGGCCATTCGATGATATGTAAAATCTAATGGATAACATTATTACCGCCTTCAGCGTGTTATATCTCAGTCGGGTACGGCCATTCGATGATATGTAAAATCTAATGGATAACATTATTACCGCCTTCAGCGTGTTATATCTCAGTCGGGTACGGCCATTCGATGATATGTAAAATCTAATGGATCAGCATCATTAACGCCTTCAGCGTGTTATATCTCAGTCGAGTACGGCCATTCGATGATATGTAAAATCTAATGGATAAGCATCATTAACGCCGTCAGCGTGTTATATCTCAGTCGAGTACGGCCATTCGATGATATGTAAATTCTAATGGATAAGCATCATTAACGCCTTCAGCGTGTTATATCTCAGTCGGGTACGGCCATTCGATGATATGTAAAATCTAATGGATAAGCATCATTAACGCCTTCAGCGTGTTATATCTCAGTCAGATACGGCCATTCGATGATATGTAAAATCTAATGGATAAGCATCATTAACGCCTTCAGCGTGTTATATCTCAGTCGGGTACGGCCATTCGATGATATGTAAAATCTAATGGATAAGCATCATTAACGCCTTCAGCGTGTTATATCTCAGTCGGGTACGGCCATTTGATGATATGTAAAATCTAATGGATAAGCATCATTAACGCCTTCAGCGTGTTATATCTCAGTCGGGTACGGCCATTTGATGATATGTAAAATCTAATGGATAAGCATCATTAACGCCTTCAGCGTGTTATATCTCAGTCGGGTACGGCCATTCGATGATATGTAAAATCTAATGGATAAGAATCATTAACGCCTTCAGCGTGTTATATCTCAGTCAGATACGGCCATTCGATGATATGTAAAATCTAATGGATAAGCATCATTAACGCCTTCAGCGTGTTATATCTCAGTCGAGTACGGCCATTCGATGATATGTAAAATCTAATGGATAAGGATCATTAACGCCTTCAGCGTGTTATATCTCAGTCGGGTACGGCCATTCGATGATATGTAAAATCTAATGGATAAGCATCATTAACGCCTTCAGCGTGTTATATCTCAGTCGGGTACGGTCATTCGATGATATGTAAAATCTAATGGATAAGCATCATTAACGCCTTCAGCGTGGTATATCTCAGTCGGGTACGGCCATTCTATGATATGTAAAATCTAATGGATAAGGATCATTAACGCCTTCAGCGTGTTATATCTCAGTCGGATACGGCCATTTGATGATATGTAAAATCTAATGGATAAGCATCATTAACGCCTTCAGCGTGTTATATCTCAGTCGGGTACGGTCATTCGATGATATGTAAAATCTAATGGATAAGCATCATTAACGCCTTCAGCGTGGTATATCTCAGTCGGGTACGGCCATTCGATGATATGTAAAATCTAATGGATAAGGATCATTAACGCCTTCAGCGTGTTATATCTCAGTCGGATACGGCCATTCGATGATATGTAAAATCTAATGGATAAGCATCATTAACGCCTTCAGCGTGGTATATCTCAGTCGGGTACGGCCATTCGATGATATGTAAAAGCTAATGGAAAAGCATCATTAACGCCTTCAGCGTGTTATATCTCAGTCGGGTACGGCCATTCGATGATATGTAAAATCTAATGGATAGGCATCATTACCGCCTTCAGCGTGTTATATCTCAGTCGGGTACGGCCATTCGATGATATGTAAAATCTAATGGATAAGCATCATTAACGCCTTCAGAGTGTTATATCTCAGTTGGGTACCGCCATTCGATGATATGTAAAATCTAATGGATAAGCATCACTAACGCCTTCAGAGTGTTATATCTCAGTCGGATACGGCCATTCGATGATATGTAAAATCTAATGGATAAGCATCATTAACGCCTTCAGCGTGTTATATCTCAGTCGGGTACGGCCATTCGATGATATGTAAACTCTAATGGATAAGCATCATTAACGCCTTCAGCGTGTTATATCTCAGTCGGGTACGGCCATTCGATGATATGTAAAATCTAATGGATAAGCATCATTAACGCCTTCAGAGTGTTATATCTCAGTCGGGTACGGCCATTCGATGATATGTAAAATCTAATGGATAAGCATCATTAACGCCTTCAGCATGTTATATCTCAGTCGGGTACGGCCAATCGATGATATGTAAATTAAAACTTCCCATGGTTGTCAATTTCATGACAAATATTTATATAAGATGAACTATCTGTCGATATTCTGAATTGATTTGATGACGTCAATGATTTGACCTATTTACAAAGGGTACCAATCTGTTTCATTGTTTCATTGGTACATGCATGATAATAATCTGAATCCGCCCAACGTTGAGTTAAAGGGTTGAGGTTATCTGAATTTCTGTCCTTTCTTTTTATTACAAACAATATTCTGGTAAACGGTTATTATATGCACAGAAACAAGTAATGATGACAGTAGATGCCGACCCCGTGTGGGACCCGGGGCACAGGAGAATAGGCCCACGGCTTCCTCAGCCTGCAGTAAGAGTCTGCTAACAGAGGCAACACTTGCCGTGTGTTGCGACCCGTGTCGATTACAGGACGGGATTTCAGTAGGCCGGGTAAACGGTCCCGATAACCTACTGAACCCTTACTTTTTCTAGACGGGAAATCGAGTTAGCCCTGACTTCGATGAATCGGCATGTCACGTCTTGCCCTTTGTGAATCCTTCTCATTTTAGCTTTTCTATTACATTTATTTCTTTTCAAACTATTCCATGAAATGTATTAACCAGTTGATAGACAGCTTCCTTTAAGGATTCACAAAGAAGGCGGTGGCTGAAGGGCAAAGCTTCCTCAGCTTTATAGAGGCGACATGTTTGCCGTGTGTTGCAACCCGTGATGGTGGAGGAAGGGATCCTGGTGGTTGAGAGATCACTCTCTGCTGCATCCATTAGTGCGGGTCAGCGGGTTTGATTTTCAATACACCACTTTGGCCCTGACTTCATCTAGACGGGAGACCGGATGGACCCGGTTCGGTCAATCGGCTGGTCATGCCGAGCCCTTAACAAGCTTGTTGTCATTTTTCTTACCACTTGATTATATCTTGTGAATTTCATTTCCAAAGTTGTTCAATTACAAGCTGTTAAGAAGGCGGTGGCTCATGGGTCAATCGAGTAGATAGAGTTTCGAACGGTTGTTTCGCCAGTTAATTCTGGCACGAAGCTTGCGTTCGTGAAGAAATTCATCTATTTGAGTATACCACCCTTGGAACACCCGATGCTTTCTGCTGGTGATCCGCAGATACAAGCATCGCCCCTGTTGGCACTCCGTGGCGGGTGGGTGACAAGGGTGGTGAACCGCATTCTTTCAACATGGCTTCTAAAACTAATATTATAATAGGTTCCAAAAAAAGAAAAAATGAATTTCCTCTTGAAGAAATGGTTGATGATGAGCAGTGGTCAAGATTTATTGTTCTTACCAGTACTGACCAAAATAAACCTTTATCTAAAATTTCTCCATTTGTAATTGAAAAAACTATTAAGGGTTGTGCAGGAGATGTGAAAAATGTAACAAAAATGAAATCAGGCTCTTTGTTAATTGAATGTTCAAAGAAACAACAATCTTTCAATTTGTTAAAATTAAACAAAATTCTTGATTTAGACATCTCTTCCTCTCCTCATAGAACTTTAAATTCCAGCCAAGGTATTATTCGTTACAGAGATCAAGATCTCTCTGAACTTACAGATGACGAAATTTGTGAAGAACTTAAACCTCAGGGTATCACAAAAGTCAAAAGATTCGTAGCCAACAGAGAAGGTGTTCAGGTCAAACTGAATACCTTCCTTCTGCACTTTAATACTCCATCTGTCCCTTCATCAATAAAAATCGGACTCTACAATGTTAAAGTCAGCGCATACATCTCTAACCCTGTGCGCTGCTTTAAGTGTCAAAAGTTCGGCCATGGGAAGGGACAGTGCAGAGGTCACTTGATCTGTTTTAAGTGCGCCGAAGAAGGACATGAGGGCTTTACCTGCACTAAAACTCCAAAGTGTGCCAATTGTGGTGAAGCCCACATGTCCTCATCCAAGGATTGTCATCATTTTAAAAAGGAAAAAGAAATACAAAAGTTAAAATCTGAAAAAAACATCTCTTACCCTGAGGCTCGTCGTCTGTATAATACAACGAATAATCCCTCGTCTCCTGCATCAACGTCATACGCCAGTGTTGCCAAACGCGTTCTCACTTCGGTTGAAACGCAGACCATCATCACCTGGCCCATTGACAAACAGGAACCTTCAAAATTACCAGTTAAAACAACAGACAAAATCATTCAATCTTCACGAAAATCTTCATCTTCTCAAACTGCTACGTCTTCAGCACCCTCTCAAACTGCTACGTCTTCAGCACCCTCTCAATCATCAACCAATTCTTCAAGCAGCCCAAAAAAAAATTCAAAAAATACCAAGTCCAATTTAAATTCTAACTCAAATAAAAACTCAAATCAAAAAGGAGATCGTACTCCAAAACTGCTGCGGGATCCTATTAAGGTCCACAACAGGTTTGGAAGTCTAGATCATCTAGACACTACTATCTGGGGCGATCCCATGGATACACTACCCCTAGATACTGGATCTAAAAGTAGATCCCCCAGCAGAAACCGGCGGAATAGCCCCAAAAAAACTGTCAACTATTCCCCTATTCGCAGACCATAATGGGTACAATAATACAATGGAATTGTCGAGGTCTTAAGATTAATTTTCTTGAAATTACATTATTAGTTCAAGCCTTTCTTCCTGTTGCATTTTGCCTCCAAGAATCCCATCTAAAACGAAGTGATAACATATCTTTAAAAAACTACTCTATATACAGCACATATGTAAACGAGAATGATAGAGCTGCTGGCGGCTCTACTATTCTCGTAAAAGATCAAGTTTTACATAGCCCTGTGGATCTCAACACTGATCTTCAGGCGGTTGCTGTTAGAATATCTTTAGACAAAACAATTACTTTATGCTCTGTGTATATCCCTCCGAATTCTTCATTAAATTTAAATCAGTTGAAACATCTTACTGATCAGCTTCCGGCCCCTTATATATTACTTGGGGACTTCAACGGACACAACCCTTTATGGGGAAGTAACACAATAAACGATAAAGGTAAAATTATTGAAGGCTTAATGAATCAGGAAGATCTGTGTATTTTTAATGATGGAACCAATACATATTTACATCCTGGGAACGGATCATATTCGGCTATTGATCTTACAATAGCAGATCCTTCTCTGTTGCCCGATTTCTCATGGAAAGTACATGACGATCTCTGTGGCAGTGATCACTTTCCCATTATATTGGAATCTTTGCACTCTTCCATCACAGAACGAGCCGCTCGGTATAAATTTAACAAAGCCAATTGGCCTCTATTTGAACAACTCTGTATAGAGCGACTTAACTCGGATACTTTTAAAGCTATTTCTGATCCAATTTTAAAATTCAATGAAACACTTATTTCAATCGCCGATGAAACAATTCCTAAGACCTCGACAAATCCAAAACATCCTAGTAAACCATGGTTCGATGACAGCTGCGAGGACGCTATTAAAGACCGGAAAAAAGCCGAACGACGCCTTAATAAACACCCAACTCAAAATAACCTTAACCACTTCCGAATTTTTCGAGCGAAAGCTCGGAGGGTAACGAAACAAAGACGACGCACTTCTTGGCGTAACTTTGTTTCTAAACTAAATAACCATACCCCTATGAATAAAATTTGGAACATGATTCGTAAAATTAAAGGTAAGAACGGTAAAACTAATGTCCATCATTTAAAGGATGGACAAGACTTGTTAACATCAGAGACAGATATATCTAACAAATTGGCCGAAACATTTGCAAAACACTCGTCCGCTGAAAATTATCATCGCGATTTTCAGCGCATCAAAACTCAAAAAGAAAAATCAAAACTTAATTTCCAGTCAAAAAATTTAGAAGATTACAATACACCTTTTTCTCTGGAAGAACTCAAAATTTCTCTAAACAAATCATACGATACAGCATGTGGCCCAGATGAAATACACTATCAACTTCTTAAACATCTCCCACAGTCTTCTTTGCAATGTCTTTTAAATCTTCTTAACAGTATTTGGGAAACGGGTGACTTACCTTCTATTTGGAAAATGGCTACCGTTGTACCTATTCCAAAACCAGGTAAGGATCACTCAGAAGCGTCGAACTATCGGCCTATAGCCCTTACAAGTTGTGTCTGTAAGACCATGGAAAGGATGATTAATGATCGCCTTGTCTGGTTTCTTGAATCCAATAACCTTCTATCAAATATACAGTGTGGATTCCGACAAGGACGAAGTACCATGGACCATTTGGTACGTTTTGAAACTTTTATTCGAAACGCCTTTGCCAAAAATGAACATGTTGTGTCTATCTTTTTCGATTTAGAAAAAGCATATGACACAACGTGGAAATATGGTATTTTAAAAGATCTTTTTGATATGGGGTTGAAAGGTCGACTTCCTACCTTTATTTCAAACTTTTTATCTAACAGAGAATTTAAAGTCCGGGTAAATTCCACATTATCGGACCCATTTGAACAAGAAATGGGTGTCCCTCAAGGCAGCATTTTATCAGTAACTTTATTTAGTATTAAAATTAATAGTCTGGCTCAAGTCTTGAAAGACAATATTGACGGTTCTCTCTATGTTGACGATTTCCTCATTTGCTATCGGGGAAAAAACATGAACAATATTGAGCGTCAACTACAGTTATGTTTACATAGAATAGAGAAATGGGCAATGGAAAATGGCTTTAAATTTTCCACTTCCAAAACTGTCGGTATGCATTTTTGTAACAAGAGAAAAATGCATCCTGATCCCGAACTTACATTGTATAACAACCCTATTAAAATTGTGAAAGAAACTACTTTTCTTGGTTTGATATTTGACTCTAAACTCACCTTTCTTCCCCATATCAAAATGTTGAAATCTAAGTGCCTTAAAGCCCTTGATATTTTAAAAGTCGTATCCAGCACTGACTGGGGTGCGGACCGCGACACATTATTGAATCTATATAGATCGCTGGTTCGATCGAAATTAGATTATGGTTGTTTTATTTATGGTTCAGCTCGCAAGTCATATGTCAAAATCCTTGATACCGTTCACCATCAAGGATTGCGACTATGTCTTGGAGCTTTTAGAACCACACCTGTTAATAGTTTATATGTAGAAGCAAACGAGCCTTCTTTGTATCAAAGAAGAATTAAGCTCGGTTTGCAGTATGCAACAAAACTTAAGGCTTATCCTACCAACCCTGCTCATGACTGTGTTTTCAAACCGTTTTGTAAACAAATTTTTGATAATCATCCAAACAAAATTAAACCTTTTGGCCTAAGAATTGCATC
Organism: Limnoperna fortunei; assembly: GCA_944474755.1. Taxonomy (NCBI): domain Eukaryota; kingdom Metazoa; phylum Mollusca; class Bivalvia; order Mytilida; family Modiolidae; genus Limnoperna; species Limnoperna fortunei. The sequence goes on from OX104123.1 coordinate 53,416,438, forward strand.
TCATTTGGAAAATTCTGGTATCTGTCTAGATGAAATTGCCCCAACTGAAATTCCTCACAATCCTCCATGGTTAAATCCTAAACCAGTATTTATTTATGATTTGCGAAAATATAAAAAATCTGACACAAACCCCTTGATTATTCAACAACATTTTGCAGAGATTAAATCTTGCTTTGTTGATCACAGCTCAATTTATACGGATGGATCGAAGGACGGTGATAAAGTCGCTTCAGCCGCTGTCTTCGGAGAGCGAGTTGAAACTCGCCGTCTTCCTTCTGCTTCTTCCATATTTAGTGCAGAAGCCCAAGCCATTCTTCTTGCACTAAAAATTGTTGCCTCGTCAGTGGAGGATAAATTTCTTGTCTGCTCCGATTCTTTATCGTGTCTTCTTGCCATTGAAAATAACAAAGTTAAAAATCCATTTATTTTAAAAATTATTCAAATTTACAGGTCCTTAACAACTTTGGGTAAAGTTGTTGTGTTTTTCTGGATTCCCAGTCATGTGGGAATCCATGGAAACACAGTCGTGGACAGGGAAGCTAGGAAAGCCTTAAATAATGACATCATCAACTGTAAACTACCTTTTACTGATTTTAAGTCTTTTATTTTAAAATATATTTATAATTTGTGGCAGATTGGTTGGGATCTCGAAGTTCATAATAAACTTCATGAGATCCAACCACTAATTCGCCATACAAATTTTAACACTTTTACATGTCGTAGAGACCAAGTAGTTTTAACACGGTGTCGTCTTGGCCATACCAAGACGACCCATAATTATATTTTAAATGGTGAACCACGACCCGAGTGTGTGCCATGTAACAGTCCGTATACAATCAAGCATGTCTTGATGGACTGTGTTGACGTGGCCCACATTCGGGAACGTTTTTATACTGTGGATTCTTATTTTAATTTGTTTACAACTGTCGCTGGCGACAAAATTCTACAGTTCTTAAAGGAGATTAATTTATACAATAAAATATAATCATCTAATACCATAAATATGCTATTGTTTCATATTTTATCATTTTAGTCATGTTTTTTATTGTATATACTCTCATACTATAGTGTGAGATTTCAGTTTTATTATAATTCAACAGGGTTGCTTCTAGCTTCTGAACGATATCAATTTATAAAATTGTTCACGTCCTGAATATAGCTGAAATATTGCTTGCTGGACGTTAAACATCAATCAATCAATCAATCAGTAGATGCCGTTTGTTTAGTTATCCATATCTAGTTTCACAAAACTCGAAGCAAACATCATTGGTTGTAGTCTTATTTACGGCAATGTTTGCAACAGTCTTTTGTATTCTTCCTTATACCAAAACATTTAAAGGATCTGTTGTCAATACATGCCTTGATACATATATGCCATTCAGACTACGATAAAACACAATATGGAAAGTATATTGACATGTCTATTTGACCATCAAGCCAGCAACTGTATGTATGGCTAGTGTAATACCGATGAACATGGTGGAATACATTAAAATTACACATCTATACTTTTGAGCCAGATAGATTGCTAATATTATCTGTTTATCATTGGATGCCGTTCATGATACATAGACTTTACATACTGGTCAGATTGATTACATTGTGGATAAACTATTTACATTATATACATATTGATAATAATGTAACTGCATTACAAATCTGGTTAAGCTCTTCGGATCTTATACAGTTTGTTATGACCAGAAAAAAAAATTCTTACGTTTAAACCCGGAAGCAGTAACGGTGGAACTGATGTCTTCAAATAATTCAAATAGGACAAGATGAATTAACATTACATGTCTCATATTTTAAGACATTAAAACTGAAGCTATGATCATTCAATCAAGTGTTCTATTATTAGATGTATGTTTCTGACCACAAAGCGTAATTTTGCATTTAAACTCTCGAAAATGACGCGAGTTCAATATGAATAGATATGGTTTTTGGTTATTTTCCATACATTTCTATTAAGGTATCCGACCCATAAATTAAGTTTCCGTTTCATTTTATTTTTCGACCAAGAAATACAGCTGTATTAAATCAATTGATAGCTAATGATACCATATACACTGTGTTAGTCAACTGTTAAAAACAAATGCAGTTTTGAGTTTTAAAAAGTTAATAGTTACCAAGGTCGGCTCCATTGAAAAATAATAGACATCCGTGACACTAAATATGATCACGTGGTCAATTGTGGTCCGGATACCTTAACTTTTAAACCTAGCCATGAGTCTGACATCTCAGTATTTTACGGTATTCCTTAATTCTAAAGACATAAATAATTGGGTCTGACAAAGGGTTAAGGAAGATAAGAATGTTTGTAAATTCCAGTATCGCTGGGGAAACCAGTCTGTTGTCCGCAGCAAAAAGCAGATTTGTAATAACACATGGAAACCCAGTGAGCGTTACCATGGCTATGATACTTCCTAGTGTAAAGATTGTCTTCTTAAAGCGTAACATCCGGTTCTCTGACCGGTTATTTAGTGATGTGGCTCCGTGGTAACTAGTTTCATGTGTTGATGACTGTGGTATTTTGTATGCTGAGCTCTGCGTTACATTTATATTGGACATCAAACTTGTTTGTGTCCGCGGTTCGAAACACTCCAATGAATGAAGGCCATTTGTTGATCGCATAGTAGTGCTTTTTACTTCACTCAACGTATGAGAAGAACTGGCGACCGGTGCCGATTTATGGGCATTATCGGTACTTCCTTTTACATTTGAGGTGCACTTGTTTTCACTTCCAAGTTCTATTATTGTATTTACAGGTAGAACTTGATTAACTATCTTCCGAAGTCGGCACAAAATAATAACGTAAACTAGTACGATTACAATATATAAAGTAAAGCGAACAGAAGAAGTTACTAACAGGAATTTCCTATAATTCTCGTTGAATATATCAATTGTCCTACAGGAAGTAGAGGTCGTTTTACCGTACATGGCATATAGGCAAATAGTGTACGAAAATGCAGACAATAATGACGTCACAATAAAAACATTGAGTTTACTCTTCCAAATATTATTTGTTGGTAAACTAAAAGTTGCTATAAGTCGTTCAACACATATAAAGAGAATCTGAAGTAATGAACAGAGCACTGTCAATGTCGTAATCAGTGAGCTGCTGTAACATATAAATGGTACTCGAAACCCATGGATATTTAGTAAGGTATAAGCAATCAAAATACAACATCCAATACTCGCAGTAATATTTGTTGCGCTCAGACATATTGCTAGAAAATGGAACTTGTTTTTCCTCAGTTTCTTTGACTTTCTCAATATGATTAGTGACAACAAATTTAATGCGAAAGTTACTATAGCAACAGGAATAATTATAAGTACGGCAACGTATGTACTTATATTTGCGGTTTGACTTGTTAAATTAACATGGACTGATGAGTTTTCCATTCTTCGTTCGTTTACCTGAAAGAAATAAAAAAGACAAATAAATAAAATGTTACTGTACGGTTGGGAGGTTGATGGCTGCATGTCCTTTAATTGAACAATTAACGAAAAAATGGTTAAATCGAAAAGACCAAGAGCTTCAACACCTTTATGACCTGACACACTATTGTCTTATATGGTGGTTTTGGTGATTCACTTTTATGTTTTGCTCTTTGTGTTACTGTCATGTGATTTTGTTTTCTTGTAAGGGACCGTATTACTGTCGTTTGTCCTAATACGGAAGCGTTTTCCTTTTCCTTTGGTTTTGTATTCTTACTGTCTTCTTGAGATATCAGAGCTGTATTGTATTTATAAGATTTGTGCCTCTTTCTTATCCAACTAGATAATAATACAATGTCAGCCAGCATAATTTACGTGGTTTATACAATATAATATCCAACGTGCAACGAGTACACAACATCCAATACCTAATAAACAAAAAGAAAATAAAACAAATACCACAAATGTCGATACTACATTGATTGGTTAATTGAGGATCCAGAAAGCAGTCTTTTAGGTATATTTTTAAACAAATGAGCAAGCCGTATTACAAAATAATCTCGACTGGATATCTGATGCAATTCCATTAGACACCTACTCGCGCATTGATGTTCAGAGTTTTCTGATAAAAACAGAAATCTGTTCAACTAAGTAGGCATATTACAAACATTAAGCGATTTCTAGTTGTTGATTTATCTTGAGAGTGCATTCACATTCTTAAATTCTATAGTTAAATAAACCGAACTACAAATCTGTGACTTCATTGATTTAGTTTAATGAACAGTTTTTATTCTCATTACTTCTTTTTATCTAGAAAATTGTCTTGAAGATTTGTACATTATATTTCAATAAAAAAGCGTAGGCGATATATAAATCAATATGAGAGATTGGACACCCTCGCTTCTTTTCCTATAATTTAAATCGTTCAAAATATAAACGTGTGCACGTTTTCTTTACGTACAGCGAGCATGCGCAAGGTTTCAGTTTTATTCTGGGATCCTCTCAACTCAGATATTCTGTTTCATGTTTGCTCCATCATCATCCCGACACCACGCATTCATGTTTTGCTGGTTGGTAATGAAGTTTCTTCTGACCATGAGTATCACCAATCAAAATCGTTTTTATTTAATGTACATGTCGAACGTATGCAAAAACACGAGATTAAACGAACGTGCGAAAACTTCGAGAATTTGAACTGAAAAAGCTAAAAAGGATGGATTTTATACCGTATTTTATTTGTAAACCACACATCATTCACTACTACCCATCCCTACAGGAAGTGGTTGTTTTTTGTATATGTACATTTCACAGAAAAAAAAACAAATACAAATAACAAAAATTGATGCTCTCCAGTTGAAAATATTTCAACTATATTTTTAATGGAGCATAATGAAATTTGTATACACGATCAATACTTGTGTATACTGCTGTCTGTCTCCTCCCTTAAAAAGGCTGAATGTCGTGGTATAAATGTAGCTGAAAAATTGTTAAAAGTGGCATAAATAAACACAATGTATGCAACTCGTAGATACATGCAACATGTATGCACTTGCAAAAGTATAAACTAACATCAGCTTATATAATTAAAGGGATCGGACCCTGGAAAGTTGTGTAATGTTCCTAATTCTGTTCATATATGTACCAGTACATGGTGGTGTACATGTGTTGTATTGTAATTATCTGCAGTACACCAAAAAGATTATCGGGGCCTCGGTGGCCGAGTGGCTAAGGTACTTCGTCTACTATTGATCACGTGGTCTGTCAACACTGAGGTGGCGGCTTCGAGTCCCGCTGCGGGAAGGGTGCACTCGACTCCAATCTTAATTGAGAAGGATAGCCAGTTTTCCTACCGAAGGTCGGGGGTTTTCTCCGGATACACCGGTTTCCTCTCCCAATAAAAGCTAGACGACATGATATAGCTGACATATTGCTGAAAATGGCGTTTAACATCATTCAAACAAACAAACCAAAAGATTATCACTTTGATACATAGATGTAGTTTCACAGAGTAGGAATATGATCAGGTTCACAATTATTTCTTTGCCTGTACCATGTCAAGTTTCCTAGAATCTTAAAGTAAGTTTATATGTACATGAAGGTCCCAGACACTAATAAGTCAACTATATATACATATAGCTACCTGCCTAGCAGAGTTTAGGTTGTATACATATAAAAAATTGTATCCTTTTTAACCAGAAGGAGAGTTTTATAGTTTGCCCTGTATTTTATGAAAAGGTATGATGCATTTTGCTTTGCTGTTTTGCATACTTTGAGTTTATTTTAAAAAGGACCTTTTTCAAAGCGTAAGCATATATGGTATAATTGTGGCTATGTGGATGATTGGTTAAGGTAGCTAGCCACAATTGTTTGTGGGAAAATAAACTATAAACAATGGCATTTAGAACTTATATACAATAATAGCATGATAAAACCATACGTTGTGTAATTTGCACGTGGTAATTTTGCGTTTTTTGCCTGGAGTAGGAGTATATTTGTTTTCTTGATCATCTTATCTGTAAACACCCTGGCGCTGGCGATGTAAATACGCAATATGTTCTTAATTTGACCTCCTGACACTAACTTTCTTTCTCTATCATGAAATTATTGCCATACATATGTTCCTAATACACAAATGTATTTATGTCTTTGGTAAGTGTCAGAAAACATTAGGCACTGTGGTTCTATACATGTAACACATTTAAAACTGTGCACAAACAGTCCATATAATTAAGAGTAAAATTCACTTATGGTTCCGTTTATGTAGCTGGTTATTTATTTTGTACAATTCAGGGGCGGATACAGTATTTCTGAAAAGGGGGGCGTAAAAGGGGATATCGGAAAAGGAGGCATCAAAATTAATTTTTTTTACACAAGGTTTTTATAGTGTTCAGTAACCTTTATTTGGTACAGTATACATAATATCATAATAAACGAATTAGTACGGTTAACGCATTAATTTATGGCGAGGACGAGTGGGGATTACACTTTTTGCCTTTGTTGCTGGTTGTTACCCTTCCTGTTCTCTTTATTTTCCTTTCCTTTCTTTAAAGGAGGCGTACGCCCTTACGCCCCCCCCCCCGCCTGGATCCGCCACTGCAGTTAATTTGTATTTAATTGATGGTGCACAACATAATTGCAATATTTTACTTAGGAGTTCTCTCTCGGTGATAGAAAATTTGTTATTTTTGATAATTTACCATTATGATCTTTAAATTATGGAAAAGCATTCATTTGGAATATTTAGATATGTTTATTGTTAGCTCTATGATTTTTAAAGCAATAAATGCCGATCTTCGGTCTTCTTTCACATGCAGACAGGCGATGAGGCTATGATTGCTAAGTCTCTGATTGTTTAAAAACAGGTTTTAAAGTGAATAAAACAATGCAGCAACCTGCTTTTGTTTAGTCTAATATTACTTTGATTGGGTACCAGTTCGCAGCACTTAAATTATTTATTTCCCGCTACATTAATGAAGGAAAACGTAATGTTTCTTGTCTCTTTTGTTTAATACATTTAAATAGTGTTTTCTTATTGTTGTTTGTTCAGTTCCCGTTCTACTTTACAGACATCTCTTAGAGTTTAAATGCATCGACTATCTTTTTCCGACGCAGTCGGTATAATATTCACTTTTTACCCTTTGACCTCATGACTTCTCGAAAAGCAAGTCACGTGATGTAATTCTGTTTCTTGATTGGTCAAAAACCAATTGGACAGGGGATCGGAACAGGTTTGTAAATTGGCAATTCACATTTTAAATTGTGTACAATTTTTATTAGATTTTACCGTCTGTTTGTGTATAAAATTATTTCATAGTGCAATCTAAGTATTAAGAACGATAGAGATGAGCTGCAGTTTGTAAAATTTTATATCAAACAACTTATTCCAGAATGTTAAGTTTTTTTTTATTTCAAGAACAGCGCAAATTAAACGCATATTAACACGCTGTATTTTTGCGGGCTTTTATGGAGTGTAAAAAAGACGAAGAGAAGAAATTCTAATTAATTTCTTTAATAAATACAAATTAACGATCATTTTATATACATGTTGATATTAAATCATATGCATTGTTATTGTTCATGGGGCGTCCGTCGTAGTACACACATAGATAGAGAGTTCTGGCTCTAATTGTAACTCATACTTTGCTTTTTCAGTCAATTTAAAGCTATAAACTTTATATTAAAAAATTTCTAATATTCAATGTGTTTACATTATTGTATAACTGCTTTGGTTCTCGCAGAAAAACTTAATTTTTGCATCAATGCATAATTGAGCAATAAACGTATTCACTTTTTACCCTTTGACCTCATGACACTTCACCTCTCGAAAAGCAAGTCACGTGATGTAATTCTGTTTCTTGATTGGTCAAACTTAATTTTTACATCAATACATAATTGAGCAATAAACGTATTCACTTTTTACCCTTTGACCTCATGACACTTCACCTCTCGAAAAGCAAATCACGTGATGTAATTCTGTTTCTTGATTGGTCAAACTTAATTTTTACATCAATACATAATTGAGCAATAAACGTATTCACTTTTTACCCTTTGACCTCATGACACTTCACCTCTCGAAAAGCAAGTCACGTGATGTAATTCTGTTTCTTGATTGGTCAAACTTAAATTTTACATCAATACATAATTGAGCAATAAACGTATTCACTTTTTACCCTTTGACCTCATGACACTTCACCTCTCGAAAAGCAAGTCACGTGATGTAATTCTGTTTCTTGATTGGTCAAACTTAATTTTTACATCAATACATAATTGAGCAATACACGTTCTGGAATACATGTACATGTACAACAAAGTACATGTAGTCGTATGTAAATTATCAGTTTCAGTTTAACTGTATGCTTGGTAAATCTGTTAATATCGAAAACATGTATAATTAAAATAATCTGTGGAAATATAAAAACACATATGGGGGGGGGGGGGGGGCACACATGTATAAATTAAAAATTTCAAACTCGTTTCACATGGGACTAGTGTTCATTTATATGTTCATGATTTCTTTCACGTAGTAATAATTGTCCGTCAGTACGTCCGCAACAAAATTTCCATCAAACATTTCTGGTCTAGCGAAACGGGGAATTTATATGACAATAATAGCGATTCGTTTTTCAATGCATAACTCAGTTTATATCTTTACTGCGTCGGTAATCTTTTTTAAAGATAGTACTTGTTTTAAAAATAGTACTTGTTTTTGTTTATGTATATGAAAAATTCAGTCCATAATAATCACAGAATACTGTCAAAATACGACAAAAGATATGTACTACAGTTGTGGCATGAACAACAATATATCTTATCTTTTATTCTACTACATGTACAGTCCATTTCTGGAAACAACCATGACCATTTGCGTGTTTTCTTCTGTAATCAGTAGAGCATTGTAACCACAATGTCAAAATGTTAATATTGGATAACTTGATCAAATTCACTGTATTCAAATTTGATTTATATGTGTCAAAGATTTCGTCTATTTACTAAAAAATTTCCCACATCAGCATTCTTTATAGCGAGCATAGCTCGCAGCGGGCAACGAAGCTGTCCGCGAAGAGCGGCGAGCTCTACGGCAATTACGTGTCACGTGGTCAAAATGAAATCACGTGATCAAAATCTGCTTAATGCTGATATTGATTTTTTTCGTCCGGAAGTTGATATCGTCAACAAAGTAACTGAACAATACGGAAGCCTATTAGTACCATATGTGGTATTTTTTTTTACTTGTTATAGCAACTAAGCTAACTTGTAATAACAACTTAGCTAACTTGTAATAACAACTTAGCTAACTTGTAATAACAACTTAGCTAACTTGTAATTACAACTTAAGTAACTTGTTATAACACTTAATAACTTGTAATTACAACTAAGCTAACTTGTAATAACAACTTAGCTAACTTGTAATAACAACTTAGCAAACTTGTAATTACAAATTACCTAACTTGTAATTACAACTTAGCTAACTTGTAATAACAACTTAGCTAACTTGTAATTACAACTTAAGTAACTTGTTATAACAATTTAATAACTTGTAATTACAACTTAGCTAACTTGAAATAACAACTTAGCTAACTTGTAATTACAACTTAGCTCACTTGTAATTACAACTTAGCTAACTTGTAATTACAACTTAAGTAACTTGTTATAACAACTTAATAACTTGTAATTACAACTTAGCTAACTTGTAATAACAACTTAGCTGACTTGTAATTACAACTTAGCTAACTTGTAATTACAACTTAGCTAACTTGTAATTGCAACTTAGCTTACTTGTAATAACAACTTAGCTTACTTGTTATAACAACTTATTATACAGCTATATAATATCGATATGTGAAAAAGGTGGAAATTTGATGTGGAAATTTTGTGAAAAGTACACCTTATCATATATGCAACATCAAATTTCCACCCTTTTCACATATTGCATATTCAAAAAAGTAGACCCTTTTGGGCCGCACATATGTACCTACCTAATTTATAATGGAAGTTACCCCCCCCCCCTTTTTGGTAAAACTTAAACCCCACAAAAATTGCCCTTAGCAGATATCTCACTGATGGTTTTGTTTGTTGTTGGTGGTGGTGGTGTTTTTTCTTTTTTTTTGTGGTGTGGTTTGGGGGGTATTAAATGTTTGTTTGTTTATTTAATGAATACCAAAATATATATGGTGTTCAACATGTAAGTATACAGAGAGAAAACATTTCAAAATAAAAAAAACGAAAATAAAGTGGCCCGGGATGTAGGCCTGTCGTGAATCAGACTAGTAAACATTTATTTGGAATATTTACATGGGCTTGGTTGCAATCACGTTTTTTATGGAGGCTTACAGTTACATAGGCCTAAGGAGTAGGTTACATTGGCAAAACAAATTAATATTTTTGAAGCTTTTGGCTTTATAAAGCTGATTTATTGAAGGCTTCACTAGAAGGCGTCACATTGAAGGCTGCTTGCTGTCTTCCATCGTGAATTTTTTAAATTGCCGTTTATATATGTAGGTTGAGTCGCATACACTAATTCCACATCTCATTATCTTCCGACTGCTACAGTCGGAGCCTTTCGTTACAAACGAATGATGTACTTTGAATCGATATTATATAGCTGTATAATAAGTTGTTATAACAAGTAAGCTAAGTTGTTATTACAAGTAAGCTAACTTGTAATTACAACTTAGCTAACTTGTAATAACAACTTAGCTAACTTGTAATTACAACTTAGCTTAATTGTAATTACAACTAATCTAACTTGTAATAACAACTTAGCTAACTTGTGTGTGTAATTACAACTTAGCTAACTTGTGTGTGTAATTACAACTTAGCTAACTTGTAATTACAACTTTGCTTACTTGTTATAACAACTTAATAACTTGTAATTACAACTTAGCCAACTTAGCTAAGTTTCTTTTTTTTGTGGTGTGGTTTGGGGGGTGGGGGTATTAATTGTTTGTTTGTTTATTTAATGAATACCATAATATATGGTGTTCAACATGTAAGTCTACAGAGAGAAAACATTTCAAAATCGAAAAACTGAAAATAAAGTGGCCCGGGATGTTGGCCTGTCGTGAATCAGACTAGTAAACATTTATTTGGAATATTTACATGGGCTTGGTTGCAATCACGTTTTTTATGGAGGCTTACAGTTACATAGGCCTAAGGAGTAGGTTACATTGGCAAAACAAATTAATATTTTTGAAGCTTTTGGCTTTATAAAGCTGATTTATTGAAGGCTCCAATAGAAGGCGTCACGTTGAAGGCTGCTTGCTGTTTTCCATTGTGGATTTTTTAAATTGCCGTTTATATATGTAGGTTGAGTCGCGTACACTTATTCCACATCTCATTATCTTCCGACTGCTACAGTCGGAACCTTTCGTTACAAACGAATGACGTACTTTGAATCGATATTATATAGCTGTAAAATAAATTGTTATAACAAGTAAGCTAATTTGTTATTACAAGTAAGCTAAGTTGTAATTACAAGTTAGCTAAGCAGTTATTACAAGTTAGCTAAGTTGTAATTACAAGTTATTAAGTGGTTATAACAAGATACCTAAGTTGTAATTACACGTTAGCTAAGTTGTAATTACAAGTTAGCCAAGTTGTAATTACAAGTTAGCTAAGTTGTAATTACAAGTTAGCTAAGTTGTTATTACAAGTAAGCTAAGTTGTAATTACAAGTTAGCTAAGTTGTTATTACAAGTTAGCTAAGTTCTAATTACAAGTTAGCTAAGTTGTTATTACAAGTTAGCTAAGTTGTAATTACAAGTTAGCTAAGTTGTAATTACAAGTTATTTAGTTGTTATAACAAGTTATTTAGTTGTTATAACAAGTTACCTAAGTTGTAATTACAAATTAGCTAAGTTGTTATTACAAGTAAGCTAAGTTGTAATTACAAGTTACCTAAGTTGTAATTACAAGTTAGCTAAGTTGTTATTACAAGTAAGCTAAGTTGTAATTACAAGTTAGCGAAGTTGTTATTACAAGTTAGCGTAATTGTAATTACAAGTTAGCTAAGTTGTTATAACAAGTTAAAAAAATACCACATATGGTACTAATAGGCTTCCGTAGAACAAAGTGAATGAAAAAGGGCTAAAATTAATTTCAAAGAATGACTTGAAAATAAAGTTAATCGATAAAAAATTAATGTTATATTTAAAAATAACAACAAAAATTTCATACTATTTTTTTGCATTCTCTAAATCGATCTTTAAAAACTGACAATTATAAGACATTTCATGTGACATCACCATTACAAAAAGAAAGACGTCACATGATCACTGGAATGTAGTTGAGGCACTTTTAGGGTAATCAGAAGTAACACCAATTATGAAAGCGCATTATATATAAATTATAAAGGAATATATGGTCTGTGCTCGCCTTTTGGCAATGCCTACTCCATATTACTATTTACAAAATGAAATTCTTTGATCAGGTCTTCCCCTTTACGTTTTCATATCGAAAATTTAAAATGTGGTTATGAGGGTTGGTTACGACTGATCGCTTGTCTTTACATAATTACGATTTTATCATCCTTCATTTGAGTCCATTGCTTGCTCCTTCAAAAACGTGTGCACTCCGTTCGTTCAACACTAAAGGTAGTACTTGGATTGATATGCTGTTGCAGTCTTCATTTGGAAAACTTTTATCAATTTCATTATAAAATATACTGGGCGCTGACATTTCTGTTGATTCTTATCCCATAGGATAGAATTACAAGAAATTTCATTGGCCGATTTTATTGAGGGTTAATTTCCGGTTACCACCAGTGTCGATATTCAGACCGTCAAAATATGAAATAATGACGTCAGCGGTAATGGAGCAAACGTGCAATCAGGACACCTGACCTGAAAGGATTATTATAGACAAAAACAAGCTAACAAAAATAAATCAATTCGAACAAAATGGACAAAAGGGCGAAAATTGTGAGTGTGGCTATGTCGAGTCTACTGAAATTGATATCTACAATAGGTCTCTGTATCGTGCAAGAAGCATTCACTCTCTAAACATGTTACCCACTGTGGTCCGCAATTATCAGGCTTTCCGTGTTATATCCTGAGAAAATCAAGAGGGGACTCGCTGGAGAGCTCTGTGGGTCGAACACTGTTAATCCTCATGCACCATGACAATCTTTGTAAGTCTGAAAGCAACTAATTAGGTGTATATCTGATCTACAAGATTAGTGCCTGCTTTGTAACTACTAAGGTTTTTCCTATGCACTAGACCATGACGAGATATCTTCGTTCTCCACGAAACTGCTGAGGTATATGGATGGCAACGGCGTCCTTAGCTTTTGTTTGTACGCACGCGAGAAGATTATAGTATGTCGCTTTAATAAAAAGAAAATGTAAAGTCCAGCCTCTATGGTTACAGCCATAACAAAGTTCCTGTTTTGATTGGATGAAAGGTTCAGTATGTTTTTTACTGAAGGCACCACTTTGATAGTAATTTTAGGAGTTTAGTGGTCTGTATTTATATGTTAAAATATCTATTCGATGTAGTTAAAACGTCATAACTTTCTGAATAACCATAATTGTGTTATTTTGTCATATTGGATGGTGCAATCATTTCTATTCTTGTAAGATTATTAAATTTGTCCATAAATGGCCGATTTCTGGTACAGACGAGTTCTTGCACACTATTCTGAACTCGATACTTGATCTAATCAAAACGTCACAAAGAATATATAAACGTTATTACATATCAATGTTATTGGATTGTGATACACAATCTAGTATGTCATTTGCTCGAATGTATAATTGTTCTGCAAAAACATCGCCTAGAATATCGAGGGATTCAAATCAATATTCCACATGTAAGACAAAACTATCTTATAGCTTAGTCGTTTCTTATATTAAAGTAAATCATCATTTATCAATAGAAAAGTTAATAAATTTATATTAAAAACTACAAACCAACTTTTGTCAATACCAATTAGTACGTTGATCAGAAATCGTATATATATTCACAGTTCTTGGTCCTATATAGCGAACATGACTAGACCCGAGTCCTTGGTCCTATACAGCGAACATACATGACTAGACCCGAGTCCTTGGTCCTATACAGCGAACACGACTAGACCCGAGTCCTTGGTCCTATACAGCGAACATGACTAGACCCGAGTCCTTGGTCCTATACAGCGAACATGACTAGACCCGAGTCCTTGGTCCTATACAGCGAACATGACTAGACCCGAGTCCTTGGTCCTATACAGCGAACATGACTAGACCCGAGTCCTTGGTCCTATACAGCGAACATGACTAGACCGAGTCCTTGGTCCTATACAGCGAACATGACTAGACCCGAGTCCTTGGTCCTATACAGCGAACATGACTAGACCCTAGTCCATGGTCCTATACAGCGAACATACATGACTAGACCCGAGTTCTTGGTCCTATACAGCAAACATACATGACTAGACCCGACTCCTTGGTCATATACAGCGAACATACATGACTAGACCCGAGTCCTTGGTCCTATACAGCGAACATGACTAGACCCGAGGTCTTGGTCCTATACAGCGAACATACATGACTAGACCCGAGTCCTTGGTCCTATACAGCGAACATACATGACTAGACCCGAGTCCTTGGTCCTATACAGCGAACATGTCTAGACCCGTGTCCTTGGTCCTATACAGCGAACATACATGACTAGACCCGAGTCCTTGTTCCTATACAGCGAAAATGACTAGACCTGAGTCTTTGGTCCTATACAGCGAACATACATGACTTGACCCGAGTCCTTGGTCCTATACAGCGATTATACATGACTTGAACCGAGTCCTTGGTCCTGTACAGCGATCATGACTAGTCCTTACAGAATACAAATAATTATGTATAGATATATAAGGCCTGCACATTCTTGTGCGAGTTTTCTTTACGATTTATTGCACTTTTTCAATTCTTAAATTCGTTGAATAATGTACAATTTATGTTCAATATTATCTTTACTTACAGTATGACATTTCAGGACTTACAGTTACAGTATGATTAGAATTATTTCATGCCGGGGAACATGCTTATGGTTTTAAATGTGAAACACTTTTTTGTGTCGCATATTTTGTAGGTTGACCATTAATTACTAGATAATTGTTTGGGATTTCCAATGAAAACCAAATCAATATTAGATAATTAGTAATGTAAATTTGGAAATTACTGAGTGAATTTATTTTTGCGATTCGGGGACCCCTTCAAAACATGCGAGTTTATATTTTGCGATCGTCTGAAGTAGCACAAAATGTAATGACAACAAATTATTACTAAGCAATCGTCACTTTTAAGTTTAAGGTTTGTCGTGTGTGAAATCGCTCTACACTTTACATATTTCAATTTCTAAAACGATTAACCTCTTTTGAAGATAAGAAACACTTGTCACGTGTCTTTGATAATGAGACGATTTGTGTGTATATTGAGGTTCAGCGTGGGTACTAAAACTGTTACATTTCTTTTGTAAAATTAATTATCGTATTCAAATTAAATGGCTCTTGTAATGCTTTACAGATTATTTATGTATGCACGCTAGGTTGAGTAATTTTGTCGATGGATAAACGAAAGTAGAATTGTGATGTTAAATTATAGCGTTCACAGAACGATCGCATTATTCGCAGTAATAAAATATCGCAAAAAATTATGAATTTACAGTATGACATAATGATAAACCATAAGTATTTTATTGATTGGATGTTTGCTTTAGTATTCCAGGACGAGTTCAAAAACAATAAATCAGCACGAAAAAGGGGTGGCACACAGGGAACACCATTTTCTAACTGGTACTGAAAACGTCCCATCCGCGGCCAGGCTTTCCGTATTATGACTTGACAACCAATAAACCGGAAGGACTCCGCTATCCATGGACGCTCTTGGCTGCCCTGTGGGATGAGCTCTGTGAACCATCCTAATAGAGTTCCAGAAGTGTTTTAATTTAAATCCATTACAGTTCCGACATTTATGAGATTTTTTGCTAGATATTGACTAGCTATTGGGTTTGTTTGCCTGATTAAAATTGACATTTACTCAATTTTTTTGTTTTATGAATTTGCAAATGTTCACGGTCTACCTAACATGCAAAACATGATAACTCCAGATATAGACATGGTGGTTTTATCGAATTAGATGTAAACATAGTCTTAATTGAAGAATTTCTCATACATGCATTTCGAATAAAAATTCAGCCCTATTTAGTCATATGAGAAAGCTGCTCTACGTGTTTTAATATAGTTTATAGAAGGGAATATGATGGCGCATACAAATAAAGAAAAATTAAAAAAAAAAGATACTGAACGCTGACAAATGTCAATATTCAACTAATAAAATAGGGCTATTTGCAAGAACTGAAAACAAATCAGAAACACTTTCGATCTTTTTTTGAAACTGCTCTTGTATCAAACAAACTTATTTAACGACATCAAAGGGCAAATAGAGCATTCATCTAGGGTTTGTACAAAATATAATCCGATCTGCATATAACAACACATTATTAAATATTTATGTAATTTAATAAGGATTGTAATGAGAAAGTCAATGTATTTTATATCAATATATTTTAGTGTCCTTTGATGGAACTGCAGAACAAAAAACCCACATTTCGTCTTCGATATAAATAAGCATGTAAAATAAGTAGGGGAATGTTTCACAGTGCTGTTTATGTGTTGGATGTTATTTTACTTTTCTTTTAAGGTATCCGACCCATAATTGACCACATGATCATATTTGGTGTCCCGGATGTCCGTTGTTTGTCAATGGAGCAGACCTCGGTAATGTTCGGCAAACATCGGAACTACTATTTGAGCAACTAACTTTTTTCCTCAAAACTGTTAACATCGACTCAAAGTAAAACAATATATTTAATTTGTATCATTAATTAGTAATATATTGAGTAAATAAATTTGCATTTCTTGGTCTAAAAATAAAATTAAACGGTGACTTCAATTATGGGTCGGATACCTTAATTTACGAGACATGTATTGAACAGGACGATAAAACATTGTCTTAGAAGACGTTCTTATCTATTTTATAGAATATTTAAGAAGTCTTGAAATATTAAGGGCAAATTAAAGCTATTGATAAATTACGTTCTTCAATATTATTAAATGAATGTGATATCAAAATACCGAAAACCCAAGAACACTGCTACAGGTTACATAGCATGCAATGTTGAGAACTAACAACCAAAAGAGTATTATTCTCGATTACTCGGTAATAGGTTTATTAAATAATGATCATCACAGTATTATCACCATTTACTAAATTAAAAAACTCCGAATATTTTCTATGTGTTATCATATATTCACCCAAGGTAGAATATTTATCACCAAAGAAATAATATTTATAGTAAAACGTATTGAACGCACAGATTAAATGTGACGATTATTAATTAAAAATTCATCATCAATATATCTAGCAGTTAAAAAACGACACAGCTTCTGTAATCTTCTTTTCTTTAACAACATGTTGAAGAAATTCAGTTTAATACAATACAGAAGCAAATCGGCAAGGTGTTGTTGCTGCCACAATTTATTCCACTATTTATTACGTCTACTTCAAATAAATTTAAATATATTTTTATGAAAATGAGTTCAAGTAAGTACAATACAGTTTTGTTATTTTGTGATCAGTGTTTAACAAGGATAAAGATTAGCCAATTTCGGTTAATAGCCGTTCACTGATTGTAATAGATACTTAATTCATACTTTTTACCGATTGCGCAACAAATGAACTTGTCATGCAGGAAAGTGAGGCACCTGAAAGCATCTTCGGATTAAGGTTGATAATTCATGCAATGGCAAAGATTCTTAATGCGACGTCCTTCCAAAAACCTTACTGACCTTACCCACAATGCATCTAGGTCTTCATTAGCTATGCTTTAATGTCTAGCCCTTACAATGCCTTAAATAAATTGTCATTAAAGAATCGTATAGTTTACTATTTTTGAAAGTTACGCTCACGCTATAAATATTCGAATGTCTTATATATACGATCTTAAAAGGCGTTCATTACCAAAATTCATACATTGATACAAAATAAGACTAAGGTCACCTGAAACCTTGGGAAAAGTAATGTATTGAAGTCAGTTTGTTTACATTGTACACATTTATTGTTTACATTGTACACATTTATTGTGTACATTGTACACATTTATTGTGTACATTGTACACATTTATTGTGTACATTGTACACATTTGTTGTTTACATTGTACACATTTATTGTTTACATTGTACACATTTATTGTTTACATTGTACACATTTATTTTATCCTTGATTTGCTGTATGTTGACTTGTTCTCGTCCTTAATATAATTACAAGTTTGATATAAAATTAATCATTCAGAATACAACATTATATTATGAGACCTATGTTGCCACGTGTTAAAATCTCTATGCATCTACTATTGATCATGGGCGTGTCAACGTTCATCTTTGTGCATGGAATGCTTGGCTGAAACATGACACAGATCGCTAGTTGTCCTTAGTTTCTTGTATATACATGAAAAAAAAACATTTTCTGTTTTCTTTGTTTTGTATTTTTACTACATTTGAACTATTTTTTTACTGCATGCCTAAAAGTATTTTTAACTAACTGCATTTTTCAACACTATCCGAAAATTGCTTGGCAAAAATAATACCGTATTAAATGGTGTTTTTCGCGGTGATTTAATATTCTCTATATTCGCAGCAAAAGCTGGAACGCGAATATAAAAACGCGCGAAATATTAGGAAAAATGATTGATATTCATTATGATTACGAAACGCGAAAAATTACATTACGCCAAAATAAACTCACAAAAACGCTAAATTTTCCCGACCCGAAAAAAAAACCACTTATAGGGTATAAGGGTATTGCAGAGATAATGCACAAATGATTTTCTGATCTCTTTGGAATTAATGGCGCCGGTCTTAAATTCAAGATGTCCACAACCATAAAACAAAGCACGCATTAAACCACTAGAAAATACATTTAAACATATTCCTCTAAACTGTTAACATTTTAAGAGATACAAACAATCAGTTTAAGATGAGAGCCACAAGCTTCCACCGACTCTGTTTTGGGGCCTGACAACGGCCTCTTAATTATTTTTGTATTGGGGAAACTATTAACATTTTTTGCTCTGATTCGGGCACCAAGTTTCGTTGAGTAATGAGAGACCCCTCAAAACGAGCGAACTCATTTCACTAATATCATATTAAATTTTCGGGGTGTCATGTCAGATAACATTTTTCGCAAATTTAGAAACCCCGAACGGTATTCAAGGAAACTCAAAAACACCCATAAAATGGGCTTTTCACAATCAGCTGAGAAATATCCAATACATTTAACAAACTATATAAATAAATTTATTTATCAATTCTGTATGAAAATGTTTTTTTAATGCAGCTCTAAAATCAAAATTCCATTGAATAATAAGTCCACTGTCCATGCTACAGCTCGGCGAAAGCCAAATATCAAAATAAGCACTAATTTCCTCTCCCTCAGTCATCTGTGCCCTTTTACATTATATGTCATTGCTTATTCATTTAGATTAGTGGTCCAGGTAACTGAGTTGTTAATAAATACCACCATTTTAGAAGACATTTCAAAGTACATGTCTATATAAGTCTTACCTTCAATTTGTGTTTTTTATGTAACGTCTATATGTACATACAATCAGTAAGCATCATCGCTAAACAAACAAAAGTCATTGTTTGTCTACCTTATATATGCGGGCGTAACACTTACGGACCACATGATCAATATTATCAGAACTTTCCTTGATAAGAATATAATATACAATTTAATGACATAGTATCTTCATTAGAAAAGGCGAAACATCATTCGATTCAAGAATTCTTTATTGATTGTACAGCTTAATATCAATAGATTGTTCTAAATTATGCCACAGAAGGAATGATTTGTGCGACCTTCAGTCAGTTGTTGTTGTTGTTGTTGTTGATTGTTGGTCCTCGTCATATGTTAACAGTGGAAGGCGATGCATTTTCCGCAATCGTCTGTATATTCTACAATGGTCGTCACCCTATCTATCTATTGCCGTTTGCTGAATATAATTCTCCGTGGATGTCAGTTTACTAAATATTGTATCCTTAAGTATGTTAACAAATTATAACTTCTACAGTTAAGCAACTCAATGCATGTATGTCACAACGGTATCTAACACTGACTTGGCTTGTTCTCCTTTTGTATAGAGTAACATTATTTAAAGAGTTGTTGTGGGTAGAAGATAAAAATTAGTATTTTTGAGAATTCATAACATAACATTCAACTCGCAACAGAGAGAAAAACGTAAAATGATAGGATGGTGTATGTTATTATTTTGTATCCTACATTGACTGGCGTTGTTAAATAAAAGGAAATGAAGAAAGGATATGCAATAAGACCACACTCTATTTCAAAACTTTTGTTTATTACATTTTGATGCAATGAAACTGCTCATAATTGTGAAAAAAGTTTGAGATTTACAATTATCGTTAAATAGTGTACGCAATTCAGTCCCTTTACACAACCATCTCTTTAAGGTAATTATATTCGCATTGAATACACAGTAATAGTGATTTGTAAATACATGACACAATGCTGTTAATTATTCCTCTAGATCTCTTCTATCGTATGTTGAAGACGTTGCCGCTAAAGCAAAAAAGCCGTAATAAAATAGCATTGCTGGATAGGGGCCTCGGTGGCCGAGTGGTTAAATATATTGTAGTTAGTCTACTATTGATCACGTGGTACGTCAACACTGAGGTTGCGAGTTCGACTCTCACTGCGGGCAAGTTTTAATTGACAAGGATTGCCGGTTTTCCTACCGAAGATCCGGTTTCTCTTCCGGTACTCCGGTTTTCTCTCCCAATAAAAACTGGACGCCACGATATAGCTGAAAAAATTCTGAAAGCGGCTTCAAAGAATAATTCAAAAACATGCATTGCGGGTTAAAAGTTTAAAGAAAGAAAGAAATATATTGTCTTACTTTTTTTCGCAATTGGGTATTAAATGTAATTTGATGTTATCACTCTCGAATTTTACTAACATAAAATTTCTAATATTATTATTTTAATTCTAAGGTTTTTCTATTTTCAAAGTGTAAATAGCCTCAGACGGAATTGATATAACGTCTTGTTATGTTAGTAATAAAAGCCTTACAACATCTTAATTATTTGGATTTTAAAACTTATTGTTTAGCGCAATAAAATAGTTTTGACTAGACAAGACGCTTTTCTGGAGAACTAAACTCTATGAACCTTTGTATCTTTGACGAAATTTAATATTTCCGAAAAATATTGTATAAGTAGATTTCCTAAAAGTGTGCTTAATGTATCTACAAAAAAGCCGAAATCTCCGTCCCTACCATTTTCTGTGGTATTAGTCAATCCATTTGCACCGTTAATTTACTGTTTGTAAATTTGTTCTTGTCCAGAATTTAGCTGAAATACTGTTTGCTTGACGATAAGAAAATATTCGCGAAATCAAACAACCTTAAATATGTGGTTATTTTTGTAACACGTACATAAAGGTAAATTGAGTATTCATCATCACTAAGATATGCTAGTTGGGTGTAACCTGCCTCATTGTTTAGAGATATTTCTGATATTTAAATGCGTTACAGTGTTCAAGAGTCGATAATATGAGAACGTGAAAAACAATTTATATATACCATATTCTAATTACAATGTATCCGCAGTAAACAGGAAAGAACAGTCATCACGTTCTGTAATTTGGTATTGACATCTCTATTTTGTACTATGGTTTCTAATTAGAATTTAAGAACATTTCGTTTGAGATATCTATGAATATTTGCAAACAGCGATAGCCTAGAAGTAAACCTCGAATTACATAAGCAGTATCGTGACTTTTGTAGGATTAAAATTGTAAATAAGATTAAAAAGATTACTAACAAAATAAGAGAAACCCCATAAAAATTAAATATAGACCTTGCGGTTGTAATTAAACGTAAAAATGATCAGGAATTCATATTAATCATAGTAATTATTATAACGCTGCCTTCTTTTTGGCTTCAATTTAAACCATATAACTTATCCTTACTTTATGATATTTTAAGATTGACATTCTCATCGAAAGCGATATTTTACGACTTTGGTACAAGAATGTAATCAGCTTAACAGCCAACCCGGCAATATCACATATAATCGTGTAAATATGAACTAATATATTGTAGTGACTTTTACTAGAAGTGGAATATTTACAGTGAAATGAAATAGAACAAATTATGGCAGCTTAGTGCATTTGGTATTATGTTTTATGGAACATTTAAAGAAATATCTATCTTGGCCGTTAGCCTCGATCGTTATCACTTAAGTGTTCACTCATGATTGCGTACACTTAGCCCGACAGCCGACATAATTGTGCAATAATTTAACACTAAAACTATTGTCTATCAGAAATTGTTGAAATGTAGTTCACGCTTACATCATCCTAATTAAAAAAATATACAATTTGATAAAAGTAAAATAATAAATCTTTTAAGGACGGGATTTGCTATTATTATGGGTGTCAAAACGGTTTTCTTTTTTCGTATCGCTACGGGTGTCGAAACGGTATTCTGTTTCATATTGCTACAGTTATCGGAACGGGTTTTTCTTTTTAGCTCAGCTGACCCAAAGGGTCGGGTGAGCTATTGTTATCACTTTGCGTCCGTCGTCGTCGTTGTCGTCGTCGGCAAACTTTTTACATTTTAATCTTCTTCTCTGAAACCACTTAGCCAGTTGAAACCAAACTTGGCCATAATGTTCATTGGATGGACCTTTACAAAGTTTGTGTTTTTTTATTTGAATTGGAAAACCAATATGGCCGCCACCGCAGGACTTAGTTTAACATAGGACCCTACGGGAAAAAGTTTTAAAAGGCTTCTTCACTGAAACTGGTTAACCAATAGAAACAAAAACTTACTAGCAATATTGTTTGGATGGTTCTCTATACAGTTTGTGTTTTTTATGACAATTGAAAATTCAAAATGGCCGCCAACACAGGACTTAGTTTAACATAGGACCTTATAGGAAAAAGTTTAAAAGGCTTCATCTCTGAAACTGGTCAACCAATGGTAATAAAACCTAACTAGCAATATTGTTTGGATGGTCCTCTATAAAGTTTGTGTTTTTTTATGACAATTGAAATTCAAAATGGCCGCCAACACATGACTTAGTTTAACATTGGACCCTATGGAAAAAATGTTTAAAAGGGCTTCTTCTCTAAAACCGGTTAACCAATCAAATCAAAAATTACTACCAACATTGTTTGAATGGTCCTTATGTTTATGTTTTTTTTATGCCAATTAGAAAATTAAAATGGCTGCTACCACAGGCCTCTTACATAGGACCCTATGGGGAAAAAGTTTTAAGGGCTTCTCTGAAACTGGTTAATCAATGTAAACAAAACTTACTAGCAATATTGTTTGGATGGTCCTCTATAAAATTTATGTTTTTTATGACAATTGGAAATTCAAAATGCCCACCAATGCAGGAAGTAGTTTAACATAGGACCCTATGGGAAAAAAGTTTTAAGGGCTTCTTCTCTGAAACCGGTTAACCAATTAAAGCAAAACTTTCCAGCAATATTGTTTGGATGGTCCTCTATAAAGTTCATGTTTTTTATCCCAATCGGAAATTCAAAATGTCCGCCACCGCAAGACTTGTTTAAACATTGGACCGTATGGGAAAAAGTTAAAAATGGCGTCTTCTCTGAAACCGATTAACCAGTGGAAACAAAACTTACTACCAATATTATTTTAGATGGTCCTTTATAAAGTTTGTATTTTTTATGCCAATTGGAAAATCAAAAGGCCACCACCGCAAGCCTTAGTTTAACATAGGACAATATGGGAAAAATTTTCAAAGGCTTTTTTTCTAAAACTGGTTAACCAATGGTAACAAAACTTACTAGCAATATTGTGTGGATGTCCTCTGTGAAGTTTATGTTTTTATGCCAATAGGAAAATCAAATTGGCCACCACATCATTACATAGATTACTAAGTTTAATATAGGACCCTATTCATGCTATTGGCAAATTTAAAAAATTCTATAAAACCGGTTGTCCAATGGAAACAAAACTTTCTAGCAATGTTGTTTGGGTGGTCCTCTTTAAAGATTATTGAAAATTACAGGACTTCGTTTAACATCAGGGAAATGCAACCTTTATTGCCTATAAAATCAGGTGAGCGATACAGGCTCTTACTAGCCTCTGGTTTCGTATTGTTACGGGTGTCGGAACTGTTCTCTTTTATCGTTCTTTTGAGGATGTTGGAACGGTTTTCGCTTTTCGTATTGTTACACGTGTAAGAACGGTTTTCTTTTTTTCGAATAGTTACGGGTGTCGGGCGGTTTTCTTTTTTTCGTATTGTTATAATAATAATAATATCCTTTATTTAGACAGAATGACATATTTAGTACAATGACTAGTTCACAATATGGTTCTGAATGTGTATACAATATTTACAAATGTATATTATAAAAGTGAAAAAAGCATACAAGTGTTATAGAAAAAAATTATATTACCTACATGACATAAGAAGAAGTGCGTGACCTTCGAAGACTACAAAAAAAATTGTAAACAATGTTATTAAAATATTCTTTTAGATAAAGACCTTTACACCTTCAATTGCGGTTGAGCTTCTTATGTGCTGCGGTAGCGTATTCCACAGAACACTATCTGATATTAAAAATGATCTTTTGAAATATTCTGTACGAGCTCTAGGTACCAGAACTGACTTAGTTTATTGTTAGCACTACCTCTGGTTGTCCTAGAACTGACTTAGTTTATTGTTAGCACTACCTCTGGTTGTCCTAGAACTGACTTAGTTTATTGTTAGCACTACCTCTGGTTGTCCTAGAACTGACTTAGTTTATTGTTAGCACTACCTCTGGTTGTCCTAGAACTGACTTAGTTTATTGTTAGCACTACCTCTGGTTGTCCTAGAACTGACTTAGTTTATTGTTAGCACTACCTGTGGTTGTCCTAGAACTGACTTAGTTTATTGTTAGCACTACCTCTGGTTGTCCTAGAACTGACTTAGTTTATTGTTAGCACTACCTGTGGTTGTCCTAGAACTGACTTAGTTCATTGTTAGCACTACCTCTGGTTGTCCTAGAACTGACTTAGCACTACCTCTGGTTGTCCTAGAACTGACTTAGTTTATTGTTAGCACTACCTGTGGTTGTCCTAGAACTGACTTAGTTTATTGTTAGCACTACATCTGGTTGTCCTAGAACTGACTTAGTTTATTGTTAGCACTACCTCTGGTTGTCCTAGAACTGACTTAGTTTATTGTTAGCACTACCTCTGGTTGTCCTAGAACTGACTTAGTTTATTGTTAGCACTACCTCTGATTGTCCTAGAACTGACTTAGTTTATTGTTAGCACTACCTCTGGTTGTCCTAGAACTGACTTAGTTTATTGTTAGCACTACCTCTGGTTGTCCTAGAACTGACTTAGTTTATTGTTAGCACTACCTCTGGTTGTCCTAGAACTGACTTAGTTTATTGTTAGCACTACCTCTGATTGTCCTAGAACTGACTTAGGTTATTGTTAGCACTACCTCTGGTTGTCCTAGAACTGACTTAGTTTATTGTTAGCACTACCTCTGATTGTCCTAGAACTGACTTAGTTTATTATTAGCACTACCTCTGATTGTCCTAGAACTGACTTAGTTTATTATTAGCACTACCTCTGGTTGTCCTAGAACTGACTTAGTTTATTGTTAGCACTACCTCTGGTTGTCCTAGAACTGACTTAGTTTATTGTTAGCACTACCTCTGGTTGTCCTAGAACTGACTTAGTTTATTGTTAGCACTACCTCTGGTTGTCCTAGAACTGACTGAGTTTATTGTTAGCACTACCTCTGGTTGTCCTAGAACTGACTTAGTTTATTGTTAGCACTACCTCTGATTGTCCTACAACTGACTTAGTTTATTGTTAGCACTACCTCTGGTTGTCCTAGAACTGACTTAGTTTATTGTTAGCACTACCTCTGATTGTCCTAGAACTGACTTAGTTTATTGTTAGCACTACCTCTGATTGTCCTAGAACTGACTTAGTTTATTGTTAGCACTACCTCTGGTTGTCCTAGAACTGACTTAGTTTATTGTTAGCACTACCTCTGATTGTCCTAGAACTGACTTAGTTTATTGTTAGCACTACCTCTGATTGTCCTAGAACTGACTTAGTTTATTGTTAGCACTACCTCTGGTTGTCCTAGAACTGACTTAGTTTATTGTTAGCACTACCTCTGGTTGTCCTAGAAATGACTTAGTTTATTGTTAGCACTACCTCTGGTTGTCCTATAACTGACTTAGTTTATTGTTAGCACTACCTCTGGTTGTCCTAGAACTGACTTAGTTTATTGTTAGCACTACCTCTGGTTGTCCTAGAACTGACTTAGTTTATTGTTAGCACTACCTCTGATTGTCCTAGAACTGACTTCGTTTATTGTTAGCACTACCTCTGATTGTCCTAGAACTGACTTAGTTTATTGTTAGCACTACCTCTGATTGTCCTAGAACTGACTTAGTTTATTGTTAGCACTACCTCTGATTGTCCTAGAACTGACTTAGTTTATTGTTAGCACTACCTCTGATTGTCCTAGAACTGACTTAGTTTATTGTTAGCACTACCTCTGGTTGTCCTAGAACTGACTTAGTTTATTGTTAGCACTACCTGTGGTTGTCCTAGAACTGACTTAGTTTATTGTTAGCACTACCTCTGATTGTCCTAGAACTGACTTAGTTTATTGTTAGCACTACCTCTGATTGTCCTAGAACTGACTTAGTTTATTGTTAGCACTACCTCTGATTGTCCTAGAACTGACTTAGTTTATTGTTAGCACTTCCTCTGGTTGTCCTAGAACTGACTTAGTTTATTGTTAGCACTACCTCTGGTTGTCCTAGAACTGACTTAGTTTATTGTTAGCATTACCTCTGGTTGTCCTAGAACTGACTTAGTTTATTGTTAGCAGTACCTCTGGTTGTCCTAGAACTGACTTAGTTTATTGTTAGCACTACCTCTGGTTGTCCTAGAACTGACTTAATTTATTGTTAGCACTACGTCTGGTTGTCCTATAACTGACTTAGTTTACAAATTTAAAAAAACTTACCGGTATTCAGGTGTCACTTGATTAATAGACTTAAAAATTAATAATAGCTTTTCTAAATACAAAATAATCAATAATTGGCATCCATTTCAATCTAATAAAAAGTTCATTAGATGGCATGAAGATGTTATAAACATTAATAATAATCCGTTCAGCTCTTTTTTGTAGTTTAAATTACGGACGCGTATTAGTGCCAAAATTTTTTTATTTTATTTTTTATTTTTTACACTTTAATCTGTAAAATTTACACTTTAATCTTAAAATTTCACACTTTAATCTGTAAAATTTATACTTTATTTTGTAAATTTTATACTTTATTCTGTAAATGTAACAGTTCAATTTGTAAATTTTACATTTTAATCTGTAAATTTTATACTTTATTCTGTAAAATTTACACTTTAATCTGTAAATTAATCTATTAATTTTATACTTTATGTTGTAAAATTTACACTTTATTCTGTAAAATTTACACTTTAATCTGTAAATTTTACAGAATAATCTGTAAATTTTATACTTTAATCTGCAAAATTTACACTTCAATCTGTAAATTTTACACTTTATTGTGTACATTTTATACTTTATTCTGCAAAATTTTCACTTTAATCTGTAAATTTTACACTTCATTCTGTAAATTTTATACTACAGAATAAATTTAATAGTTTATTCTGTAAAATTTACACAATAGTCTGCAAGTTATACATTTTCTGTAAAATGTACACTTGTACATTTAAAATTATTACAATCTCACTTTTATGTGTATTTTTTATACATGTAGATATTGCTGATTCTGAAAATGCCATTTTTTTCCATAACATTAGTTATAAGTAGACCTGGAAACTTTAATTATAGAATATTTCTAATTAATCCTTCAATACAGTAAGATAGTCAAGTATATGACAGTGAAGAAATGGACCGGGAAAATTTGATTAAAGAATATTTCAAACTAGGCCTTAAAACAGTGAAATAGTAAATGTTTAGAAGAATAACATGACATTACATAGGCATTCGTACGCTGAAAACATTAACGAAAAATTTAGAACTATATCGTCATAAGTTTAAAAGTGACATTTTAGATTTTGCATTATTTTTACTTCAACAATGTGAAAATCACTGGCAAATGAATGGGTATCGTTGGATGCATATGAAGTGTCTAGATAGGTATTGGTTGTGGACCAAAAGCCGGTTCGCTATTTGTTGCAAATTATTGATCCTGAAGGTATTGAATACTGGAAAAAAAGAAGACTCTGAAGAAGAACATATTCCATTTCATGTCCCATTCGGTTTGGGACATTGACGGGTATGATATACTTTCACGGTATGTAATAAAAATGCACATCTGTATACATGTAGATGGGTTCTCTCGAACAATCATAGGGTTCAATGCTGGTGTATCTAATAAAAACATGAAGTGTAATATTTACAAATAAAAGTGTAAATTTTACAGAATAAAGTATAAATTTTACAGATTATACTGTAAAATTTACAGATTAAAGTGTAAAATTTACAGATTAAAGTGTAAAATTTACAGATTAAAGTGTAAAATTTACAGATTAATGTGTAAAACTTACAGAAAAAAGTGTAAATTTTACAAAATAATGTGTATAATTTACAGAATAAAGTATAAATTTTAAAGAATAATGTGTATAATTTACCGAAAACAGTGTAAATTTTAAAGAATAAAGTGTAACATTTACAGATTAAAGTGTACAATTTACAGATTAATGTGTAAAACTTACAGAAAAAAGTGTAAATTTTACAAAATAATGTGTATAATTTACAGAATAAAGTATAAATTTTAAAGAATAATGTGTATAATTTACAGAAAACAGTGTAAATTTTAAAGAATAAAGTATAAATTTTACAGATTAAAGTGCAAAAAATAAATAATAAATAATATTTTTTGGCACTAATTAGCTTCCAGATTAAATATCTTATTCAGGTTGGATGCATTTTTACACCTAACCCAATTTGTTACACGTGTAAGAACGTTTGTTCATTTTTCGGATTGTTACGGGTGTCGGAAAGGTACTCTTTTTTCGTATTGTTACAGGTGTCTAAGTGTTTTCTCTTTTCGTATTGTTACGGGTATCTGAACGGTTTTGTCTTTTAGGTATCACCCCATAACTAAAAGGAGTCTGTTTACCACTATTAATCAAGACATTTATAAGCAATTA